>JAULUF010000020.1:2505000-3105000 GCA_031834385.1 Semotilus atromaculatus | reverse complement strand
GGCAGGTTTGTTTGAGGACTTCCCAAACAAAAGGCAAACATGAGACGAAGTGAACTTGCTGGATTATGTACAAAACAATCCCTCTTTATCCAATGCAGAACGGAGATCTGGCTATACAAACAAATGATGTGAGACTCTCTTCATCACAAGGAAATTCAGGATCCTCCTTAAACAATGGTAAAGCACACACACGATGCCCATTTTGGCAGCTGTGGAGATCAACAGCTATCAGCTTTAGTCACACTAGAGCCAATCCCTGAAGACCAGTGCATTAAAAAACAGGAATTAAAGATTTACAGTGTCCTGCAGACACTATATGATGGCTTGATATACATCCCAAGGAAAAGTATTTGTGACATCACAAAGGTTCAAGAGTCAAACGGACGCTTAAACGATGGACATAAATCTTTGTTACCTGAAGAGGACCAGTTCAGGTGAACAGAATGAGGTTAATCCACATTTATCTATCAAGAACACGAGGCAAAGATTTTGTCCTCCTCTTATGTCTTCTGTGGGTCGGGTGAGAGAGGGCCGGGAGTGTTGGTGCCGTCTATATTATATACGGGAACAGAGAACTGCGTGGAACTCAGGGCAGAAGGAAACTGATAAAAAAAAGAGAAACAGAATGAAAAAACTGAACGCATCCTTACCGGAATATTGTTACATTATTGGGAACATCTCAAAGTCTCACCAGTGTTATTATCGGTAACTAATACTAAAACTATTCAAATGTATTAATTTAAATAAAGCTGAAATTAAATAAAATATAAATGTGAGATGGACTGGAAATTAGAAATGTTGCCTTGGCAACTAACAAGTACTACATTACTAAAACTGAAATAAAACTAAATTAAAAAATAGAAATATATAAAAGAAACTAACCCCAAAAAAATTACAACAGCACACAACAAAATTACTCAAACTTAAGCTAAAATTAAAACAAAGTAAAAAATAAAATAAAAGCTACAAATAAAATACTATAATTGTATATGAATAATATTAAAATAACACCAGTTTCCACACTTTACACCAAGTTTTTGGAGTGGACGCTTTGATTAGGTTGATAAGAAAACTATTGTAAACCAAATCATACATTATCCAATAATTAATAACCAATAATTAAGCAATAAATGATAAGGGATAATGTAGAGCGAGGCAGTTGTTATAGCGAATAGAATTCGAATTTGTATTCGCTATAACAACCGCCTCGCTCTACATTGTCCCACTTATTACATGGCTAGCTACCAAATAAATCAATAATTTGACACAAAATATTGATTTAAAAAGGAGTTTATTGCTTCCGCTAAAGAAAATAGTCCGTTCCGTCTCTACGGTTAGAATCCCGCGTGTCCATGGCAACGCTCTGTTTTTCATGGCAACGGTGTGTTATACTTAGCAGCGGTCTGTTATCAAGAAATAACAGACCGCATTCTACATTAGAATTTAACCAAGCCATGTAATAATATATATTAAAATATTGTAATTAACTAATTGTAAAAATAATCAAAAGTATTTTTTGGCAATAAAAATAGCTACTTCACTACTAAAAACTACTCTGATTATACAAGTTGTTGAACTTTTTTCCAGGACCATGGGAATCCTACACACTGCAGTCTTTCTAAACCGACAGAAAACCTCAAAGCACAAAGACATTGCTCCCATTATAATCATCAAAGCTGTTTTCAAGCACGATATCATGTTGCATAAGATTTTCATCTTGCTGCAAAGATATTCCAACCACTTAATTTTCCCTGTTTGTCTGAAATAAAATAAATTTGTGCGACTGAACTGATTTCTGTGAATTTTACTCATTATATATTTAAGCAACGTCTTAGTGTTTACATCAAAAATAGCTTGTGATTTTGAATGTTAAAATATGTTCTCAAAACTTGTTTATTTGTGAGTAAGCTATGAGACTTACTTCACTATTCAGCTCTCAAATCAGTGGAAATGCAGGCTGGTATGCAAAACCCTTTTGGGCAAAAGGGAACAGCTGTGGCACACACACAGGTGACGTGATTTGAATCCAAATATGAAATGTGACAAACTTAAATGGTTAGTTCACCCAAACATGATCCTAGAATTTTCTCACCCTCAAGCCATCCTAGGTGTATATGAGTTTATTCTTTCAGCCAAACACAATCTGAGTTATTTAAAAAAAAAAAAAAAATGCTTCCAAGCCTTATAATGGGAGTGAATGGTACCTTAGATTTTGAAGCCCAAAAAAAGTACATCCAGGAACTAGACTGGCTATATAGCTGTTGTGGGAAGCCAGTGATTATAATTTATAAAAGTTATTAATATGGATATTTTTCTTATAAAAAAAACACATTGCTTCGCTTCAGAAGGCCTTTATTAAACCCTGGAGCCGTATGGATTACTTTTATGATGGATGGGTGCACTTTTTTGGGCTTTAAAATCTAAAGTACCATTCACTCCCATTGTAAAACTGGGAAGAGGATCTTTTTTAATATAACTCCGATTGTGTTTGGCTGAAAGAAGAAAGTCATATACACCTAGGATGGCTTGAGGGTGAGTAAATTATTTTAACTAACCCTTTAAGGACGATGGAATCAAATTTAGGTTTGGACCAAGTGTGAAAAGGGCCATCAGCTTAGTAAACCATTCAAGTTGAAGTAACTCACCTGGAAGAGGGTATGTGGGCCCTGTCTCCGGGCGGGACTGAGGGGTGCCACCGGGCTTAGCGTGCTCCAGAAATGGATATTCGACAGAAGTGGACTCGGGGTGAGCAGCAGGGGTGTCTGCAACAACAAAAAAAAGTGAACTTTTACAGAAGTAACTCTCTTTCCATTAAGTGTGCCTTTCCCAAATACTCGTGAGCATCATAGAACAAAGCATTTGCAAGAGGCATAACCCTGAAATATAAATGTTTAATTAAAAGTGGCTTAATGAGACTTTAAGAAGCAATAAGAATTAATCACGGGGCAAGGGTGCTGTATTTCCTGAAAAACCATAAATAATAGATTTGAATTATAGTATATTTCATCTTTCATCTCACTGAAGATACAGCAGGGGGTGATCCTCTGGGGCTGGCTGTATGAGTGCTCGTAAATGCAAAGATTGTGCAGTCTTAACGAGGTGATCCATCAAAGTAGCATCCAGCTAAACCTCACCATATGATCACGATCATATAACAGCCAATGAGTGTCTGCGAAGCACATCAGCACGACTGAGTCTCATTCCTTACAATGGTGCATTATTGCCCTCTAGTGCCTCAAAAAGATATAAATGCAACCACATAACCTAAAAGGATTTCAATGTGACCTCACCATATTCCTCTGCAGGATAATCACACATTTTTGTGATCAGTTTTATCATCGGTGGTCATTTTTAGTATTTGTGCATAAGTAGCATTTGCAAGCATATTTAACAGGTCGTTTTGACATCCAAATGCCAAATATGGCAAAAATTATTTCTGAATAAATTGCATAAAAATCCATTCAAATATTTGTATGCATATTTTTTTGGAACATAAAAATCCAAAATGAAAATATGTACATATAATGCACATAAACAAAAAAATCTGCTTTGCTTGCTAAGTTTTGTGTGCAAAATAATTGTGTTTTTAGATAGATGGATCTTCTGACAAGAAGATCTGCATGTTTTGCACTAATTTATTCCAAATTGTCAGTACAACATGGCATGGAGACTTTTACTAATTATTTAAATAAGCTACCACTTTGTTGCATGACTAACTATTATCATGGCGTTAATTTAAAGTGTCCCTATTATGCTTTTCAAATATGTAATATAGCTCTGAATCTAAAAGGTCTGCAAAGCTTTAAAAGATCAGTAGGTGCATGACAAATAAAGTTATTATCTCCAAAATGAAAGAATCGATTCTGAACTGCCGAAACAAGTCCTCAGTAATTCCTGTCTCATTTCCTGTTACAAATTTGCATAATGCCAGCCTATGGTCTTCATTGGCTGCCCCGCAAACAACGTTTGAGATGAGGACTGGCATTGAAACTGATACGGAAAAACGGACGCCATCTGTTCACATCACTGTGTATCAAACGCTGAGGAAGCCTCCGAAGCTGAAATTCAAATATGGTAATAGGAGTTTTGTTTCAGACACAAGCTTTAAGGAGACCAATCACAACAGTCTGGGAAATGACCAATCAGAGCAGAGTAGGCTCTGAAAGGAGGGGTATGAACCTTCAAATAAATTGTTTACGGACTCTTTGAGAAATGAGGTGATGTGAAATGTATATTATGAGAAAAATAAAGTGTTTTTTTACCATGCATGCAAACAAACATTTTATGGGAGACCTCCAAAACTAAATTAGGAACCTTAAAAATAGCATAATTGGGGAACTTTAAGACTAAATGACACAAAAAAAACAAACTGCTGTTGGTTGTCTTGTTTTATATGTTGGTCAAACAGCTGTTTTCTATCTAATTGGGTAATTCTTGGCCAGAACAAGATGCAAAGTGGTCCAACATTCTAGCTACAATGAGCAAAGTCAAATAAGACAGCAACAGTAAATAACTGCACAAGAGGATGCGCCTCTAGTGAGTTGGATGGAAATCGCGACCCAACACGAAAACTGCTGATGGTCTAATGATTCTAACAAACCAATGACAGCAGAAAATAGCATTGTACTCGTGTAACGGGGAGGTCAGGAGGGGACTGACCTGCAGGAAGGCCGGGGTGAGAGAGGCCGTGGGGAGGGACGGGCTGGACAGATTGAGAGGGCTGAGGTCAGAGCTGGTCACCACCAGCGTGGGCATCAACTCCAGGCCTTTGGGTTTCTTTGACTTTCCGCTGAGATTGCGGGGTGAAACGTCAGGCATCTCAGAAGCTGTTACTGTGTCCTTGGAAACAGAGTAGGGCTGGACCTGATGGATCGAAAGAGAAAGAGAGGTTTTAATAATGAATTTTAATAAAATAATGGTGGACACTTGTATAATTATTGATATAAATATTTACATTTGTATTATATTCATCTTCATTTAGCAAATCATTAAATAATCATGTTTTATATATAGGCCTATATATTTTTTTCATTACATATTCAAATTGTTATTCAAAGTGAATCAAGGCCTGAAATGTAGTCTGAAATGTGAATTTATCTCATTGACATTATTAAAAGGGATACCTAAATTAATTGTTATAAATATAAATAAACACTACATAAATAAAAAATAAAATAGTATAAAAATAAATACAATAAAAAAAATTAAAAAAGGTTATTTGCCAATGTGTTTCAGTGTACAGGCCTTCAGGCCTTACAGGTGTACCAAAGCTCATTTAGGTCAATGAGGGTCTGTGCACCAAAACACGTTGGCAAAATAAAGAGTAATATCTTTTCAGCTGCATTGCTGGTGTGTGTTGCTGGTATTGTCCCAAATTTATTTCGCTTTTCTTCCACACACCTTGTTGATCTTGTGAAGTTGCGACAGAACAACTACACAATATTTTAGCATGTTGTACCTGCAACTGTAACTCTGAAGGCTGTGAAGAGAGGGACTCAATTTCACTGTCAATCACCAGCTCCTGGGAATCTGTCATCGGAGAAGAAGAGGGCGACTGGGAATGAGGGAGCAGTGACGGAGAGATTCTTGAGAGCGGGAAGCCCGTCATGGCATTCTCTGAAGTGTGATTCTCCACAAACGCACACACAACATGCGAAACTGTGCTCTGTTTGGTCTCATTTTCTGTCGGAGAACGCAGTGGAACTTGAGCGGCTTGTGCCAGAAGTTCAGGCCTCCCTATAGCAGACAGAGTGGTGTTTCTGTTCTGTGGCATGGTCCCAAATTTAATGACTGTAGACGGCTGGGGCGACTCCTGGCCTGCCTTTTTGTCCATTAGCTTTTCTCCTGGGTTCTCAATCTTCATGGATTTAAAAAGTTGTGTTCCCGACTGCAAAGAAGTCAAGGTGAAGGATGTGTACAAGCCGGAGTTGATATAGTCATTCCGGTTGGATGCTTTGGACTGACCCGGTGTGCCTGCACCTCGGTCTGGGGCGTCTTTGCTGTCTTTATCCTTGGAGACGTTTGCAAGTTTGTCAGAGAGGGGCAGAGGTCCGGCAGAGCCCCCGTCTGCACCCTCCATTTTGGCCACCCCATCCCCCTTTAGGATATCAGGGTATGACACAAAACGATACACAAACTTCTGCCCGTTTACTTTTTTGATGATGTTCTGCAAGGAAAGATTAGAGAAAAGTCATGTTTATTTTAGCTGAAGAATGACTTTCTCCAACATGCATCTAAAAATATCTACGTAAAAAGCAATGATCATCCAAACAAATCAACCAAACCATCCGTCATATGTTCATTTTTACCAGTCAGTTGCATTCTTCTACCCACTCTAACAAAAAAACATGCAATTAAGTAAACAAACCCGTGTTCAAAGACCAGGAAGAATGCGGAAAACGATACCTCTTGCCCTGTGGTGCCAAGATGAGGCTTAAAAAGCCAAAGCACCAAACACTAAAACACACAGTTCCTGCTCAAGAATAAACCTGACAGGGCTCTGTGACCCTCTTGTTTCAGTTCAGAGTGACTTGATTGTGTGTTTACAACAACAAAATAACCTGATGGACAAGAAATGTGTGGGGGCAAGGATAGGGCTGAAAGCAGCAATTATAATAAACACTGACCACAACAGCATTTAAGCTGCGTTCACACTGCCAGCATCACACAGCGACAAAGCACAAAGCTACTGTATGGTTTCAAAACACTTGGAATTTAGAGCACAAGCCCTATAGACTACCTTTGTTATTATTTTTTATTTTTTCCAGCTCAACAGACCTCAATCACAGCTTGGACAAACAGCAAAACTTCTCCTTTTATGTTCCATGGAAGAAGTCAAGTAATTTGGTTCAGAACAATGCAAGGGCGAGTAAATGATGACTGAACTTTTATTTTTCAATGACATTACGCACCTTGTCATAGTAGTAACGCAGAGCCCGGCTGAGCTTGTCGTAGTTCATGCTGGGTTTGTTCTTGCGTGCGCCCCATAATCTGGCCACCTCCTCGGCCTGCAATAGTTTGAACTCTCCGTCCTCGTTGGTCCAGCAGATGAGCTGGTCATTGCTGGAGTCCAACAGGAGCTGCAGCAGGAACTGCCACAGGGTCACTGAGCTGTCCATGTCCTTCTCTATCCACAGCTGTGGGGGAAACGTTACCTTACGGGACCCTGTTCGAGCTCACAGCCTGGCCGACACGTAACGGCATATTCCGGCAAATATCCTGGCAGAGGCTGAAATATAAATGATCGAGATGCAATTAGATCACAAAATGAATTTTAAAGTAATAGCAAGAGGGAGAGCATCATGAAGCAAACTCAAATGTTTAGGAAGCGTTTCGCTTCAACCAAACCTAGAACGACCATTCTTGAAATCATAAAACCATGGTAAATATGCACACCATATTAAATACCAAATGGTACTGGACTTCAGCGTAATCCTGGCAGTGTGGACTGTGCAGACCGACTGTGTGCGTGTAAGCAGCTTAAAATAAAACTAAATCTGCCTTGACTCATCCGATATCCAGCTGGTAGTTGCCAGAGAGTGAAAAAAAGTCTCCCACATACAATCTGACAGAACAGAACACACAAACATAGAAACAAAGAGGCTAGACGTGACAGCATTCCTCCGACTGTAGGAGACAGGATCTGGGAATTTCACACTACTCAAAGAGTTTAGACTGAGATGGCATCACCAATTACATGTAGCTCAAAATTATGGCCTGTCTCATGATGATAGTGATTGCATACTGTAAACATACCACTTCTGCATCTTTCATTTTATGGCTAAAATGAGATGCTCATTTTGTTGCTGCATATTAAATACCTAAATGACCCCAGAGCTCAACATAATTAAACTTCAAAATGGTATAATGGTGCACATCAGTAGCCATACACCTATCTGAAGATTCAATATAAAAACTAAATTTACACTTATAATGGCAGACTTCATATCCATACAAATGACCATATAAACCTTTAATTTAAAACTACACATAGCCTACCTTTAATTGTTTTGAGAATAACTTGAAAATTCAAGACCTAAAGTTGTCAAAACAATGGAAATATATGCTAAATGGGAATTTAACCCTAAACAATCATTTTAAACTCACATAAAACTCTATGCTCATAAGTGTAAAGCTTTGTGTAAATTATAAATTCCACAAATCTGGGTATGAGCTAAATGCAAAACCTCCACGTCACATTTAACAATGCAAACGGGTCACAGTGCGTCATTTATCATTCATTTTAGTAATCAAATTCCTCTACGATACTTAAGAGTTAGCAAATTACAAAGTAAGTTAATTGAAAACAGTCGCGAATATACTAAACTGCAACCTGTTAGAACTTGAGTTAGCATCGAGCTAATGTCTGTCAATCTCACCTGAGAAGCTTGTGCTCTCCGGAGTCGGTCCTGGAGGGGTTTTCCGACAGATTAAAACCAGAAAAGAAATAAAAAAAATACCGAATGTTTTCTTGTATGTTTACATCGTGTAAAGATATTTAGTGGTCAGCTAGCGTAGCGTGCTAGTCCGCTCGCTAACGGAGTCTTAGCTAACTTTAGACTCATTAAACTAACTACAGTTTATTTCAATTTGACTAATTAAAGCGGATTTCTGGATTTACAATGAGAACGACAAAAAAAGAGGCAGAGAAAGAGAAACACTAAACTCTCTCCATCTCGCGTAACGTTTACTGATATTTTTAGCTGCAACCACAATACAAAACAGGAAGCAACAAGCCCACCAGATTAGACACTCTAACAGCGCACAATAAAACTCCAGAACAAAGACTGAGATTATATGAATCTGTAAGAAATTACGTGCATTTAGTCTGAATAACGATAATATCCTCCAGATGTCAAATCAGAAGCACGAGAAATGCAGTGAAGCCAGTCAAATCTATCTGGCTACAAGTTATTTAACGTATCAATATAAGTTAGTGTACTTATTGATGAAAAGGAAACTACAAATATCAATTCGGATAGTGTTGAAATATTGTGTAACATCCGTTTGAATGTACTTTGACATTTAGATAAGAAATGACTGGATATATAATAGAATGATGACAGTGAAATGACAAAGATAGAACAATACGAATAGACAGACAGATAGACAGATAGATAGACAGATAGATAGATAGATAGATAGATAGATAGATAGATAGATAGATAGATAGATAGATAGATAGATAGATAGATAGATAGATAGATAGATAGATAGATAGATAGATAGATAGATAGATAGATAGACAGATTGATAGATAGATAGATAGACAGATAGATAGATAGATGTTTGAGTCATCTCAAATTTAACATTTCCCTTATACATACATAAAAAAGTTTTACGTTTATATAATCAATATTACTTGGCAACAACCCATTAACTCTTGTTTAAAAATACAACAGGACTATAAGTGAAGTGCAATAAGCTGCACCAGCAGAATAAACTGATAGACACCAGAAACAAAATTGTGAAGTACTATTTGTGGGTACCACTACTATTACAAATAGATTGTGCACAATAACACCACCACTACTACATTTTACTCCATTACCACACCCTCCAGGCACCACCGTCATTTATTTATAACACTTTCACATTCTCATTTACCATGTGCGTAGGAAAAGAGTGGCAGAATAAGTGTGTAATTTTAGTCTTCTGTGTCAGTTCCAGCCATCACGCCTTCCAAACAGATTCCAACGCTGAGGAAAAATCATGGACAATAAATGCAGGCACAAGCCAAGTATTCCTGCTGTACAAGATCAGTCACTAGACCTTTTAGGTGAACGTGATTTCACCAAGTACCACATGTTCCTGGATCAACATCTTTGTTGATCCTGGATCAACTTTCCAAACAACCAATCAGATTTGATGAACAAGTTTACAGTTTATATCAAGTTTAGGCTTAGAACCAGGGGGAAGTACTTAAACATCAGTGTTATTCACCTATCATTACCCTATGATTTTAGGGAAAAGTTATGGGTAGGGTTAGGTTTAGGGGTAGGGATTGGGTAGGACTACATTTTGGGACAGGAATGTTGATCCAGGATCAACAAAATATGTTGATCCAGGACCATGTCTTACTTGGCAAAATGTGATTCTTCGTAATTCTTCTCCAGAAATGTGTGCTAACATCAACAATAAGCATTTGTCAGAAAATAAAAGTGCTCTGCATTATAAAGAAAGATCTATAAAAAGCACAATGACTTATAATTTAAGGGAGGGGGAAAAACAAAACATGTATATTGTTCATACAACTCCAAACCAAGATTATTTCTTAAAGGAATGGTCCAGGTTCATCTGTGATATCAACTCTTCCATCAGTTTGTAAAAACAAAAATGTTTGAAGTAATGCACTTATAATGGAACTCTAAGGGGGGAAACATTACGGAGGTTTTTGAAGCAGAAATGTGAAGCTATGCATTGCTTACATAATTCCTGCAAGTGAGTTTTTCGCTATACTGCACATATACTCTTTCTGTGGTATCTGTGCATCAGTTTTGTTATTGTTAACTAAAATAAGGCTGAATTGAAATAAAATATAAATATTAAAAAATCTACAGTTAAAGATCCGGCACGAAAATCAAGAACTGTTGCCTTGGCTGCTAACTGAAATATAAGTCAAAGTACAAAAAAAAAGACTACAATTAATACTGAAATAAAAATAAAATAAAGCTAAACAGAAGAAAAAAAATAAAATGACAAACATAAAATAATGACTAAAACAAATAAAAATAAAAAAAACTAATTCAAAATATTAATGAATAGCCTACTATAATAGTATATAAATAATACTAAAATAACACTCTCAGAAAAAAAGGACTTTGCTTGTAATGATTATGCGATGGTAAACCAGGTGTTGAAATACTGGATAACATCTGCACAAACTGCATTGATTTTATCACTACTATTATGTATATCATTTAAAACTGTGTATTTTAGCACTGTGTTGTTTGCATTGCAACCAGGTACAACGCATCACCCCATAGACTTCCATTGTAAGTTTATTAATTGCAGTAAATCCAATTTTTGCTTCATTTTACAAATCGAGAGACAAGTCAAACCAGCGTGATTTAAACTTGTATTTAACCCAGAACTTTCCTTTAAATAGGCGAGATGTATCTAAACCTTAAAGGTGACATATCACAGCTTTTCCAAAAGGTTGTCTTTTGTTTTGTTTTTTACTTTATTTTCTTACATAGGAAAATAGCACTTTTCTGTTATTCAAAAATATAACCTAAATTTGACCAGCTATAAGAGCAGCTATAGTTGGATGGTCTGTGTAAATGAAAACAGTCAAGGTCCGTCCACACCAGGAACTATAAAAATAACTAACAATAACTATATTTGCGTCCAACCCAGCGGACTATATCGTTCTGTTTATTATAAGCGCACACTGCAGTTTTGTCTTTGCTCAATCTTTTTAAAGCAGGATGGATTCTGATTGGCTGTCAATGTTTTTATTGTTCATCATCAAAAAAAAAAAAAAATCTGAAAGTGATTCCAACGATATCGTTCCTCTGTGCTGTTATTGTTATAGTTGTGCAGTGGACTCTGCTATTCTTTAATATTTAGAACTATATATTTATCGTTATCGTTATAGTTATCGTCCTTGGTGTGAACGAGCCTTTAATGCATTAACATGATGTTATAGGTATAGTATAGGAAATAATTTAACACTTTTATTGGGATGAAGGTGGTGGCAGAAAAATCAAGGATGAGCCCTTGCAAGGGAATATAAAGTTAGAATTCCCCTAAAAACAGACATCTCCCTTCAAAAAAAGAGAAGAGAACAAGAAAAAAAGACTATCTTAAAACAGGAAGTACATGATAGTACTAATCGAAACACTGTAAATTAGGATGCTCTTTGAGCGATATTAAAAAGGATGTACCTACGTGATCGTTCAGAAACTGCTACAAACTTTAGAGTATTGATAAGTCCAGATACTACGTATGTAGAGCATCATGAAAGCCTACATGAGCTACTAAGTACTGTAGAGCGGGGAAAAATGCATAAAGTAGTTAAGACCAGATGTACAAAGGCAAGACAATGTCAAGCAAATTCACTTCATGTGGGAGATTAACATGAACCTTCTCAGGAAAGAAACTCAAACACAGTCCCATGGACGCTAGAGTAGCCCGGTAAAATGATGTCCAGATAGCTTCATTTCGACAGGAAGCAATCAGCTGCCAGTTTTTATGAACAGTAACAACTGTCCTCAGCAATTTACTGTAGCTTATCAACCGTGACGGCACTAAGTAGAAAAAAATGCATTGATCTAATGCAAAGCACATTACGACGACATAAAGGAAACAATTTTCTTTGAGTGATTACAGATCGAAGAGAAAATTGTTTCTAGCTTATATATGTTTTACAGTACATAAGTTCGTTCCATACATGTAGTGATGTTATCCACGGTTTTGGCATACGCTCTCAACAGACTGAGAGAGATGAGGCACGAGAAAAAAAACGTGGAAAGCAACTTGATGCATAAATACCTTTCAGCTGGCGCAGGGATGTGATTGGGCTGAGAAAATCCCACGATTGGGTTTGCGCAAGGGGTGGGGGGGACTAAACATTCGATACAGTCGGAAAAAAGTCCAAAGTTAAACATGTTGTAAATAGTGCTGTCAAATCGATTAATCGCATCTAATATAAAAGTTTCTGCTTCTATAGTGTGTGTGTGTGTGTATATATATATATATATATTTTATATACACACACACACACACACACACACACACACACACACATATTATATAAACACAAACTTTTGTAAATTAATTGATTTGACAGCACTAGTTTTAAAACACTGTGACGTGTGACAAATAACGCCATCGGACCTAATCATAAAAATGTATTTAAAAAAGCTGTACTCCATCAGAGTACTTCAATAAGGTGAATCTCGCGAAGAAATGTCAAATAAAATAAAATAAAACGAAGCTTATTGTAAGATTGTTTTGCATTGCTTTGTTATTTTCAGTTAAGTGCCTTTCCACCCGATATTTCCATTACATTTAAATGAAAAATCTCATTCGCATTACAGTTATTATCATTTCTTGTTTGTTTTGATAACAGAAATCTGTATAAATTAATTTCAACAACTAAAACTAAAAAGAGTACCATTTTGTACTCTTACAATTGTACTGTACACTACAATTTAAATGTATTTCTTTTAGCACTGCAGTAATAAGAATGAATTTTTTATCACAATATGATAATGACATGTTTTTTGCATGACAACTGACAATTTTGAGGGTTAAATATACTTAACTGTTATATAAACAGTGTCACAAAAATGTCATTTCCTTTTTCTCAGATAAAATATTGCATTTCTTTACATTTTTCTTGAGATTCACCCTGACAAAGGCCATATTTGATAATGCATAATATTATAGCCTAAATCATAGTGCATATTGTCTTAATTTAAAAGAAAGGGAAATTCTGCAGCATTCTGGCTTCAGTTAATGTGCTACAGCCTACCAAAATACTGTATTCCTTTAATATTTTCACCTGGTTAGATCTATAACACAATATTCACAAAATGTACAGGAAACGGGTTTCCTCAAATTATACTCCGTATTGTTCTTTAGATCTCCAGATTTCCTGCAACCTCGGTTTAAAGGCAATAATAACAGATCTCGTAATCTGTTGCAGCTCAACCTGTATCTCTACACCAACAAAGGACGAAACGCGACGAAATCGACTGTGGGCTTTGCTTTAACCCACCAAAAAGCCAGAAATATGCTTTGAGCTTAACAATCACATCCCTGAGTTTCAAGTTAGCTGACTGTAGCACCAAGAAACACAAACATCTGGATAAACGATAAAAAAAAGTGGGGGAGGAAAAGGAGAGAAAAATGAAGGCGGAGGGTTACAGCTTGTTAGCCCGTTTAGATATCATAGCTTTCCCTCTCAGACTCCAGGAATCACACTCCAGTTTGATCCAAGGCTCAGACGTTCGCCCTGACCAGCCTGCCGGCACGAGGACCCCGGTGCACCTTGGTGTGTTTGGATAGGTGGTCGCTCCTGGCAAACTTTTTGTCGCACATTGTGCACTCGTAAGGCTTGACTCCCGAGTGAGACCGCCGATGGCGGGACAGCTCATCGGAGCGAGAGAACCTTTAAGCATAAAACACAGCAGGACATACACGTCAGCTCAGTTCAAGGCCCCATTACAGGTTTTGATGTTAATCGGCTCTCAACCTTATGCACAAGGTTCCTGCATTAGTCGACCAATGAATCTCTATGGCTTACTCGTTAACAGATTCTGAAAATTCCTTTTATAGAGATTGGACTCACAAACAGATATTTCAAGGCAATCAAATATTTTGAATATAGCTACAAAAATGTCAATAAATAAATATTTATTATTTGATAAATATTCTAAATAAATGTTTTGATAAATACATTTATATTTAAAACTTCAATGACATTTCATTTTCACTACGGTTCAAAAGTTTGGGGTCAGTCCGATTTCTATTCATCAGAAATGCATTAAATTGATCAATAGGGAAAGTAAAGATATTTAAAATCCTGCAAAAGATTTGCACTTCAAATTAATGCTGCTCTTTTAAACTTTCTATTCATCATGGAATCCTGACAATTTTTTATTGGTTTCAACTTTCCACAAAAATATTAAGCAGCACAACTGTTTTCAACATTGATAATAATAATAAATAATAAATAATAAAAAAAATCAAGCAGCAAATAAACATATTAGAATGATTTCTGAAGGATCATGTGACACTGAAGACTAAAGTAATGACTGCTGAAAATTTATAAAAATATATTATATATATATATATATACATAAACAATATATAACTATAAAATAATAGAAAAACGTCTATTTTACATCGTAATTACACTTCACAATATTAGTTTCTACTGAATTTTGTATCAAATAAATGCAGCATTGGTGAGCACAAGAGACTTCTTTCATAAACATGTAAAAAAAAATTTAAAAGAATACCATACCAACCCCAAACTTTTGAATGACATAAACATTAACTGAAAGCCTCTAGGGCCAAGATGACATCAGCCAGAAAGAGAAGTTGTTTCAGCAATTTATTAAGAAAGAATATGCAGACATGTTTTTGTGTTCGCCAACGAATCTCTATAATACCAAAAACGTGTATTAAGGAAGCAAATAGCATCAATTTTGACTGGATCATTTGAATGTTATGACGAACCGCCTGGTTTCAACACTTACCTCCAGCCACAGTCTGGCCAGCTGCACAGGTAGGGTTTCTCCCCCGTGTGTCTGCGGAAATGGGCCTTCAGGTGGCTGCTCTTAGTGTACATCTTCTCGCACCCTGGGTGAGAGCATTTATGTACCCGCAAGGTTTCCGTGGAAGACCTGGATGAACGTTGTGTGATGGCTTTGACCAGGCCTGCACCCGCTATTCCGACCGCCCTGACGGCAATGGGCAGAGGAGCGATCTTCACATACTTTTGGTCTTGATTGATGGCCTCGCCCATGATGGGGAGGAAAGTTGCTGAGGGCACCTGTGGTGAAAGAAGGGTAATGTTCTGTGTCCCTTGGACACCGAGCACCAGGTGGGCCACACGGAGCCCGTTGGCCACGCCCGATTGGTTGTCTGGCTGTTGGAGAGTGTGGCTTAGCTGGAGAGGTTGCAGCTGAAGCACAAATGGAGCACCAACGAGCACCGGCGCAGCACTAGCCGTGGCGTTAACACTCTGAGTGGCAGGGGCCGGTGAGGTCGTATTGGATTTCGGCTCTGCGTCACTGGGGGAAGACGGCTGGATGGGAGGCTCATCGCCCTTAGACATTTCCTCCGGACTCAGAGGAGCATCTCTCACCAGCTCCATCTTCTCCATCAAGAATTCCTCAATGTCCTCCAGGGTTGGAGAGAAGGGGCTGGGCAGTTGCTGTATGAAATCAGGCAGCCTGGGCGCCTGGGTCAACAACTCCTCATCGGGGTCTAAAAAGATCTGTAGCGGGCCTTCATCCTCGTCTTCCTCGCCCGGGCTGTAGCTGAGTCGAGCTCCAGGATCTTCCGCTTCGGGACTGGAGCACGAGATGGAGCTGCCCCTCTCGCTGCTCTCACTGCCGCCCACCTCGAAGAAAGGCAAGGTGGCCAAACCATGGTCCGCAAACAATTCATTAGCAGTGGCCACCGCTTTGTCGCTTATGGAGACCATTTGTTGGTGTGCGGATCAGAGGAAAGCTGAAGATATTGCCACGGTTTGTAAACACTGCATCAAAAAAAGAAAGTTAGACATTAAATAACGAGGATAATGTACAGCATTTGGACACTTGCACAAGTAATAAAAGTATCACAGGTTATAAAAAAAATATTAAGCAGCACAACTGTTTCCAACATTGATAATAACTGAGTATTTAAATCAGCATATTAATGATTTCTGAAGGATCATGTGACACTGAAGACTGGAGTAATGATGCTGAAAATTCAGCTTTTTGATCACAGAAACAAATTATATTTAAAAGTATACTAAAATAGAAAACCGTTATTTTAAATTGTAATAATTTTTCACAATATTGGTGCTTTTCTGTATTTTTTTGTCAAATTAATGCAGGCTTGATGAGCATAAGAGACTTCTTTCAAAAACATTACTATATATGGTAAGTTATATAATTACGCACTATTATATTTAATTTAAATAATAAATCTGCATAAATTATGAGCAGTACAGTGCTGCTATGATGTATTATTTATATAAATTTTTGTATTACAATAATTATATATTTTGAAGCTATATATATATATATATATATATAGGGTGAAATATGAGATACTGTATATTCCAGGCAGTTGTTGATTTTTTTGCCTGGTTAAATAAAGGTTAATTCTTAATAAAAATATGTTTATGACAGGTTTTGTGACAAGACTAACCCATGATTAATGTCTTTGCATTAGATAACAAAATATCAAAACAAGTAGCGTTTATTTTCCAAGACGGGAGGCACAAGCACACTTTGCAAGCAATATATTTCACAAAAAGGATGTTTTTAATAATAAAACAATAGATATCTTTTTTTTTTTTTTTTACAAATGAGAAGAAAAAATATATATATAGGCCAATGCGCATTTTATGGTTGTTAACTTAATTCATACATCAAATTAGCATACGCTTATGGCCAGCTATTTCCAAAATGTCTAATTTAAGTTCAGTTCTGCATTTTGTATCTGATGCAATGAAAATGCAGAAGTGTCCAAATACTATTACGGGCCAATATTTACATGCACCCATGCTCATTATTACCATGCTTTCAGAGATCAAAAGCACCGAGGTTTATTGAGTAGAAAGAGGAGGGGCCAGTAAAAACACCATCACAACACAAATCACCATCACAACATAGGTCACAATGCAGACTAAACTCATTACAAGAAAAACTACATAATCAAACTTGCATTAAAACTGCACCAATGCTGAACTACAGCACACACACGAGGCACTAGACATGTGTTTCACTAAAGTGCGTCAGCAGGGCAGGAAAACAGGCCTGCACACATGCTCCCAACACACACCCGAGGAAAACTGCAGCTTTGGGACAACACGGCCACAGCATTCCCAGAAACAGGTGTCAAGCTCCACAAAGTGGGGTCATTTCGATCGAATCTGACCCTCTGTTAGTGTTAAAAAATACACTTCGATTTGCTTTATCGAACGTAAACCTAAATATTGTCTCCTTACCTTGTGTAAATATGGATTGAAATATCCGGATTGTGGATGTATGACATAAGTTGAATCCAGATGTCTCTTTCAGTGTTATTGTTGGGAAGAACATCGTCCTTGCCACGGTTCCATGTTGGCATTTCTCGCAAAGTCCTGTCACATGACACGCATCGCAATGTATTCGAGGGTACGGATCCTATTCCCGGCTTCTGATTGGTTGCGTCACGGAGGCTCGCTCCAAAGCGAGGTACGTCATTGGTTAGAGTAAAATAAGTCATGAATTATTTATAAGAGTTGGAAAAACAGCCAACGAAAGCAACAGAAAAAAACTCAATGTATTTCTGCACATTTAAATCTTATTTTTACAGTATATGATTTAAATATATGCATTGCATGCATCATTTTTAAGCAAAACTTGTAACCCGTTCAAATCAGAATTATGTTCCATGGACATAAAAATAAATATAACCATGCTTTTTATCTACTTACAATGCATCCATAATTATAATCAACAAAGATAGTTTGTTATTTTTTTAACGTACCATTCAAATAGTTTTTTCAAGAAAACGTAAATACTAAATTATATCGTTAAAAATAACTGTTAAAATAATTGTAATTTTGTAATTTTATAATTGTAAAGTTAACACGATTTGGATAAACATACAGATTCAAAATCATGCTGTAAGATTATATTTATTATTATTATTTATATTTGAGAATAATACAAATACAAAAAAAATTTTTAATGCATTTATTTTCAAAGATGGTCAACAAAAAAACACTGCAACCATTAGAATTTTTATTTGAGTATAGTTGCAAAGAACAAAGAGAAAACCAGCAATGATCGAATAAGATGATGAGTAACTAACCGTTTTAACTAAATGAGAACAGCTGCTAGACACTAGATGGCAGTAGCTGAAAATAAAGAACCGACTGATGCCACCCATCCAGAGCATGAAGAATAAACAGATTACATTTGAACTCTTTATTTTTGATAGAGTTGCTATATTACGAGACATCAACATTATATCTTAGAACCAAAACAAATAATACAAATGTTCATAAATAAATAAACTCTTTGTTATGAAATTCAATAGATCTATTTATCTGGCAACTATAGTGTTATTAAATAAAATAAATCATTGGGACAAGCATTGGAGACTTTTTTTCTCAAATTAATTAAGCACAATATAAACAATAATAATAAAAGACGAAACATAATTTTAAATAAAACATTCAGCATTACTTTTCTGCCCTTCAATACACCCATATCAACTACCTTAATTGTTACTTGTGTAATTGATCCCTATATAATTAGTATAACATTGTGCAAGATTGCAAAAGTTCTGTCATATGAACTGTATAATATATTAATTATAAAATATAAATGATCATAATGCTCAAAGAAGACCAAAGCAATATCTGTCTTCTTAAAGATGATCTTACTGGAGAAATACACAGCTACAACACTCAGCTTTTTTTCTCCAATGAATTAAGCACAATAATAATAAAGAATAACCATCAAGACTTATTCTTCTCTTAAGATAATGTATAATCTCTGCTCCAAATCTGTAAACATCACTTCTTCTACAGGTACAGGGTTGTGTCACAAGGTTCAAAGCCTGAATTTTTCTCTTTATAACATACATCCAGCATATTTTCTTGTGTAAGTGCTCTCCTTAATATGTAACATTGTTCAATACTGCAAATATAATATTGTAATCCACAGGTTAGACAACAAAAGTTCTGTCAAATAAATTGTGAACTATTAATTAAAATATATAAATGATAATTTATAGCATGTAATGCTCAAAAAATACACTTTGAAAATGTATGACCATATTGTTTACCACTATGTAACTTTTTTTGTTGTACAAAATGAAGAAAATTTAAATACAGAGTCAACACAGCATCAATCCTTCTTCCAAAAAGTGTTTTTGTCTTTTCCTCAGTTGCGTTGCTTCACTGCCGTTCATTAATCCTCTCCCGTGGCCTCATGGGATAGTAAAGTGTCCATTGAATGCGCACTTCAGAATCTCATTAGAAATAGTATGTCATCCGCAGACTTTTTAGTCTTCTGTTTTTCAAATATGACATACAACTCTGTTGGCATACTGTTTTTCGCATATAGGGAAGTATTCTATTTCGGACGCAGCGATAATGTACCATTAATAGTGTCCAGTTTGAACTTTTTTTCACAGTTTTAACTGCACATTGTCTTTTCAAAAACATTCAACAGAACCAGCTAGCCTTTATGGTCCTTTGCTCTAGGAAACATCTCAATCATCTACAGTATACTTGCATCAATATCCACCTTCTCGAAGATGATCTTACTGGAGAAATACACAGCCACAACACTGAGCAGAGACGCACAGGCCATGTATGCGGTCACACTGAAGAGCTGCACGATGGAGCCCATGAAGAGGGACGGCACCACCTGAGACAGCAGGTAAGCACTGTCCAACAAGGCGATGTCTGTACCCATACCTCTAAAGGCTGAGGGTTGTGCAGGACGAGGGTCCATGGTGACAGACAGATCAATTGATTGTGAACCTTTGATATGGCTCTGGAAGGCTATCGGATAAGAGGCTCCACCTGGGCACTCATTGGATCTTTTCTGCTGTATCTCAGCCGATCTGATCCGCCTGTCGTTGGAGAGAAACACCTGGAATTTGAGAGATCCATTTGGTTAGGATAAAAACTCTTTGCATTTTGCATAATGCTTTGTTTGGATCCCTTACCTGTGCATTGGAGTGGTATAGGCATATGAGCGTGTACGGCAGAATCTGCAGGATGCAGAAAGTGTATCCTGTAGCTGCGGCCATGATGGTGACTAGTGTAATGTTGTGGGATACGGTCATAATCGCTGTACTCACGGCCAGCAGAACCACACTGCTCAGATACAGCTTCCTAATTCCTATGCACAACACCATACGCTCCAAAGCCAAAGAGAAGATCACAGAGGTCACACATTGTAGGAAAAGACCCAGACTGGCCATTCGCACGCCTGTGACAGAGAACCACACAAAAATACTTATATTATTTATACACATATACACAGGTCAAATGTTTGGGGTCAGTAAGATTTTTTTATATATATTCATGAAAGAAGTCTCTCTCAGTAAATACAATAATATTGTGAAATATTATTACAATTCAAATTAACTGTATTCTATTTTAATATATTTATTCCTGTGATGCAATGCTGAATATTCAGCATCATTACTCCAGTCTTCAGTGTCACATGATCCTTCAGAAATCATTCTAATATGCTGATTTGCTGGTCAAGAAACATTTCTTATCATTATTAATGTTGAAAACAGTTAATATTTTTTGCTTAAACCATGATGCATTTTTTTTTTCAGGATTGTTTCATGAATTGAACATATAAAAGAACAGAGAAATCTTTTATAACATTGATAATTAATGTTAATAATAAATAATGTTATCACTGTCACAGATCAATTTATTAAATAAAAGTACAGATTTTTAAAAATTTAAATCTTATTGACCCCAAGCTTCTAAATTGCATGCTTATATATTATTATACATATTAATAATATAAAAAAATTGAAAGTAATAGTAAAACTATATATATAAAACTGTATATATGTACACTACCGGTCAAAAGTTTTAGATCAGTACGATTTTTTATGTTTTTAAATGAAGTCTCTTTTGCTCACCAAGGCTGCAATTATTTGATAAAAAATACAAAAAAAACCCAGTAATATTGTGAAATATTATTACAATTTAAAACAGCGGTTTTCTATGTGAATATATAGTGAAGTGTAATTTATTCCTGTGATCAAAGCTGAATTTACAGCATCATTACTCCAGTCTTCAGTGTCACATTTTTTAAAATTATTATAATATGAAATTATTATAATATGATGCTCAAGAAACATTTATGACTATTATCCATGTTGAAAACAGTTTTTTACATTTTTATTTCAGGATTCTTTGATGAATAGAAAGTTCAAAAGAACAGCATTTATTTAAAATATAATCTTTTCTAACATTATAAATGTCTTTACTGTAACTTTTGATCAATTTAACTCATCCTTGATGAATAAAAGTATTTTCTAATTTCTTTCCCCCAAAAATAAAAAATAAATTCTTACTGACCCCAAACTTTTGAATGGTAGTGATTAATGTTACAAAAGCTTTCCATTTCAGATCAATTCTGTTCTTTTGAACTTTCTATTCATCAAAGAATCCTTAAATAAAAATGTAAAAAACTGTTTTCAACATGGATAATAATCATAAATGTTTCTTGAGCATCATATTATAATAATTTCATATTATAATAATTTTAAAAATGTGACACTGAAGACAGGAGTAATGATGCTGTAAATTCAGCTTTGATCACAGGAATAAATTACACTTCACTATATATTCACATAGAAACCCGCTGTTTTAAATTGTAATAATATTTCACAAAATTACTGGGTTTTTTTGTATTTTTTATCAAATAATTGCAGCCTTGGTGAGCAGAAGAGACTTCATTTAAAAACATAAAAAATCGTACTGACCCCAAACTTTTGACCGGTAGTGTATATGTGTGTGTATTTTGAAAATATGACTAATACTTTTTTCTGTTACTGCACCTTCATCATAGGCTGTCCTTCCTGAGGAGCCAGGCTCTTCACTGGGCACCCCGTTATACAATCCCTCTCCGACAAAGTCTGCGTAGAAGAGCATAAAGGACATGAGTGCCATCCAGCTGAACAACTCGGCGACGAACAGCCTTGCTATGGCTTTTGGCATGCGGCTGCACAGCGAGTAGAGTCGGGGAACCACTGAAAAGACACTAGAGAACGTCCTTCGTAAAAGCAGAAATCTGGGAAACACCACACATTTGCAGCAGCAAGTCTTCAGGATTTCAGACTTTTTGGACACCTCTTCCCCCAGCCTTTGCTGTACTGTCGACTCCTCATAGATGAAGGTCGTACCCATCAAACAGGTGAGAAAGATGAAGGTCAACACAACGTAGATGAAGGCGTCTTGTCCACCCATGTAGACCACGGTGTCTGAAGTGGTCCAGTCGACCGCAGGCAGCAGGTAGCCAACGCATCCGCCCAGACTGAGCATGAGGGAGAAGATGGAGAAAGCCTTACGACTCTCCACCTCTCCAGGGTAGAGGTCAGAAACCAAGGCCTCCAAAGGGGTGAAGCAGGCCTGACCACAGAATTCCACCAAACAAATAGCAAGGACCAGCAGCGGGACCTTCAGCCAATGCTGCTGTTGTTTTGTGAGCAGGGTAACATGGGTGGACGTCTGAGGGATGATCAAGAGTCCGAGCAGGACGCCCATGCACAATACCCATATGAAGGGGCGCCGGCGGCCATATTTACTTCTTAAGCTATCACTCGCTGAGCCAATGAGAGGGACAGCGATCAAACCCAGCACAGGTCCCACAGCTGAAATAAAACATAAAATAATAAAACATCAGGGAATAACATTGTTTAGTAGGCCTACATTAAATGTCAATTGACTTGGGATGTGGGTGCTAAGTTAATTAAATGTGCATGGGTGAATTCAGGTTGATTGGGGCACTTTTTCCAAATCATCTCAATGGCAAAAGAAACAACCTGAATTCATCCCTACAGCCTAGACATTCTTACTGTGTTATGTATAATTGTAAAAAGTGGTATATACATTTTTTGTTTATTATTAAAATGATGTTTCCAGCTAATGTTTGATATTTTGTTCTGCTGTTGTACAACAGAGACTATTTATACAGAGACATGCCACTCCTCAATACAACTATATAGGAAAAACCCGTAACGGCAAATATGACGGTTGTATGCACATGCCCCGCCCCTCATTCTGGAAAGCCAATCGTCTGCTTTTTAACAGTACAGCCGGGAAACATTTAAGCCTATCGTCTGGTCCCACTGATGCATGCGCACAGTTGAGGTTTGCAACAGCGGAGACGAGAACCCTTGCGCATACGTAGTAAAAGTATAACCTGTGGGGAAAAAGGCGTTTTAAACCTTATTTTGGGGCAAAGTCATCAAACTTTTTCAGCGATTTTTATCATATTTTACTGCTGTTTCTATACATGACTTTTTATGTCCCGGTGACCAGTGAATGTGCAGTTCTGACTCTCTGCCCATTCATTTAGATAGGAGCCTGGTCTTGTTAGTCCGAAATAGCTGCCCGGAGGCGTTGCCAAGATGGCGGCCGAGTGGCATGACTTGCCTAAAAGGACTTTGTGTACAATGATAAATTATTAGGCCTAATTTTATTTAAATATGGAGTAAACGGCATATCTCTAAATGTTCACCCTTATTTATTTATTTTCACGCTATACAGTAGCCTATAGCCTAGAGCTGACTTTACATTTGAAGATATAATTAAAATAGGCTTTAGGCATTAAAACGTTTGTAACCCCCTGGGGTAGAAGTGATGCATTGACGTGGTATTTGCGGTTCAGTAACTGAGTCAACTGAAACTATTTTATAAATACACTTGTGGAAGTCAAGCAACGCTGGCGCAATGAACAGTTCTCTAAATAAACACATGTTCAGTAACTTGTCTAGCCGATTCGCTTCATTTTAATTCAGTTATGATTCATCAGTCAAACCAGTAACTGGTTTTGACTGATGGCTTTTTCTTCTATTTTACAGTCTATGATTTAAACCATTCGATAAAAGAACCGGCTCATTAGAGTCATTTGTTTGTGAATCGAATTATAAATGTGTTTTTACGTCAACGTACGCGCCGCCGCTGAAAAAAGCGCTTCTGACTGGAAACTGCTGATGATCGAGTGACATCATCATCATGTCCGATATGTAAGTACAAATTCGAAGAAACCTGTTAACTGAATTTAAGAAATTGTATTTTTTATAGGCTATTCCTGACATGGTAAGAATGCATGCATTATCACAAACGCAAATCGATTATTTCCACAAGCGAAAACTGCGAATTGAATCTCATGATGATAGTCCCTTGAATGGAGTTCCAACCACTATCTGTCTGGTTCCAACACCTCCATGTCTTTGAGGTTGCCAGTCCAGATCTTTAACGACTACACCACTAAACTAACCAGCTGACAAAAATATGTTTTAAAAACGTTTTGATAACATTAAGTTGATGTTATTTCTGAATGTTCCCAGTGTGTTACAAAGGTGTAGTTTTTTATTTTTATTTTTTTTTACAAAGGTGTAAGTTAGTTAGAAAAAACGTTTTCTTTTGATTTTTCTCTGAACATTCTAAAACAAGTAGGCCTAGGCTATTTTAATTGAAAAAAGTTCCATTTAATTGAAAAAAGTCCCATTAACAAGAACGAGCTTGGTCGAGTATGCAATTTCCGCAGCGGAAAATCATCCCCGTATAAAATATAGGCTACATGCTTAATAGGCTTAATAGTTAATTTTGAACAATAATAAAGTTGCATGTACCTTTAAAGACGTGATAACTCTATAATAAATGTTCTATTAACATTGCTGGATGAATGCTAAGAAAAGTGAACCTTACCAGAACGTTAGCAAAGTTCTGAGAATGTTGTTAGCTTGGTACCCACTGTGACTCCAAAAACAACTTTGACAATGACAATGACCTCTTTTTGAGTCACTTACCCAGTACCATGGTCATGAAGCGTTCCTCCACCCCTGCCTCCAGCAGCAAAGGTGGGATGTAGATGGTCCCAGCAGCCAAACACACCTCCAGGCCACATGTTAATGTGTTAATCAAGAATAACTGTGAGATCCTGCCATGCATGTCCAAATTTTCTCTCTCTCTGTTTTCCTCCTTTGCTCTAAACACTGCAGTGATGAAAGAAGCTGTTTAGCCGCTGGAATATTGATGCATAATCCAACATTATGACTTAGGAATTTCGACATACGAATTTCATGCTATTATTCACCAAAGCTACGCATTCAGAAGACTCAGAAGAACTTCATATTAATGCTGAGAGATTGTGATTGTGAGCGTTGACACCTGGATGTGTGACAGATACACCCCTTTAGTCAACATAGTGTGTTTGTTCTGGACTATTAAAAAAATGATGACTCAAACAATGATCTTTTAACTTAAGGAGGGTTGTGAGGACATTATGTGCCCATCACAGAACATCTGTCAGAGCGGCTTTATATGGTTGATTGTGACATAACACAAACTTGATTGTTTTAAATGGTAAAAAAAAAAAAAAAAAACGGCATGCGTGGCAATCATTTCAATGTCAATGTAGGTGTAAGGCCCGTCTATATTGATCCAATGGCGGCATTCGGTTAGCGGGGAAGGTCTCACGCGTGTTCCGTCTTTTCCCCGTCTTTTCTCGATTTTTTTATTAAATGCAATACATTTTCTCATATGCATTTTCTCGTTATTTCATCTGACTCCATAAATTAAAATGTTTTAATGATATCTGCGCATCAGTAAATGTGAGCGAATGTTTGACTATTCTTTTTAACTCTTTAATGAAAATAATGTCAAAGTCAGTTAGAATAATGAAATGTAACAATTTATTATGTCAGGTAAATGTATCAGGCCAATTTCATAATCAGTTCAAAGATAATCAATACAATAACATCGGATGCTCTAGAGAGAAAGAGATGCAAACCCAACATCGAGAAATAGGCTACATGAGAGTCTCGGCCGCTCTCAGCCTCACAGACTCATCTGAGGATCCCTCTCTGCATACCATTAAATAGTCAAAACCTCTTTCAATAAACGTGCTAACAATGGACATTTGCATTCAGAAGTTACACCTTTTGGGGGAAGGTCTGTTCGTCTAGAGATCATCTTCCTTATTGTGACAGTTATATCTAAACTCTTTAAAACCTTATTACCTTTTGTTTTACTTATTTGGAAATTAGACATTTGTACTACCAATCAACCTGAGACATTTCGGATGATACTAAATATGTGTAATACTGTATAATAATAATTCACATTAGACCATATAGATTATAGGATGAACTTTGGTGATCTCCCATGAAGGGGAAGGAGTGGGGGATGAGGGCAAGAAATGTAGATTAGGATGATTCAGAGGTGAGACTTTTAGTCTCGGATGGTGATGCTACTTTCACAAGGGTGAGTTCAAATGCTAATATCCAGCAAGGTTTTTTGTCTTCCTCAACCAGTTCTTCCAGTTCCTCCAGTCTTACATAGGCATTCTGCAATTTCAGTTGAGCATTGCTTTTGACTTCTAGTTGCCCAATGCTGCGTCCCAATTCGCATTCTATCCGTCCTAAATAGTATTCGACAATAGAATTAGTACGTCCCAAATCGTAGTATGTTGAAATGAGTGTTCCAAAGATTACAGGATGATCTACTATTTCTGGTCAGAATCCGAAGTGCAGATCAATGCGCACTCTAACGGCTGATATTACCCACAACCCATCGCACGCTGGACGAGGATTCGATTAGAACCACAAACATGAGTGAAAAGTGTTAAAAAAAACTACAGACATGGAGGACGCGCTAGTCCGGCGGTTATGTAGAGAGGTTTAGATAAAGGGATTTGAGTTACCAGTATCTAACCTGACGAAAATGTATGTATTCAATGTTGTCTAAATTGCATCTGCAGCAGCATTGTGAACTTTTTTTAAAAGATATGTTTAGCCATTAACTTTTAAATGCATCATTACATTCAAATAGAATTGCAAACAGACGAGGAGAGTCACCGCATGAAAGACCCACGACTGGCATTCTGGCAGATGAACGTGCTACTACATTTCTCTCTGAAACGGGAGGAAATAAAATTAGATCGAATGGAGGATTTTAACTGTGACAAGATGATTGACAGGGCAGTTTACGGTGACAGGATGCACGTGACAGATCTGTCCGTTAAAGATGACGAAGTAGTATGTCCCAAAATTGCATACTCTTTTGCTACACCCTCAAAAGTAGGCTATGTACTTTTTCGTCACAAGAGTACATACTTTTAGGGCGTAGTATAAGTAGGGCGAATTGGGACGCAGCCCAAATGACTGTGTTTGTTGGTTATTCTCCTCAGATCTTTCCAGTTTAGCAGACTCTAGCAGGAATATATTTCTCTATGCTTTGGAGAAATCTGAGTTCCCTGTTCACATTGACGCGAATTACAAATGTTTGAATGACGCACGGCTATGTTTGGTCCATTTAGCAAACCGTAAATCTCCTGTTTCACTTAATGGGTGAATCTCACAAAAGCCTTTAAGAACAAGGAAATTATGTTTTTAGGACTATTAAGAATTTTGTTGCATTGTGACATTACCTTCATGAAAATTAAACACAGAAATCTCAATACGTTAATGAAAAAGTTAGGCCATATAACCTGGTCATTTTTATTGTTTTTTAATTCATTTATATTTTATTTAATTAATTATATTTGTATTAATTTATATTATTTATTATTTATTTAGATTATATTTATTTATTTATTTATTATTATGATATATATATATATATATATATATATATATATATATTATTTAGCCTTTTTAATAAAAAAATTTTTTTTATTTTTTTTATTTGCAGTCAATCTGGACATGTTTTTATGAATGTTGTTGTGTTGGAAAAACGTATATGATTGGTATACATAATTGTTAAAAAATACTCTTTTATTTATTTGAATAAATGCTGTTCTTTTAAACTTTCTATTTATCAAAGAATTCTGAAAAAAAAAGTTTCCTGGTTTCCATAAACATATTAGGCCTAAGCAGCAAAATTGTTTAATAAAAAACTAGTGCTGCACGATTAATCATATAGCAATCGTAATCGCAATGTCAAGCCTATGAGATTATATGACGCAAATTGATCATTATAGGTGTTATCAATCATTTAGTTTGAGTTGAGAAATACACATGTCAGAATTATCACTAATCTGGGTGTGCATTTTACTTTAGAACCAAGAAAGTTGACTCATTAAATCATTTGTTTATTATATCGCAATCGCAATATTGACCTCAAAAATCACAATATGACATTTTCCCCAAATCATGCAGCCCTAAAAAAAAAAAATATTGAATGCTATAATGTACATTTTAAAGCTTAGTACATTCATAATCTTAAAATATGTGTACATAAGTACTATGAGGTCACTTAAGTTCAAAACCTCTTCTTGTGAATATAGTTGCTCATTGACATGACAGTATTGCTTACTTCCTCTTTTTACAGTTCGTAGAGAGCTTGTTAGGGAGGAAGACATGTCTTTAAGTGCAACATGTGCAAACTCATTTGAATTTAACTCTTTAACTCCCTGTCTTAAATATAAACTGAGTTTATTATAACTGAGCCGTGAAAAGGTTTTAGACAGGAAAAAGCACTGAACGCATCACATCTTACCTGACACTGCCTTTGACAGGGAACTTCAGGTCCTGGAATTTTTTTTGTTTCTTAAATTGATATTGTGTATGAGTTCACCTGTTTTAGGATAAAAATTAACAAGCATTTTTTTAAAGCAAGCATTTAAATACTATAAGTATCTTGTTTTGTTTTTCCAACTGAACAGTTTTGTATAGTTAAGTATTACAAATATAATTTTTACTGGTCTGTGAAGGAATATAACAACTATTCACTAACATTTACACATGTATTCACAACATTTGAACAATTAATTATTATTAAATCCTTTTTTTTAATGATTTTATGGTTTTACAATCACAGGTGCATCATCAGCTACACATCATAAAATAACCCATTATAAAAACACAAGATATATGTGACAGAAAACAACAGTTGAAATACATACGTTTGATCTCCATCTGAAAGTGTAAATGAAAGTGTCGTCGTCTCTTGTGTCTTTATTGATTCCAGTGTGAACGTGTACACAGTGAAGTGACATCAGTAGAAGTTTAAGGAGTAGTTTCAGGCGCAGCAGGAAGTGGGCGGGATGAGCTGTGAGAACACGCGTCTGGAAAGCCACATCACAGAGGCTGTACTCAATCTTCTACGTTCTTGGTTTCAGCAGGTCATAATTAAATCCACTTAAGGACAGCACAGCAGGTGTTTTATCTATCTATCTATCTATCTATCTATCTATCTATCTATCTATCTATCTATCTATCTATCTATCTATCTATCTATCTATCTATCTATCTATCTATCTATCTATCTAAATATCTATCTATCTATCTATCTATCTATCTAAATATCTATCTATCTATCTATCTATCTATCTATCTATCTATCTATCTATCTATCTATCTATCTATCTATCTATCTATCTATCTGTCTATCTCTCTGTCTATTCTATCTGTATTGTTCTATCTCGGTCATTTCACTGTCATCATTCTATTATATATCCAGTCATTTCTTATCTAAATGTCAAAGTACATTCAAACGGATCTATCTATCTATACTGTAAAAAGTGATCAGTTGACTTAACTTAAAAAAATTAGGAAACCTGTTGCCTTAAAATTCTTAAGTAAATAAACTTAATGTAATTGAAAAAATTAAGTTATGTGAACTTCCACATAACTTAATTTTTTCAATTGTGCATGAAGTTTATTTACGTAATAATTTTAATACATTAGTTAAGTCAAGTTAAGTCAACTTATAGATAGATAGATACGTAAAAGCACAATCCCCACTACTCGTTAACAAGCATCAGAATGGGGGGGAAAAGTGACTTTTTTATTTTATTTGTGTCGGACATGTAAGCAGAGAGATCAGATATTCCCTTGTCAATATGAGGTGGACGTCACTGAAAAAGCTACGGTGTCGATTGACGTCAACTCAAACGTAAATACGGCCTATGTGACTTTGAACGTGGCAGGGTTGTTGGTGCCAGACAGTTTGGCCTGATTATTTGAGAAACTGCTGATCAACTATCTCTAGGGTTTATAGAGAATGGTCTAAAAAGAGAAAATATCCAATGAGCGGCAGTTCTGTGGGTGAACTGAAGACAGGACTTAAATACACAGAGGAACAAATGAGCTAATGAACTGGACGCCACACAGTGAGAGAGGTTCAAAACACCGCAACATGGCGCTAAAACCTACTTACCTCAAGCACCATTTGCAAAATTGGAATACCAAGTTGGCCACTTTTCCCTAGCCATGACCGTGTCCATATTCTCCTCTTTAGCGCACATTAAAAACCACAATTGCCATGCTAATGATGTTTTATTCTCCGATACTAACTTGCGTCGTAGCCTACGATTCAATAGGTGTCATCGTTGTAAAGTCTACATACATGTCGTACCCAAGTTTATTAGATCTACATCGTACAGTGTGATTTGTGATGATCTTATAGGATTGGCAAAATGAAGCAGGCATTGTTTAAATTTGTGTTAGATACACAATAAACTTAGAAGTGTTGTTGATGACCATGTGACCACAGTCTACCCATCTGGCTACTAAAGCCTGTTTTATACTTCTGCGTCGAATCGACGGCGTACCCCCGCAGACCCCTCTGCGTCGACGCGAACCCCTCTCCGTCCCCTCCGCCGTAGCCTGACGTGCACCTCCAAAAAATTGTAACTACACGTCGAGGCGACGCAGACAGCAAGGGCTGTGATTGGTCAGATTATACATCATTTCCGGAGTGTAGCTTTTCCGGTTTTCCCCTCCCGCTATAGCGCCATTTTTAAAGTGACCTGTTCAATGATGGATCAAGTTGAAGAACGTTTGATCGAGGAAGTACGAAAGTACGACCATCTGTACAATTCCTCTTCAGCGCACTACAAAGACTGCCAAATGTTTGGAGGTTTCACCATGAAAACAACTTCTCCTTGGTCTTTAAAAATGTCTGACATTAATTTAGTGATCAAATGTAGCATTCTTATGGAAATATGATAATATATTGTAATTATATTTAAATTGGACTACTTTTTCAAATTTTATTTCATAAAACAACATCTCAGGAAAATGTTAAGGGGTTTCAAATAAAAAAATTACTTTCTGTTACAGAACAGGGCATTGATTTCAAACGTGTCCACTGTAGAGGACATCAGGACTAAAATCATGTTTATCAGGCATTCTGGGAGACACAACAAGTGAATATGGAAATAAATTATACATCAATATTCCTATGAAATATTAGATATTATTATTAAAATGTTGCCAATTATTACTCCAATTATTACACTTCTTTTTTCATTAAATGTTGCTCCAAGAACACATTAGTGTGCAAATTAGATAGTGTATAGATACATTGCATTGAATGGGAATATTAATTTATGGCCATTTTACCCACATATTGCAAAAAGTAAAATGGTGTAGTATCAATTCATTCCATTATTCGCTCGCCATTGTCGGAAATGAAAAAGCGGAACCGGCGCACGGAACCAAAACAAACTAGCAAAGAGATTCGCGAACCACACACCCACCTAGCGTTCTGGCGGTGAAATGCACCGCGATGCAACGCAACCTGACGCAGAACCATAAAACGGCCACGACGCCGTAGGAGTGACGGCGTAGCTACGCCGTCGATTCGACGCAGAAGTATAATGAGGCCTTAAGACTATCGCAACTTCTGTTTCATACTGACTTTAACCATTCTAAAACAAAAAACTTTGTTACAATATCAAGCACATAAAAACTACTGTGAAATTGTTTTAAAAAGTTTGAAAGACTGGATTTCAGTGAGCAGAAATGCTGAAACATAAATTCATGCTTAAATGTGTTGCGCGTTTCTCATTTTCAAGCTAACTTGACATTTTTCACTGTTTGTTTCGCACCTCTGGCCTCCCTCCAGCCATTTGTGGTTTTTCTGATGTCACTCTTTAAACTTCTCTTACATTTTCTAGAAAGTTTTTCAATATTGGATAATTAGTTAGCAGTGATACAAATATTTGATGATTAGTTAACTCTTATTGTATTATATTTTAATGCTAACTTTTGGTACAAAATGTGGTTAACTCGTCTTTGAACAGTGAGTCTCAGACTTGCACTGACAGATAAACATACACTGAAGGCAACTCAGTCGAAACACTGGCATAGTGTGTTGGAATTTAGTATTGCAACTGCTGGCCATACTGTGTGTGGAAACCAAAGATAATGACAAACCAGTTTAAACTCCATTCCACTATTAATTTGACTTAAGTAGAAACTGAAAACAAAGCACTTCACTGCCCCGCACCTGCAGACCATATTATTACTTTTATCCAATATTGTGTGTGGATATGGTTCCGATTATGATATTTTCAATGGATATAGGCTATATCTCCATGATTATGGTTCTGATTAAAGTATTTTCATTGGATATAAGCCTAAACATCTCCATAACTATTTACCTGAACTTTCCCTTTAAATGAAATTCACACTAAGGTATGATAGTATCATACTTTAAAAAAATTTTTTTTTTTTTTTATCATAGAGCTCTAAGAGACAATAAGACACCATACAACAGTCTCTCATTAAAATGAAGATACATTTTATTTCTTTTCTTAAAAAAACAAACAATACAAAAAAAATCTGAGGAGGAAAAATGAAACAAAAGAAACCAGTTTAAAATTAAATCAAGCACAAGAAAACAAAACATTCATACGTTTTTGGACAGCTAGGTTAAAAACCAATTCATAGACAGCACGAGTGGAAAATATTCAGAGATGCCTGGCAGAAAGGATCGAACCATGTCAGAATGCCATGTATGCACTTGTAGACTGAAAAGCCCCTTGAAATGCATCATGGGGGGATATACATCATACATGTGTCTGGAATTAAAAACAAGCAGCAACAGAAATATATATTTAATGAGCAAACACACATAAGGTATGAATAGTACAATTCTTCTCAATCCTCACAGTGCAAATATGCCTCTCTGTGTAATGACATCACAAACACATCTGATCCAGGGCTGAAGAATAACAATATTTGACCTTTTTAAAACATTATTTGCTTGGTTGAAGAGATCCCCAACATTAAGCAATACAATCTCTGGGTGAAACGGGCATGAGTCAAAGATACCCTCTGTTTCTGGACATTTAGCTTTGCGGTACAAGATTTTGAAAAACAGGCTTGGTAAGGCAGAAAGACATCAGATTCACATTTCCCGTGCAATTAACCGGTTTAAGGCCCGATCTCAGCACGCTCACTGCGAGCCTCTTTTGAGAAAAGAGATGAAAGCATTCATACTGCAGCCTTAATATGAGATGATCTGGTGGATGAGAAAAAAAACAAAAAAAACAAACAAACAAAGGCAAATGAAAAAATTCAGAGCGAAATGAGCATGATTCTTGAAGAAATATTCCAGGTTCAAAACAAGTTGAGCTTGATGGATGGCAACTCATACCTCAGTTTGAAAAAAAAAAAACAACAAAAAAAAAAAACACCAAGAAATGAACTTACAATGGGGCAAACATCGGACACTTGTCCTTGTAAGTACACAACAAACTGAGGTACAAATTTAAATTATTTTCCGTGGTAATGTCGCGGAATTTGACATTTTTAATCCAGAATATTACTAAACAGTAACTGCATTATGGTTCAAACTACACAAATTGAGACTGTTTATTTAAAAGGTAAAACTGAAAATTGAATAGCAAACCCTGGATAAAGTGTACCACGACAAATGTAATTCTCAAACCATGAGCATTAGATGTCAGTTTCTCCATCTTCCGCTGATGATCCAAGCGAGCGCATGTTGAATAAATACAAAACGAATCCTCAGATAAGCAGAGCCGCTAGTATCCAAACAAACGGCGTGAACTATTACGGATTGCAAAACTTCCTAACGAATGGCTTTCTAGAGAGGAATCACTACACAACAAACGCATTGGACCTTAATTAAACACTGTTTCAGAAATTTGCAAAACTATTCATACGTTAAAATGATGTACTTTCGCAAATCGAATGCGACATTTGTTAAACGCAAGCAAAACGGGTTCGTAAAACAACTCTTGCGCAAATTGCAGCGAATCGACTGCGACAATTGCATTTACACTCCAATAAGCCATTACAGATTTACACTAATACTTGTTTTGTGAAAGGAGTTCATTTACGCAAGAATGGTTTTATGAACATTTTACACAGAATTTTGTTTAATGAATGAGGAACATCGGTCGCAACAATGCAGAGTAGGCAATAAGCTTTATACATGTTACCGAAATGAACAAGAGCGCTAAAGCAATTTTATTTTTTTGAGAATACGGTCATGTGATTGGGCGAGCAGCGACGCTACTGGTTGGAACGATGGGCTTCCCTCGAGATTATATACCCATAAATAAACAGACTCAGACACATTTTACTCAATAATATATATAGATATATACGCTAACAAGTTCTGGGAAAATGTCCTTTGCGATATGGAATTTATAGGCAAAAAAAGAAAAAGGGAAATAAAAAGAGTTCAAACCGTTGAGCCAGGCCACAACAGACAATGAAAAAAAAAAAATCTGAAAAGCAAACAAGCCCAACCCTCTCCCACCCATCCCCCCCCCCCCCCCCCCACACCCCAAAAAATGCAGATAAGGAAAGAGTGTAAAGGGAAAGAGAAGAAGAAAGGGACGCCGTTAATAACATGGCTAGTCTTCCCCGGATGGAGCCTCCTCTTCTGAGCCGTCCTCTTCCTCCTCGTCTTCCTCATCTTCGGGGGCATCATCCTTTGTCTTTTTGGTGGGAGGAGACTCTTTCTTCTCCACCTCATCTTCCTCCTCGTCTTCAAGGGGGCTCTCGGCTTCCTCGTCATCTTTAGGTGAGGATTTCTCCAGTGCTTTAGCTGCACTTGGGCGACCTTTCCCTTTCCCCTTCATGGGGCTGGGGTTCACTGAGGAACAAACAGACACGTTAACAAGTCAGTAAGGTCCTGTTTACGCCTGGTATTAAGATGCGTTTTAGTCGATTGGATCACAAGCGGACGACGCTAAATACAGGTGAAAACGGGGTCTAAAACATTTTGAGCTTGTCCACTTTCGACCACTTCCAGGGGTAGTCGGAAATGCATCTGACCAGATTGCTTTTGTAGTGTAAACGCTCATGTGGTCGAATGTGTTCAAACAGCCACAAAAGACACACGCCTACTCTCCGCCTACTGACCTGATGCGTAAACATTATGGGAAGCGCACTAGCCAGACACCTTTTTTGTGCGTTTTTTTGCCTTAAAACCAACTTTGCGTCTCAATCCGACAATGTTCTGTCACCATTCCTGATTTCTAACACACACACTGTTGCGACTGTCAGAGCAGAAATGAAAGCTGCTGCTCTCCGTATGTTTTCCTGTCGTCTCCGGGCGCGTTTATATGTGAATTACATGAGCTTATTTTGTCCATTACATTGAAAAGCCAATATATTTCCCAGCCCATAGACCCTCCCCTCGAAGAAATCAGGACAGAAGTGGACAAAAGAGATGGATTAAAACACCAGGTGTAAACGGGAATGTCTCTCCCTCGTCTACTTGTGATCCGATCAACCAAAACGCATCTTAACACCAGGTGTAAACAAGGCCTAAGAGTTTTTTTAAAGAAAGGACACTAAATTGATCAAAGGTGACAGTACAGACTAATGTGCAAAACTAGTCGACACTGAAAACAATAGTCGATTACACAGAAAAAAGATTGTATTGGTCAAATTACTGGCGTTTTAATGTTACTGTGAGGAGCAGGACGCGAGTGAGGTCGTGGCGTGAGTGTTAATGAACGAGTCGGAACCTTTGGAACGAATGAGCGCCGAAGGATAAGAGGAGTGACGAGAGAAGACCAGCCCTGAGACATTTAAGTTGCGTGTTGTCTTTGTATGGGCGGCAGTCAGCTATGAAGCACCTGCCTTTTACTTTGGTTTTATTTATCATAAATCCTCCTTCCCTGCACCTTGAACTTTGATACATTAATATTTAAAAGCATTTTAAGCAGCACATTAAAATAAAACACTTGGAAAAATAATACCTTAAGAGGTAGGGCCTAATCTTTATATTTGACCTCAGATGCTTTTTCTTCGTCAGTCACGGAGTGCACAGAAATAACCGCTCTAAAGACAAACGAGGTGCGGGAGCATTTGCAATTATAAATAAAACGGAAAGGTTTCATGTAAGCTGCGCCATTTCAAACTGGCATAATTCCACTAAAGCTATGTGTAACCGGTTTCAGGACATGCACGTAGGTGTGATAGCCGAAACAAGCAAATGCCCATCGCTTTATTCGCCAAGTGTGCTGCGTTTAGAAGCATTTACTATGGGAATTGAATGTTTGATTCATAGATTAAGTGCTCAAAAAGATAATATATTTAGACGATTTCTTACTCTTAGACTAGTCGGTTACAAAACTTCCATTTAAACGACTGTCAAATTAGTTGCGCACATCCCTCCTGCCCAAGCTGCTCTTTTCCGTAACCATGAAAATCTTAGCAGCGTCAGTGGTTACCTGTGGCCTTTAGCCGGGGTTTAGGGGATTTCTTGTCCTTCTTCTCAACTCTCCTTCCTCCTTTCTGCACCACTTTTTTGCCTTTCTTTTTGGAGTGCCCATAGTCACTGTCATCATCATCATCAACCATGAAGTCTTCATCACTGCCAGACTCTTCTGCAGAGAAAATTGGAAAGTACATTTTTATGTAATGTGAGTGGCGCTTGGCTGTGCAAAAAATGGCCACCGCAATACTATTGTAATGTGAACCATTGCTATGGTGTTACTAAGGGAGTTAATGTCATGTTAAGTTGCCAGGGCGGTATGGGTGTCTAATTACTGGCTTTTTGTTCATTTGAGGAATCTTTACACAGCTGATTTCTGGCTGGTCTGTGTCTGCTTAACATTCTGTGTAAAGACATAATGCCACATAAAAGGCAGACTAAATTATGCCTGCTCTGACCCACCTCAACTGCTAGTATAAAAGTATACTCTTAACAATTGCAGAGTAAATGCATTTATGCCACCTCTGAGAAGCATTAAACAGTCTGTGTAAAGAATCTTAATGGTCACTTCAGAAGCGCTAATGTGCCACCTTTACAGTGTAAATTTGCCAATGTTTTATAATTTCGCCAGGCCAAAAAGTCCAAGTATGAGCACTTTTAAAAATAATAGTGATGCTGAGTTAAAGTGACAAACATATTGAACACTGCAGTTAAAAAGCAGCACACTTACGGTCCAGGAATGCCTGTTCTTCCTCATCTTTCTCCTCATCCTCACTGCCACCGTCTCCCAGAAGGATTTCTCTCTGTTTGGACACGGCCTTTGACGCAGCCTGCCTCACCTGCCTCGGTTTCCTGCTCACCTCTTTATCATCATCACTATCATCTGCAGAGGAATCAAGAGTGTCAACAACATGCATTCACATTTATGCTTTATTTGCAGCTATTTTCACATCTGATTTCAGAACACGCACTCCTAAACTGTGGTTGTTTTATACGTTGGTCAGATGGTCTTTTTGGGCAGTTAATGGCCAGAATAATACAAAACTTTATGCTCATAGTTTAACATCTGCTGCTTCATGTTTTATACATGAGAGTTCAAGGAGAAATAAAAAAATGTTTTGTCAGTCCGCGTCTCACCTCCACCTCGTTTCCTCTTCAGTGACTTTTTGCCTGGCTTCTCCACCTTTGCTTTCTTTCCCTTTTTGGCCTTTTTACCATCATAGTCACTTCCTCCATCTTCCTCTTCCCCTTCCTCTCCAAAGTCGTTGTCTTCATCACTACCGAAGTCATCTGAAAAACAAGATTAGGAGGTTAATCATTTTTTATGCAACATTATTTTGAATTAAATCATCTGCGGTAGATTAAATACTTTACCTGCAGAGTCATTTTTGGATTTGGACAGTTTGTCATCTGAATCCTCGCTGTAACGGAAAAGGTTTGTTAGTAGTTTGAACTTTGAAGGAGAATGTCCTTGTATGTGGCATTTATTTCCTAGTTATAATTAACCGCAGCATATATGTGGGTCATAAGGAGAAAATGGATCTCAAAAAGGTTCACGATCCCTGGGGATCCCAACACACAAGAATCCTGTCATGAAATTCACCATTTAATACATATAAAATAAATGTAAATGCTTTATTCTAATAATATATCATCAAATACACTGTTATACACCAAAGCTGGAAAAAGATAGATTCTTGCCTCTCTTCCTGTGAATTCTTAGTCTTCTTGTTCTTGATTTCACGGGGTGGAGCACGTATCTTCTTAGTTGTTTCCTTGTCTCTCCCATAGTCCTCATCTGGAGGCAGAAATTAGATAGATTGAACCATGAAGTACATGACTGCATAAACTGATTATTTAAAACAATCTCTGAAAGGTCACCAATCGACCTGCAGAATATTTGCATTCCAATATCGAGTAAACTTGCAAAGAAATTCTGTCTCGCACGTCAATACTTTTTTTGAAAGCTAAAATTATGCGTTTTAGAGATGGTTTATTACCTGCATCGTCGGATTCATTAAACTGGGAGTAATTCACCACCTTTCTGTTCCTGTAAGAAAGACAAAATACTGTAACAAGAGTTTGTGATGCATATGTGGTGCATGTGACGTTAATTCTTGTTTTAAGGGCTTACAGACCATCGGAAGGTGGTCAGTATTTCTGCAGGAAACCGAAGTTCATTTAACATTCCTCGCTTCATTATGTTTCCTTAAATTAATGATCGTTAAATAGTTCCTCAATTAGCATTTCATTAATACTGCAGTCTTGTTCCATTTAACCACTCAGGCCCTACATGGTGTTGAGATGCTTGAAAAGCCACAAGTTACTTTAAAGTAATTAGACGTTTTGGATTATAAATTACAATACTGAATCAACCATCCAGAAAGGACATGATAATATAAATAATGAAATGTATTACTAATTATTCTAATATTTTGTCTACATGCCACATACATTCATTACATTTGATTTATAACAACCGTTTCAGTTGTAAACAGTAATCTGAGGTAGATTGAGACTAGCAGGAAATCGTTAAACCCTTCACAGTATCAATCACATGATACACGTAGAAAATCCCCCCCCCCCCCTTCCAAAAAAACAATACCGTTAACCCAGTAAAATCAGACAAAATAATAGGGATTTTGTTCAAATTATGGGGAAAAAAAACATACAGTAAATTAAAAGTACATAACTGTGAAATAAATTTCCTCGCAAGTCTTATTTTAGCGTAATTCCTCATATGTACCATGGTAATAGTTATTACTGTACGAGGCTTTTCAGAATCTGCCATTTTATTCATTTTTTTCTTAAATAAATGTGGTGGCTAATATCAAGTTAAAAAATAACTTATTTAAAAAGTTACAATCAAGTAATAAATCGGTATTCGCTATATTTGCATATAGTCACCACGGTGAATGTTCGTAAGCGCAGCGTGTTACGTTTTTTTTTTTTTCCTGTAGGCTACAGTCGATACGTGAGGAAGGCGCGCACCATTTTTACTCTTTTTTTTTTTATGTCGGCCATCGGTCGACCACGCAAAAGTCATATACACGAATGTGCTATTGCCATTTGAACTCAAAATATGGAGACTGAATATAACATTTTGTGCACGTTTTTCACATAACTCCAAACGGGAGGTGTGGTCGCTCTCAGCCACCCCGCCCCCCTCTGACGTCACACGCGTCGTGTTAATTTACCGCTATCAAAAAAATACCTCAAAAACGCGCTTCCCTCCCTAAAATACCAACGGGCTTTCGCAATCTTTTGTTTCTGCATCGTTGAGAAATTTGCGCAAATATGTGCGCTTTACAGGTAGCAAAATCAATTGAATGGGCCAATGTGCACCTCCAATGGGATTTTATTACCCCTCCTGAAGCTTTGGCGAGGATGAATGGGAAGCCATATTCTCACTGGCTTACAAGGAAACATGAAGCCTTTTAGTGCTTCTCAAACAACAAATATATTCTGAAATATAGGTAGGAGATGCACGAGGAATAACATATTTCAGAATCCTGATTGATGCACATTAGAAACGTGCACGATATCCCCATAAATGTAAAAGACACAGCCCTCCGCCACTGGGGAAGAAACAACGAGCAAAATGCATGCACGAATGAGCCAAAATGTTACAAAATCGAGCTCTAAACAAGAACATAATGATGCCTGGCACATGCGTGAAGCCTAGAAGTCAGTGTGCATGCAGCAGCCATCAGCAGGACGAATGGAAACCCACGTACCTCACTGGTCTTGCCATTTTGCAGGAATACTGTAGAGGTTAAAAATTGTGAAAGAGCAAAAGAAAAGCAGGGAAAATGCAAACAAAATGTGCTGTTTTAAAACACAAGAGGTGACGTCGCAAAACCAACGCCCTCTCCCTGTGGTAAAAATCAAACAATGCGGGAGATATTCCTGCTCTACGAAGGTATTTAGTTTAAATTTTACCTTCAGCTACTCAAAATGGTGAATAAAACAAACTGAAACTGCAGCCTTCGCGCAACCTAACGATTGGATGGAGGGCGGGCATTGCTGTTCAAACTCAGCCCACTCTGCTAGATTTGCCCAGAGAGCGACGCTATTGGTCAGTTCAAACGATTGTTCGATTTGTGATTGGGTTTTGTGGCTGTCTATCAAACGTAGGGTCTCCAAAGCATTTACCCTCCCCCTCGTTTGCGGATAGGTTGAACAGCATGGCTCGGCTCAGAAACAAAAAGAGGCCCTCACGATATGCAAGATGTCCCAGTTTAACTGTAGAACAACTTTGTGTCGTTTGTTTCTTTTGAAATTAAGTTTATAATAGCGAGAGCACACCACAGAAGGTTTGAGACCTCGAAAATATACGTTTTGTAGGCTATTGACCTAAAATCAGACCTATCTCGATCACTTTTAAAATAATATTATTGCAGTAGGCTACTGATAACAGGAATATGTTGCCTTAATGCTAACAGTTACTAGCATTATTCAACCCTAATATCATGTCCTCATTAAAGTTCATATTATAATAATGTTAATTATTGGTTTTATGGGAAATAAGATAAATGTTTGGATGTTTTACCACAATTCCCATTTTTCTCAATGATGATTCTCACTGAATTTGGCAATAGATTGAATCACAGTGAAAACAAAAAAGTACTGTAGTCGAACCTAATGTCTTCAGACTATCCATCCTCATGGTTTGTTTTGTTGAAAGCATTGCTCCACTTTTAGTTGATTGTTCCCCTGAAATTAAGTTAACATCAATTTAATGTATGGTTTGAGAGCTTGTAAAAGAAGGATTTTAGAAAGATTTAAGACCCATAAAGTATTGTTTTTAGCTGACTTTCTACCCTGAAATGTGACCTAACTTGATAATTATTTAAATAATATTATTGCAAATATAATAGTGCATTACTTTAATATTGATCTTCTTTATAATAGCTTTAATAAAATGTGCCCTTGTTTTTGATGGAAATGAATGTGAATAACTGTAGGCTGTTTAATATTCAGTCATATGAATGGAAGGAATAAGGAATGTGTCTGACATGTAATTTCAAAGGATTTGAATGCACACATCATATGCAGGGACTGTGTATTTCCCTTTATTTCTGTTCCAGGAAAAAGGATTTCTTCCTCTTTATTCCGCTAGTCTTTCGCTGCAGACCCTGGAATCCTCTCTGCTCAGCAGTTATTGAAGTGAGGAGAAGGTATGTCTCCATGGCAACCAGGTATGATTCTCGTCCTTTTTATTTATTTATTTATTCACCCATCCATCAGTGTTTGCATTTCTTTAGCCTTCCGTAATCTCCCAAAACATCACTGGAAGAGTTCCTGAGAAGGAAATCGGCTACTATCGCGGGTCAGTCATCTCATATTGCTTTTGTTTATTTGGATGCATGTCATCTGTTGCCACAGCAACCGCTCACTTTTCTCCCTGGAGTGCACACAGAAATCACATCTAAATTCAAAGACAAATACTGTCACAAAAAGTAGGACATGTGCAAAAAATGCTCTCACAGGCTATCGCACCATATGTGTGGGGGCCACATGCGTAAACTTGTGTTTGCTCACAGCTCATGGGCAAAGTGCAGTGTAGGGCTTTAAATCACTAGTTTCTGTTAGAACCTTTGTCAGACCGAAAAATTATTTGATCTGATATCAACTAAATCTTAATGTGGGTGAATCCTGTCATAACATCCTTTCAAAATCTAAAAATAAATAAATAAATCAAGCATGATTTTAGGACCTTTTTTCCCTTTTTTTTTTTTGCAATGTGAAAAATAACTAAACAAATTCAGGGCTCAATGCTTAGGATTTATACATTTTTGGTTAAAATTTTTTCTTTGCCATGCTAGAATTTTCCCTGGCCCTGCCACAAAAAAAGTTATACATACATAAATAAATTAAAATAGTTATTGTTTTCATTGTGTATGACCCATTAAAGACACGCAAACAGTAATGAAATAAAAACAAATAATCAAATTATGAGCAATACAATGTTTTTCAGGTTAGTCTAACAGTAGTTTTCAGGTATCCTTCAAAAATTAAATAAAGTAATCCAATGTAAATAAACAGCATATTCCTCTATGTATACATTAAATATAGATTAATCCTTAGTAGCCTAAAGTTAAAAAAGGTTATTCAGTCAAGAGCAGTGTGTGCTTTTTTTTCTTTGTCCTTTCTTTGTTGTCCGATTAACATTAAAGGGATAGTTCACCCAAACATTTAAATTCTGTCATTATTTACTCACCCTCGTGTCGTTCCAAACCCGCAAGACTTTCGTTCATCTTAGAAACATAAATAAGGATATTTTTGATGAAATCTGAGAGCTTTCTGTCTCTCCAATGACAGCTCCACAACTATGACGCTTCAAAAAGATCATAAAGAGATTGTAAAACTGATCCATGTGAATTGAGCGGTTTAGTCCAAATTTTCTGAAGGGACACGAACGATCACTTTATATGATGAACAGATTGAATTTAGCCTCACACATCAGTTTTTTTCACGGAATTTCGAGCATGTTTGCGTTCATTCTCGTGTTTCGCAACACATTTGAGCTTCTGCAAGAACCAATGGTGTCAAGCAGGTTCTGTTGAGCTTATGTTTATGTTCACTGATCAATGTTTATGTGAATAAAAGCCTACATTCAATCTGTTCATCATATAAAGCGATCGAGTCTCTTACGAAAATTTGGACAAAACCACAAAATACATATGGATTAGTTTTATGATCTCTCTTTCAAAGTGTCAAAGTGGTAGTTGTGTAGCTGTCAGTGGAGGGACAGAAAGCTGTCAGATTTCATCATAAAGATCTTCATTTGTGCTCTGAAGATGAACGAATTTTAATTTTTTGGTGAACTATCCCTTTAAAAACACAGACAGGAGCAGATATGTTATAGGCTGATGTAACTTTAAAACCGAATGTACAGATCCAATATAGTGTTACACATGCATTTTATTTCTCAACTGTTTACATCGGGTGTGTCTCAATCAGGTCCCTAGCTTCTCTAGGTTGTGAATCAGTATATTGTGTACATGAATTCTGGCATTGGGGAGGACAGTAATGGACTCTGGCTCACTACACATTGGGACACTGATGACTCCATTTCTGGCGACAATGTTCTCATTGTACAACACCAATAATGTATTTATGAACAACAGCAGAACTGATATATTTCTGATATTATGTTTTAATTAGGATTAAATAATTATGATAAATACTTTGCTTGTTACATGATGCGTGCAACATTTCAGATGTTAGCTAGATTATGTTCATTACCTGTCTAGCAATGTATGTTTATGCTGAAATATATTTAAATAATGGTTTGTATTTTAAAAAACATCTATCGCTTGTCGTTATGTGTGTAGTGAGTTGACTCACATGATTTATGTTTTAAGCTTGAGAACTTCCGTGCAGCATCCGAAATAGCATACTTACCTATTATATAGTCGAAAAACAGTATGTGACAAAAGAAGAAAAGATGTCAGAATTAACAGTACTCATAAACCAGTAGGCAAAAAGCACTTCCAGAGAGATCCTGAAGTGTGCATACGATGGACACTTTTCTATCCCATGAGGCCACAGGACAAGATTTGTGAATGGCAGTGAAGCGTCGTAACTGGCTCTTGTTGGTCACATCATGATAAAGGCAACATGGCAGATGTACTATAGTACATCCAGATTACAATCATCCTAAACACACTCGTGCTATATAGAACATAGGCCTACTTTTTTAGTGGTCTTGAAGTAATTACTTATTCAAAATAAGTACTTATTCAAGAGAGTATGCGATTTCGGACTGGTTTCCACATTGCTTTGTGGGACTTTTTAGGGAGCGAACATTTCAGTGCACTGGAAGTAATTTGCGATTTTTGTGATTGAGACAGTCCTTAAAATGGCCGAGTCCCTGATCAGTGCCCTGAATACTGGAGGAGCTGACAGAGACACACCCGTTCACTTAAAACAAAACTGACTGTTTACTAGGAAGGATACTCTCCAAGACTGGCATTTTGACATCATTTTTTTAATTTGTCCGTTCAAGTGCAAGAAGACGTGAAATAACTCAATTCACTATTCACGCTGTTTGAGAGGTGGCTTTCTGTGGGCGCACTTCGGATGTGTGCGGCCCTTATTGTCGAGCCCTGTTAAATAAACGAAAGAAAATAATGATACAAAAAATCATGTAAAATGTCTAGAACGGGTATTAAGAATTTGAAAAGATCATGTGCACGGAAATAATGTCTTCTTTTTTTTTACAATAAGGTTTAATTGGTTAACTATAGTTAACTATATAAGTTAACATGAACTGTTTATTAAGAAGCTTTATTAAGAAAGCATTTATTCATCTTAGTTAATCTTCATACATTTACTAATACATTTTTAAGATCAAAAGTTGTGTCTGGTAACATTAGTTAATGCACTGAACTAACATTTTTATTAACTAATATTAGCAAAGGTTATGTAAAATATAAAATATTTTGTTTCGTGTTAGTGTTTTAGTTAATGCATTAGCTAATGTTAACAAATAAGACAAAAAAAATCACCATGTTTTCTTTTGATTCTAGGGTGAAATGTGACCTGGACTCACTGAGATTCATCCAGGTAGGAATCATGGAATCATGTCAAAGACTTCCTGAGTCAAAAACTTTGGTAACACTTTACCTAAAGCCTTTATGTATAAAGGCTAACATTATAAAGGTGTTCATAATGTATGTTAAAATGCATACTAATATGTGCAGACTCTTTGTCACATCAGAAATTGGCTGTGTGTCATGTGTTTTAATGCATTATACTTTATGAAGATGTTTTCAATGAATAGATGAGTATTATAATGTATTATAATTGTGGTAACAATTATTCATGAGAAAATACAATGCATTACATGGTGCATTACAAAGCATAATTAATGCATTAAAATACTTTTAGAATGCACTATGTATAAAGGCTATAATTGAATTGTTACCAAAATGTTTAAAATGCCCCCAGCAAAGCAAATAACTTAGTAGCCTCTCCTTCTACTCAAAGTCTACAGTTGCAATGCCAATGAAGGAACACGAGAGGGCAGTATGGCACTGCTATGACATGGTTTGCACAGACAATTTAATTCCGTTTTTTTTTTACTGAGATGGATCTTTGAATAGATGTTATGTAATGTGAGTATTTATGTGTGTTCTTCAAGTGAGTTCATGTGCAAATCCATTGTGATTATATTAAGACTGTCTGACTTTTCTATGTGGGCTCTGTAGAGCCTCTGCTCACCTGGCTACAAAAAGGATTTGAGCGTTTAAGCCATGTCTCGGCACAAAATATCAAACCTTGAGGCATTTATTTTTAAAGACAGCACAAGCACTCTTTTTCAAGTAAGTTTTTCAGAGGGTTTGCTATCTAATTCAATTACATCCATGCTTTTTAAATTGCCACTACATGTGAATTCAGAATATTATACCACTTTTAAAAGTTATTTTGTCCTTTCACCATTAGTGTATTCATATAATTTGTAAGTGCATATTCTACGTCTACTTTTTTTTACCACTTGAGAATGAAACTTATTTTATAAAAAATACAGATACCAAGGTTTCTGTATATTGAAGATGTCTAAATTGTCGCATAGCTCTCCTGCTATAGCTGGATGGAATAGATCTGCATGCTACGTATACTGGTTATGGTTATTGTTCTATACTGTATGTAAACAGCCTCTTTCTGGTCTTTTTGTATGTTATGTTTAAGTTTCATATCACTTTGAAGTGATGTTATAATATGTATAATGCTTAAGTCCTAACTTGTATTGAACCTGCAGGGACATTAACCAGCAAGACTAAGATTGGCTACCAGCCCCAAAACTAGTACTTTCTAGCATGAACCCGCCTTAAACAGCATGCAAAACTCTCTCTGTTAAACACTTAGAAAGACACAGCGCCGTCCAGCATCTCCGTCGTGAAGCGTAGGAATCCAGAAGCAGCTGTGTCCCATCGCTGAACCTCTGATAGCACACTTCACTCAGTGCTGTGGGGAGTTTATTCAAATACATCTCAACTCCCCGCAGCCCGCTTTACACACAAACACGCAGGCGAGAATCCAGTCGGGGGATTTTGAATTTTAAGGCATACTTATTTACAATTGCTGGCAGACTATTCTTGGACAAGAGCCCTGCAGAAAAATGAGAGAGGGCTTGCAGTGAGAAACGGCGGGAAAAAGTAATAATGTATTTTTTATTGAAGCATGCCAAATTAAAGAATATTTACTTGATATATCTAAATGATGGATCGCTCTTAAAGGGGATAGTTCACCCAAAAATTAAAATTCTGTCATTAATTTCTTATCCTCATGTCGTTCCAAACCCGTAAGACTTTCACTCATCTTCGGCACACAAATTAAGTTTTTAATTTCAAATTAAGCACAGATTTTTTTTGATGAAATCTGAGAGCTTATTCTGTCCCTCCATTGACAGCAAGCAACTACCACTTTGACGCAACAAAATGTTCATAAAGAGATCGTAAAACGAATTGAGCGGTTTAGTCCAAATTTTCTGAAGAGACACGATCGCTGGTGAACAGATTGAATTTAGTCTTTTATTCACATATAAACATTAGGCCTAATCAGCGAACATAAACGGAACCTGCTTGATACGTGAGAATGAACCTCATTGGTTCTCGCATGTCAAGCGAACATGCTTGAGCTTCCCTTTACTATAACTGATGTGTGTGTGTTGATGAATGTTTATGGTGTATTATTATTTTTGTAATTCATGGTGCGTTTACTGGCCTGAGGGCGGGACACCTGTCACTTTTTTTTCTCTCCATTGGGTCACCTGATGGAGTTTTAGGACACCATTAGGTCACTTGATGGAGTTTTTCGGTTCCTTGCCACTGTTGCCTTTGGCTTGCTCAGTTGGGGATATTCAAATTAATTAACCAATCATTAATACCATTGATCAGCCCTACCAAACGTGGATGTCTTTTTTCCACTAATAAATGAACATTGTTATGTTGTTTTGATTGATACTGTGAAGCTGCTTTGATACAATCTGTATTGTGAAAAGCGCTATATAAATATACTTGACTTGACTTGATCCACCAATAGCAAACCACAGCTATCCAACGATCCAATCAATTCCTGATGGACTAAGTCCCGCCCTGTATTTGTTTTAGTTTGAGAAGGAAGAAGCGTTTCATGACTAGGCCTACTTTAATTTTTGACTTTGACTTTCTGGAAGAATTTTCAGAAAACAGTCATGGTGTTTTTTTTTTTTTCAATCAGCTTATGTGTGAAAGTTATTTCAGTGTATTAGTAAAAGCTAACTATTTAGAGAGAGTATTAAGAGAAGGAATAACCCTTTTTATCAAAAATATAATTTCCAACACAAAATTGAGTGTGAGATTTGAAAATGAGTTTATTTTCCAAAAGCTCCATAAGGCCATTTTATATATAAGATATTCTTAATTTCTCACACTAAGTCACTGAACATAAATCTGGTAGGTTTACCTTTAATTGCTAATTGCAAGAAGCCCCAGACAAGAACCATTTTTCTCTGTTTCGCTTTAATCCTGAAAATAATTAGTTTCCATGATCCATTTACTAACATTTTATAGATAGCAGCATTGAGTTTTAATCTGCAGTAAACTCCAAATGGCTTGCAGTATAGGACTTTGAAACCAACTAGATGGAATGGCTGAAAAATTAGGGTCCGCAGAGCTTCAACACCCCGCAAAGCAACTTATTTAAATTAGAACAAAGGCGTTCCAGGATGAAACATTCTTCTCAGCCAGAAGGCATTTTAATGCTAGAATATATTCAATGCTAATGCCTTTGAAACTTCCAAGAGAGCCATTTTAAAGAATTCTTAAGCCGTATTGAAGGGTTTAAAAACTTCCACAGCTAGATAAAATCTTTAAATTATTAAATCTTTAGAATGTTCATTTCTAACAGTCAACTGATGTTGCTAAAAAGGATTCCATTAAGTCTGTACAATTGGAGAAAAAAGCAAACCTAAAGGTCCTGATATCAGTACGCATATTCTCCTTCTGGTGAAGTTGGTTGGCCAAGGTCTTGGTGGGTAAGGTGTTCAATACAAATAGTCTTTTGACAGGAAATATGGCATGTGTTTACAGTAATGCACTCACAAAGTTTGTGGGAAAATGCATTTCACTCTGATGTTTACACTGCAAAAAAAAAATATTTTCTTACTCAGTGTTTCTGTCTTGTTCCCCCAGTACATCTAACAATTCCTAAATCAAGATGCATTTACTCAAGAAGATATTAAGTCTTGTTTTCTGAAAAAAATTATCAAAATAAGTGAGTCTATGCTTAAAACAAGCAAATATGTAAAAAAAAAAACTAAAATTTGTTGACCCCACTGGCAGATATTATTTTCTTGCTTTAAGCATAAACTCGCTTAATTTTGATTATTAGAAAACAAGAGTTAATATCATATATCATAAGTCAATACCAAGAAAAACTCAATAGCCTATAGTTTTTTTTTGCGGTGCACAAAAGTCTAGTTCATAAAATCACTTACTAATCTTGTGTGCAAAGTTATATCCAGTAATTCTCCTGTCATGATCATGCAAAGCCTGTAAAATATAAGTTTATCTTCTTTGAACAGTCGTGCCACCCGTAAAAAAATATATATATTTAACAGCTACATTTTTATTTATTTTAGTTGTAATACAAGTGCTTTAACAAAAGTACAGGATCCATATTTCTAGTCGGATGCTTATTGGTCATTTATACTGTCTTATAGAAGTCTTTATACTGAAAAATACAAATCTGGTGCAGTAACAATTTTTAATTGCTAAATATCCCCAACAATAACATCAAATTAAACATGAAATTTTGAAGTAGAAAAACTTGCTAAAACATATAATCTGTTTCATTTACAGCTTTGAATTTTATTTTATTTTTTCTTACAGTGCGTGATATGGCTTGGGTCCCTTTGGGATTGTTTTCAGCGGTTTTATCGTTCGCCTGATCACTCGCAATACTACATCTCTCCTCATAAATAGTGATGCATGCCTTAGCGACAGCACAGAGTCTTCAAGATGCAGTCTAATAGAGCTAAATCCTCATCAAATAGATCCCATATCATAAAGCTGTCTGGTTGACATGCATTTTAAGGGCCCCCAATCTACATAATGTAAGTCGTTTGATTTTAAGCCGTTTGCCTTGGCAAGGCAAATGAGCGGCAGCTCTCTCCATATGCTAGTGTGAGTAAACAGACATGCTGAATTGTGTCATAACTGTTTGTCTCTATAGACATCAGCCACCTGTTGGGGAAATCTGCTTTATGTTCTCGAATCCAAACGATAATACGACATGTCAGGTTGTGTCAGCTGCCACCACCCCGCCAGGACGTCAGCGGTGCGTGTGTGTGCGTGTGCATGTGTGAGTGAAGCGTGTCATCCGTTCTCAGCAGGTCCTAGACATTCATAACCTATCAAGGTGCTCGTGTGATGCATTACATGTGACCTGGTGATAAAAATGTTCAAAAGTGGCTGATTTTTTTCTCCTTCTCAGTGGCGCACACTCGTCGAAAAGCTGTCATCTCTTCTGGTGTCTGCGGAGAAGGATCAAAGCGGGAACAGGCTGCCAGCGAGAGAGAGAGAGAGAGAGAGAGTTCGGGGTGAACCAGAGGACGCAGCCTCTCCAGTTAAACAGGGTAACCCAGTTGCTGCCAGATTGAAGGAATGCTGCTTTTCTGTAAACAGATTCAATTAAGACATCAAACTTCAAACCATACGATGAAAAAGAATGCCGATGAGGAAAAAGCCAGGTTCAGGGTCGAACTGCATGCCTCCGCTGCTTTTCTCTGATTTAGAAACAGACTTCTTTTGATTAAATAATCATCGCTTCGTAGAAATGCAAGTTGCGGACCAGACGCGCGCTGAAATTTAATGAGCTCGGTAAGATGCAGCAGAAGTGCTGCTGTTTTTAAGACCTCTGAATAAAACCTTTTAGATCTGGGGCGATCATGCTGCGTTCCACAGATTTCCAACGTCCTACTTGGAAAAGTGCAATAGAATGCCAAAAGCCGGACTTCCAACTGGGAAAGTAGTGTGGAAATCCAGCAGGCTATTTTTACTACTATTTCCATAGTGGCTACTTATGCATTCAGTGCCATTTTGCAATATTAATGTCAGAAGTGTGTCACACTGAAAGTTCCTAAAAGAAAAAGTTTATTTACTTTAAAAACCCTCATGATGCACTTATACAAAACCGAGTGTGAAATGTTTGGACACTAAACTGTCAAAGTTTTCTTTACGTAGTGGAAGGTGAAGAGCTATCATACTCCGATGTCGGATGACAAAAAACCTCATACACTACATGGTAGAATACATACTATTTGTGTGTATGTGTATATATACTATATATATACATACACTATATATACATTTCTTTTCATTTAATTATGCCATTCACAATGCTTCATGGTAATGCAGTTTTTTCTCTCTCACGGTCATGTACCTTTGCCTTTTCCAATTTTCCAAAACGATCTTTGCTTTAAATTAAAGTTTGTAATTTTGTAATTCACCTCATAGCTTTGTTGGTGTGGTTCATGGTTTTTAACGTTTAAACTAAGACTAAGACTGAAAAAAAAAAAAACTTCCGGAACCAAGGCTGCTGAAAAAGTGTACAGACAGACGCTGCTGCTCTAGATTGGTTGAGCCGATGTCAGCTAACGCTTGCATCTGCGTGTTTGTGTCTAGCTATTTTGATTTCCTCAAAATGCGATATTTCTTTTAGACTCATGCATTTAATTTCTCATAAATTTTCCCTCGTCAATTGACCCTAACGTTTCCACATCCATGTCGCAAGGGATTGTGGGCTATTTTATCCCAAAAAGCATGAAAGACCCGCCAGTAATACTGCACAACTTGTTGTTATATAGCTTTCACCAGGTATTATAGGCTTTCCTGGTTGGAACTGTAAATCTGGGCACCCCTGTGTTGTTGCCCGAAAGCGTCCTTAGTTTGAATCCTGTAGACCATTTAGATCCAGACTCTCCAGTACAAAACTAAGGTGAAACAGTTAGTGCACCACGGTCTTCAGATGCCGCATTAATAGACTCGCTTAAATTTCCGCCACTACCTTTGACCACATAATTAGACACAGTTATGATAATTGGGCAAGTTTGATTTTGTACTCGCACCTTGTATGTGTTATCATGTCTTTTCAGACCAGAGGACACGTCTGTATTTGCCGGAGGACGTCCATGTGTTGATCTGGTATCAAAAACACTGATGTCCCTCAAAGGTCACGAGGTCACAATACCGCCTGTAACCCACCCAATTATTTGTCTATTACACTGTTTGCAAAGCGGTTTTCATCAGCACAGCTTTCTGCCCTAGATGCAGCCTGCGGTCTGGCGTGAACGAAACCCACTGCAACACTTGCTCTCTGTTGCTATCACTCTCTAAATCTCTCTATCGCTCTCAGTCCGCCTGAGAATGATAGAGATGTTTGGTGTTTGACGTAATAGTATTTGACATCTTACTTCTCTGACAGATGAGCGGACATTAGTGGAGTATTATTGCAGCCTCCACCAGTAGAGGTCGCTGTAGACGCTGATGAATGTGATGGGGAAACACATTAAAATGCATTTTCCGGCACTCTTGCTCAAGGTTTGCCTTCATTTTAACAGCATCTGTGTTGTTGCTAAACAGAATCATAAATATTTAGATTTTTTAGATTCTTTAGATATACAAAGATGGTGCACTCATATTACTATGAAAAATTGTAGGCAGTGTAAAAAATATGTTTTTATGTTTTAAATAGTATGCATGCACTAAAAGAAAGCATTGAATTGTAAGCATTTATGTATGGGATAATGTACATCCAGCCAATCAGAATCAAGTATTCCACAGAGCCGTGTAATAAGCATTTAATTACCGACATGTTTGGGAAGCCAAGCACTCAGTTTGATGCCTCTAGGAGCAAAGAACTGATACAACTGTCATGATAGACACAGACTGAGTGTTTATTACATATGCAGTAGAATGTGAAAATAGTACATTTATGTAAATGGTTTTGGGCCATTGCATTCATTCGAAAAGGAGCAAAGGGAACTGGAATGTATTGGCATATCTGTAGGCAATTATAGGTTTGACTGTAGGTGATATTGTAGGACTCTTTATAAAACAGGGTGTATTTTCTCTTGAGATGACTTCCTGTTCAGATATATATCATTTCAGCCTGAATATGCTCCATGGCCACCCATACAGTTCGCTTGATGACATTTAGCAAAAATTCAACATTCCTCTCTTGGCATGTAAAAAGTATTTCTATGAATTATTTATGCGATGAGATAAACACTTTAGTGACTGTCGATATACTGTTTTTGGTCATAATGAAATCAGCAGAGACTCTGAGAAGACACCTACTTTCCTCAGTCGGTTTAGCCTGCACACTTTATGCCCTTCAGAACCATTTGACCCGTAAGATCCATCCATCCATCCATCCATCCATCCATCCATCCATCCATCCATCCATCCATCCATTTATCCATTCATCCATCCATCCATCCATCCATCCATCCATCCATCCATCCATTCATCCATTCATCCATCCATTCATCCATCCATCCATCCATCCATCCATCCATCCATCCATCCATCCATCCATCCATCCATCCATCCATTTATCCATTCATCCATTCATCCATCCATTCATCCATCCATCCAGCCATCCATCCAGCCATCCATCCAAAAATGAAGTATTTTTGCAGTTAAGAAACAAATCTATTTTGCCTTCTGAGTGTCGGTGAACATTTTAGTTACAAGTATTCGGTATCTTTATTTTGCCCAGCCTTTAAGAAACAATCAATGCTTTTATCGATAAATCTTTCGTCACATATGATATTGAATGTTTTTACATTATTCTGCTAGCAGTTTAACTTTAAAAGCAATGTATTCTTGACAGTGTTCTACTCTAAACATCTTTTAGATGAACACATCTCTCCACAACAGACACAATTCTACCAACTGTCTCCTCTGTAAGTTTTTGTCTGTCCTTCAAAGAAACAGAACGTGTGTCTTTTTCGTGCAGCGCTTCGACCTTGAAGTTTTCCTCGCTTGTAGAGTATGGATCGCAGACAAGAGCTCTCCGTCAGATCGGCAGACAGAGGTGTAGCCTCTTACTGTCTGTATCGATCCGTCTTTGTGCGCTGCCGTGGATCTATAACACGTTTCAATCACAGCGGGGCCCCGATCTTCACACGCAGCAGGCTGAGGGCCGACACACACAACACACCAGCTGAGAGGTTCAGAGAGCGCCGCAGCAAAAAATAAAGCATTGATTGTTGCTTTTCTTAAGTGTTGCACAAAGTAAAGATGTCAAACACTCGTAATTGAAATGAAATAGTTTTTTTTGTTTCTTCACTGAAATAACAGACTATTACATTGTTACTTTTCAAATGCATCTACTTCTTATTTCAACTTCGCACGTTTTAAATTCAGATAGATAGATAGATAGAACAACAGATAAATAAAACAACAGCATTTAGATAGATAGAGATAGCTGATAGAACGACAAATAGATAGATAGATTGAACAACAGATAGAATGACAGATGATAGATAGATAGATAGATAGATAGATAGATAGATAGATAGATAGATAGATAGATAGATAGATAGTTTGGCTGTCACACTATCAGCTACAGATAAATAAACAATTTCAGCAAGGCTAGTTTTACCCCTCTTGTCAATTAATTGCTTTTTCTCAATTTAAATAAGACAGAAATGCAAGAATTCAGTCAGGGATTTTCAAAAAAGGCTGCGAAACCTTCAAGTATTCAAGGTGTCAAGACTCCTCAAACTGAGCAGGTTGTTTACACAGACAATTAAACTGTCATTACGTCTGGCGAAAGATAAAACGGCACCGTTGAGTTTGTAGAGGCAGAGCGTTTATTCTTGGCTACTTGAGAGTATAGCAAGCAACAAATTGAAATTAACCATGTGTAATGTGCTGACAAGATGCATTTTAATGTGCCATTAAGGGTGCCGCCATTTCCTGTATATATTAATTCCGGGATTAATTAGATTGTCAAATGCTTGTTTGGGGAGCAAAAAAAACACACAAAAAACGATACGTCACACGTTTCCCAATAAAGGTGGCACCTTTACAGGTCTTGTAATTTCCTCGTTGTTGTTTCCCACTTGAGTGCCAACGAATCCACCAATATAAGCAGCGTGACACTTCAATCTTCAGCTTAACAGGCAGGAGATGAGCGAAATATTGGATACAGAGGGGTGATTAGAGGTCATGTGATGTCACTGTCAGCAAGCCAATGACCTCTGTCACAGCGTCTGCCATTTAAATGTCAAAATGTGCATCCGTGTCGGATGGCCATCATCTTTCTCTTGCCCACATTTGCATTTCAGAGAGTCTCTGTTCGCTGTCAAAAAAAGCAGCCCATCAAACCTCGTGCGCCAACGTACTGGGCATCTCTTCAAACGTCCCCCGCACATGTGTGCCCCAGCCAGATGCTAATTCACAGCAATTAAAACAGATATCACAGGCGTTTACTCCATCTGAAACTGATGAGCCGGATGCTAAATATACAATCAAATGAGTGAGATGTTTGTCACGTCACAGCATGAGTGATGTTTGTCCTCTATGACAGCCCTCAGGAATGTTTCCGAGCTTGAAATCAAGTAGCATCTTTGATGCATTACAGTTGAAAAATAGTTCATGTGGCTTGTGCTGCATTGAAAACAGATTCAAGTTAAATAAGCATTTTAATGTTAATTAGATGAATTTGTCAAGAACATGCCTATATATATATATATATATATATATATATATATATATATATATATACACACACACACATATTTTTCATGACATCACTTTACACTTTACACCCCAAGCAGTTTACTCAATAACAAATGCATTTAAGAGTATGAGGTCACACATCCATTCATTCTTAGATGTGACATGCATGTATACTTACAATTTTAGGCAGAGTTGGAAGTTTATCTTGAGCAAACCAATAATGGCACGGCATCAATCAACTCCGGCATCCTCTGCTGGGTTGAAACCACGCTCGACGGCCACTTGCTGCTGCCTGTTTAATAGTTCTTTTTACAAACTAATACTAAGCAACAAAACAGCATCATGCTTCCTCATATTTGTGAAGACAGCAAGACTTATTTCCTCCTGAATCTATTAAATCTGGCTGTGATTTCTCCGTGCACTTCATTAAAAGAGCTTTGAGGAGCACAGCTTGAGAGTGATGTATCGCTCAGCTCCCAAATTGAAGTCCCATACATCATTTTCATTGCAGTAGTTTTCCTTCATCTCACTCCTCTTGAGCGCGCCTACTAGATAATAAACTTCCTCGAAGAGAGTTATAATTCTCGAAGACAAATATCTTTGGGTTTTTGGAGAATTTCCCGTTTGTTCAAATGTCCACGAAGCTCCAATAAAAAGAAGAGCTTTCTGCAACTGTCTAAAGTTGACTAACTCGCACGTCGGCCCATTCCAGTCACGTAACGCGTGCCAGGCCCTCTGGCTTCCCCTCTATGCACATCACTAACGGGATTTCATATGCGTCCACTCCAATTGGCCGGATAGAGATGCTCTATTGCCTTCCCGAACCCCTGAGGCGAGCCAACTTTAGGCTATATTTTAATCAGTGCTCAGCCCGTCCTGTTTACTCCCCTATCAGGAGAGCATCTATAAATACATAGAATGAATAATTGTAGCCCTTGGTGATTTTCCAAGGGCTTCCTACAAGACGAAAACAAAGCAGAACGATATTAAAGTGGGAATATACAGTATCCATGGCTGTCTAGTGCAGAAAGCAGTCGTCTTTGCTCTATAAATGCCCTGTCTGTGTCTCTCGAACGGTCTTGGATCGCACGTCGCTCTTTGAAACGATGTGGCAATTACATTGTCTCCCTTTACCCGAGGACCCCAAATTAAAACGAATGAGCCATCAAAGTTCTCCGCAAAACCGTGGGACAGTGCAAGAGATGCATGGTGCTGTAGGTGTAGGCTTTGTTTGGAGAGTCTAAATGACGCTGTTGTTGTTGTTGTTATTGATGCAATCTTGTCTTCAAGCTCCCACAGCGGAGAACAAAAAGGAAAAAAAAAAATAGCAGATCTTCCGACCGCGGAGAGCTGTTATCCGACAAACTATATACCACAATAACCACTTTGAAATCAATAGTGCTGGATCTCTTTTTCTTTTATCTGAAATGGCACCGAGCAAGTTTACTTTGCTTTTGGATTGCATGTCGAAGTAATAAATGTATAAAAATTATATAATGGGTGTATTGATAGCTGAACAGTGACAAGCGCGTTGTACAATTTGGACAGTTTTCAAATTATAACATGCAACATTTTTCATATACGTGGACAGAAATTGTGCAGTTTTTTTTAAATGGCTTTTGATTTTTAGATAGAATGTTTCCTCTTTCTCAAAGTCAGTATGAAAATGCATTCACAACTGATTTGACTTATTGAGTATTGGGATGTATTGCAATGAAATGTGGTATTAGAGAAGAAAAAATGGACTTGATTTTATCCATTGGGAATGTGGAGAGTTTGCCCTTTAGAGCATCTTGATGTATCCCAAAGGTAATGCTTTTTTAATCTAACCACAATTATTACATTTAACCAGCATTACATTACCCAGTTAACTATAACACTATTTCTGTAGCTCAAACAGTAGAGCATTGTCTTGCAACACCGAGGTCATGTGTGCATGAATTGATTTATATGTAATGTAAAACACTGCGGATAAAAGTGTTTGCCAAATGCATAAATGTATATGTATACCTGCAACAGTAGACTAAAATAATGCCTAGCTATTTTGATATGTAGGTTAAAATGTATTTTTTTCTTCCTGCATGGTCTAGGTGACATCGGGTGAAAAGCAAAGGAGGTGCACAAACGGAGCAAGTATTTACCAGGTCTGTATATCAATACACAATATGCATTCAGTTTCATTTAATGTAATTTCATGGTATGCATTTTTAAGTTAAAATCTGAAACACTCATATGATGATCACTGCATTTTGTTCCATTATGTTTTGTTTCAACTGCTTTTGAGCTGACTTTGGAATTGCAAAAAACATGAAGAAACATGTCAGGAAATGTCCTTATTTTAGAATTTCAGAGGGCTTGATTATTTGCATTATGGTTTATTTACATTTTTTAAATCTAGGTTGAAATTTGATCGAAATATTACAAATACATTTTTCTTTAGAACAACATGCACTGATGAATTGAGCAAAATAAAACTAGGGACGTGTTCAGAAAGCAAATGTTGACATTAATGGCCATCCTTAAAGACACACCGTCCGCACAACTTAATCAACCTTCTGGAAACTTCTCCAAACTTGTGTTTTGGTTTCTTAAAGCAATTAGTGAGTTTGACAAACAAGCTGAGCCGTTGATTACAGATATTTATAACAATGACAGAAACCTGGAGAGAAGACGGCATTCTCCTCTGCCACCACAGAGAGGTCAGGACTGCTTTCTTACTCAAACTAATGAAGACATTTAAGATTCACATGAAACATGGTGATGCTGGAGTCATGAACAAAAGCTAGAGGTCTAAAGAAACAGCTTGAAGTTTGGGGCATTCTGCTATTGATTTGATTCCCCCGTCCATACACTGGACATCGAACAGGCTTTGTTTGAGGTAACAGCTGTGAACAGATCATAAGAAGATAACTGAAAAACAATACAGCAAAAATTTAAGATTGGTGGAGTTAGTTGGGTCTAGAAAATAATTCTGCAACTAACAAATGTTAACTTTTAGCTTTTATCATTAAAAATAGCATTTTACTGAAGAGCCTGTTGTTTGAAGTAATGAATTTACTGTCAACTGATTTACAGATTTTTATAGATTTGATTGATTAGCTGATTCACAAATGAAATTAATCTTATGAGCTAGTTATTATTAGTGAATCTTCAATATAGCTGATAAAAAAACAAAAAAAAACATTAGCACAGCACAGACTGTGTGGTCTGATTCAACTCATGAACTAATGGCTCTTATGAACTGATTCTTTTCTACAACCTACAGCATGATCAGTGTAGTCTAAAACCACAAACAAATGACTCGTATGAGCCGCTTCTTTTAAATAAATCAATAACATACAGCATGAACAGTGCAGTCTGATTTACGAACCAATCACTCTTATGAGCCATTTGTTTTGTGAATCAACAACATACATTACTCCAGTCTTCAGTGTCACATGATCCTTCAGAAATCATTCTAATATGCTGATTTGATGCTCAAGTAACATTTCTTATTATTATCAATGTAACATTATAAATGTCTTTACTGTCAACTTTGATACAGTTATTGCATTCTTGCTGAATAAAATAAACAGCAATAACCCCAAGAAGGTGTGGTTTACAGTGAATTTAGAACAGCGTTGTTTAAATTCCCAATAGCTGTTCTAGATTCACTGTAAACCAAGGCTTATTGTTTTCATAATTGGTTATAATAATAATAATACTGTATGAAGTAATACTGATGCAATGAGGTCACAGGGGTATGTTTATTTACAATGGCTTTGAATGTGGCTCAACCAATTAGAATCAAGGACTGGAACTATCCATTTTATAAATAGACATCATATAGATATTCCAGGGAGGTCATTATACAAAGCCAGTCAACATTTTTCGAGATGCATGTCTCATATTTAGAATTTCCTGTGGCCTTTTTGGCTTTCTCTCCGAACACAGGTGGAGCAAAGAGACCAATCCTCCAACAACAACAGGCCTGTCGGTCTGGGAACGGGTGTCCATGCCATACTTGAGCTTTCTCAGGTAGATCAAACAAAACAGCTCAACAATGAACAATCCTGAGAGAAAAAAAACAAAGAAAGGTCACATTTAGAAAATATGTAATTCCAGTTTATACGAGTGCGATCAGCCTATACTCCCAATGCACAGCGGCGGCCGCTCTGCGAGCGGTAAAAATGGTATTTCAAAAAAACTCAAAACAATAGACCCCTCTGACTTACCTGTGCATTCTTAGAGGATTAGCTTGCATGGTGAGACGCTAGGCCAGCCTAGGAGAGGAAGAGGGGGCCTTGATGGCTTTTAATCGATTCCCTGGCTGTCGGGACCACCGGCCTCACACAAGGGAGCTATTATGAACGTTACCTGCCTTCTAGTACCCAGAGGCTCAGTTCAAAGGGTCTTGAGATGGACTTTCAAGCCCGGTGGGGAAGTGTCACCCTACACCGCTGTGAACAGAGCGTGGGTTTTGATGATCCGAGGGGGAAATATCAATGGGACGCACAGCAGCTGTAAATGCACTCACCGCCCAAACGACAACGCAGGGTGCTAGAGGTCAGACGAGGATAAGACCGCTTGAAATGGGTTTTTAATAAGTCTGTACAGATAGGGAGGTGATTTAAAACTGAAGAGGATGAGCTATATTTATAAAGCGCCGCACTGGTAACAGTTTACGCCTCGGGTTATATCTTAAAAGCGTGACTCATAACCCACTTGTCAAACCATGAATGCTATAAATGAAGTTCGATATGTGTTTGCTTGAATTGAATGCTGCTTGTACCTTCAAAGCATTTCCTAAAACAACACCATTGAGGAGATGATTAAGGTGTTTCTCTCATTTCCCTACATCATCTTGTTTCTGTTCTCTTAGCCATAATTCTTTGAGGGAAAGGAAGTGCTAAAGTGCACTAGAGTTTCTTTGAGGTTAGATTAATTGGTGAAGAACTCGTACTAAAGATGTTTCCGGATGTTTTCAACCATGTGTGAAACCCTCATTATAATGTTTATGTCAAAACTCTAACAGGACTTTTCCTTGGTTTCTGTCTGCGGATGAATGAAAACATGATCAAAGTGTGACTCTCGCTAACCAAATCCCACCAGAGATGTCGGATACAAAGGAGTATTGAAGTAAAATTCTTTTAAAAAAAACAAAAAACAAAAGCGCAAAGGAAACTGAGGTGCCAACATGCTAGGAGCAAAAAATCCCGAAAAACAAAAGATTGCATCAATAGTTCATGGGATTTTTTTAAGGTTTGTCTTTTTATATCCTTTGCCTTGTATTTACCTCTGTTGTCAAAGGATTGCTGTCCTCCTGCTACGATTCAAACAGCTCCAGATGAAGAGGATTCAAGATGGAAGCTTTAGTTGATGCTGTCATATCTGTGTAGCTCTGTGGGTTCAACACAAGGTTACCAGGTTCTCAGTGGCATTGTTGCACCTGCCATAGAAAGACGACGACGTTGATTTAACATTGTCCACAAAATAGTATCCCACAGGGTTCTGTCATTGGGCCGCTTTCGTTATCTTTTCTAACAGTTTGGCTTTGTTCATAAATTGAGTGGTGTAATATTTTAAGATAGCTATGAAAACCAGAGATGGTCATGGACAGGTCATCTAGAAGCATTATAGCTATATACTCCTTCCTTCATTTAATTGTTTGGTGCTTACCTACAGTTCACAGTTTTCACGTCAGCTTTACAAGTTAAACAATGTATCCAAAGCCTGGTGACCTGTAAAATGGAGTAGAACTATTTTTTCTTGGCAATACTATCAAACAGACATTAAAAATCAATTCTTTTCTTCTCATAAATCCTAAAACATTTTCTGGCCAAGGTTAGTTCACACAAAAAAATTAATATTCTGTATCACATTACACGTTATCTTTTTGTTAACATTAGTTAACAAGAACTATCAGTGAACAGTTGTATTTTTATTAACTAACATTATTAATGTTATTAATAAATACTGTAACAAATATATTGCTGATTTTTAGTTATTAGTTAGTACATTCTGTTAACAAAATGGGACCTTGTAAAGTGTTACCAAAATGAACTATGGGGTACAAAATGAGATGTTATGCAGAATGTCTGTGCTGCTCTTTTCCATAAACTGAATTTAAACTTTCTTCTCTGGAGCATAAAAGAAGACATTTTGACAAATGTCTGTGTTTTTTTGTCCACACAATGGAAGTCAATGGGATGTTGATTGGTTCCCAATGTTCTTCAAAATATCTTTGTGTTTTACAGAAGGAAGGAAGTCACACACGCAGTTTTGGAACGACATGATGGTGAGTAAATGATGACCTATAAAGTGATGTTTGCAACCCATTTTTTACTTGTAAACAACTGCATTTATGAGCAAATATAATCAACGAGAAAAAAAACTGTGGAGTTTGGAAAGTAGGCCAGAAACAGAATTCAGTCAAGTTATTGGAAAGGAAAATTTGAGAAGGCAGAGCATTTTTTATTTCTTATTATAAAGACAATCACAATAAGACTTATTAAACAAGAACACGCATTTAAAAAGATAGATTTCATGTTGATTAAGTTGTTAGTCAATGCAAATGAGATCCGAGACCTATGAAGCAGAACATTTTCAGTGAAAAAATTCCGTAAATAAATTTCATCTGTTCCTCACATAAAGCTATTGTAAGGCTCCAGAAGACTTGGTATTTAATGAACGCGTTTCCATGAACTACATTTATGGTGCCGCTTTGTCAATTCTGGTAAGTTAGGTGAGTAAATGACAATATAATTTTCATTTTTGGAGTGAACCATTCCTTTAACCTTTCCACAAGAGTTTTATAACTTTCACAAAGCATTAATTCCCATTAAACTCTGACAGGCGCTGTTGGGAAGCTGATTGTGAGCTCGGCAAAGTAGAAAAAGTGTCCGCAGCAGCCTCGGCCCTGACATCTGCCCAGCTCCTGAACACTTCTCGTCCCGCTGTGTCCTTCTGTTCAACACATCTCTGTCCTTCAAGTCTACAGCAGCAAGATAAGATGACCACCGCCTGCAAATCCAACTGCAGGTAACTAGGAGTAAATCCCTCCTTGTGCTCTTGAGAAGTCTGTTTCTGATTTAATAGTAGATAGAAATTGTTTAATGTCCTCCTCAGATGATTTGAAGCTGATGAATAAACGCGGCACAGGAAGCCATTGCGACGAGACTCGGTCTCAAACAAAGCTGGAATTAGTGTCAGCCTAACGTTCTGTACCCTGTGCTGAAGAATACGAGCATCGCCGCCTCATTATCTCCAATGAGCGTCAATTAGCTGCTCTGTAATGATACCGCCACCACACATGCCAACAAGGCCAATTTAAATAGGGCTATTAAAAGCAAAATTATCTGTTTTTATGATAATGAGATGTGGATTGGGTACAATTCAACGTTCTGCAATAGAGTTTCTGCAATAGCAATCTGATTGTATGTTCTGAATGTAAATAATCAAAGCTTTGTTAAATAGCCCAAGGCTACTGCTAAAATTCACAGGACGTGGGATTATTTTTATGGGTTGGCCCACCAGACCCAATAACGTTCCTGATGATGGAACAGACTATAAACCTATGTTTTGTAAAGGATTAGTTCAGCCCAAAAAAACATATACAACATACTGTATGTACAACAAAAGCATATAGGGCCTTTCAGTCAATGAAAGTTTAAGTAATTTAAATTAAATATAAATACCTATCACTGTGTGTGTACAGTTGTGAGCAAAAGTTTTCACACCCCTTGCGGAATCTGTAAAAAATATTTTTTTTTATAAAATAAGAGGCATCATAAAATTTGCATATTATTTCTAATGTAGTACTATCCTGAAATAGGTATTTCACATAACTAGATATTTATGTTAATACTGTATATAATATATTAAAAATATACTATAGACAAGACAAAATAATTACTGAATTTATAAAACCGACCCTGTTCAAAAGTTTACATACCTCTAATTTGTTATACTGCGTGTTGTTACCTGGATGATTAACGGCTGTTTTTATGTTTTTTGATCGTTTTTCATGAGTCACAGGTCTTTAGAAAAATCCTCCAGGTCCTGCACATTATTTGGTTTTCCAGCATCTTCTGCATATTTGACCAATTTTCAGCAGTGACTGTATGATTTTGAGAGTCATCTTTTCACAATTAAGGGACTCAAGACACAACTATTCGAAAAGCTACAAACATTCACTGATGCTCCAGAAGGAAACATACATTAAGAGGAGGGGGGGGGTGAAAACTTTTTGGATTTGATGCTTAGGGTAAATTGTACTTATTTTGTCTTGTGGGAAACATGCAAGTAGCTTCTGAAGGGCAGTACTAAATAAAATAAAAAAAGAAAAGAAAAGATCTTTAAACAAAATAAGATATCTTGTTCAAAAGTTTACACCCCCAGCTCTTAATGCATCATGATTCCTTATGATGTTTCGTATCAGACATTAGAAACACAAGATATATGAAAAGTGCTTGTGTAAATCACCTTCATTCATACAAAGATACATACATTTTGGCTAATATTTTCATGACAGCTGGGAGGATGAAGGACAGGCTTCTTATTTACAACTGATTCTCTTAATTAAAGACCATCATAATCAGACTTAAACGCTTCAAGCAGTCTGTGCTGCTATAATAGGACTGCCTTATTTATTCTGTAGTGCTAATGTTGTATTACACTCCTCCTACAGTTTTAGGGCGGGTGGATGGTCTACTGTTAGCAAACAGACATGCTCTTTGACTGCTATGAGTGGCTCAAACCCCTCAGAGATTCAAAAATGAACAATGATATATGATTACAAGCTTTTTTCAAACCGTTTTAGGATCCTTTAATGTTAAGAAAGATGCCCTGTTATCTGTGCAACTGAGAGTTAATTTTCTAATTTCAAGTGTGTTGTGCCATATTAATATATTTACATATGTTTACATACTTTGCAGAGCTATTAAAATGATTAATGTACATTTTAATGTGGGAGGGACAATGAAATATTTAGCTGGACTTTAGCTTTGGTTCAAGTTGACTTATTTTATTTTTGTTTAATGCATATTTAATTTTTTACATAAAAATGAGTTTGAAATCAAACAATAATTGGCAGACCTCCTGCAGTGCTACTGCGGACCCCCTGTCGAAGACCCCTAAGGTAGAATTTTTATGTTCTAGTTCTGTGTTCTGACTAAAACAGAGTTGTGTGTCAAAAATATACTTCTGATTTTTGCCTGCAGATCATGAAACAGATGAAAAAAAATCCCATTAAAGGAGAAAATTTGAGGCATATCTAGAGGCCAGAGTCTTGGTGGACGACGCTTTTGACTTGGACCAGTAAGTAACCACCTAGCAACCACACAGAACACCCTAGCAACTGCATAGCAATGCATTACAAAAAAACGTCTTAGCAACTACATGTTAACACCCTGGCAAACACCCACCACACCCTATTATTGTAGCATTCAGAAAACATTCAAATCCACTTTGAATCCAAAATTGATACTAAAAAGAATAAAACAAACCATTTCATTTGCTGTTTTTGTTTGTTAAATTCTATGCAATGATCCCTGTAATTTGACAAAATGTTGTGGCTTTGCATTCATGCGCATATAGGTCTGCCAGGAAGAAAAATCATTACTAAAATCATTGAATCATTACTCACTGGCCTTGAAATTTTGTTTTTCCAGCTATTTTGACAGTAACTCCAGAACAGTGGAATGATTAGCTGTCACAGTGTGTTCGGTAATGACATTCGTTGCGGTGCACCCTACATACTAATAATGCCAATAGTGTCATTGTGTTTAACGTGCCGTCCTGCATCCAATTTCCCACCAACAAAATCCTGTCATTGAGGATAAGTCCAATCTTCAAACCAATCAGCTATTAGTATATCCCTCCATGTCCATTTGCATATTTATTGCCCAATCAAAGCAGCTCCTGTCATATCTCAAACATATGTTTGCCTGGCTGTGGTCAAAGAAGACCCCGACTATTTTATAGCTTTTTAAAGGATTATGAAGAGGTCACAAATGAACTTTTAGCAATGTAAATAATCACTTGCATCTCGGAAAGCTTCAGAGAAGTAAATATACTAGATTCTGAAGGCTTATCTGTTGTGGATGTGCATGAATGCTAAATGGCTCTCGGGCAGTGAGGATGAACTGTATCGTTCCTGATAACAAGCTTAAAAATGAATTAAGTAATTTACATTTATTGCAGTAAATACCACTGCAACATATTTCAGTGGTTGCACTTGCATATTGACTCATCCATACCTTAGCAAGTATAACTATATGCAATAATGCAATATGCAGTGTCTCGTGTTTGCTAATAAGTGCATGACTGCATTGCTTTTTTTCTGATATGGCATGTCTGTTTAAAGCTGTTTTCCTCACAGCACTTGAACGTATTATTTTAATGGCGGATCCAGAAAGGTTCAAACGACAATCACCAGTGACAACAGTAGATTCACCCGTTGTAACAGAAAAAACGAGACTGCAACCGGGCCTATGCGAAAACAAGGATAAATATCGAAAGGGCTTTAAATGTAGTCACGCAATGCCGACGTTGTTAACATTACAAATTTGAGAACAAAGTTGCACGGTTTGACATGATATGATAAGCAATCGTTAGATTTACTGCAATGCTTTTTTCCCCTTAGTTGGTCAGATCAAAAGTGGATGCTACTTGTTCAGATTACATTTTCCGGTGAAAATTCTTATGTTGGTCATACTTCCAAAAAGTATTATCTGTGATTCCGAATGCCAGTATCCACGCTGGCGCGGTGACTGACAGCCGCACATTCTCCTCAAAACACAAAACAATGGATTCATCCGCGCTGTGCCGGCAACCCACGTAAAGTTGATAATTCCGTGAATAACTGCAATAGCAGATTTCGAACAGAGATGGCGACAGAGGAAGAACTACGGACTGATGGACACAGGGGGTGAGAGATTCTGAGGAGCCTGATCATTCATTTATGATGCCAGCTACATTCATCTCAAGGGTACGGGTACTAGTAGACTGACGTGCAAGACTCCTGTGTTGAATGTCACTTAGATTTTGTGCTGAAAGGAAGGTGGCTCACACAAAAAGCTGTTTCCTTCCCTCTGAGTGCACTAGTGTAGAAACCGTGCGTGTCCCTGCTGCTGAATGCTGCCTTAAATGCCATGAATGCAGAAATGACATTTAAAGGAAATGTGCTAATATTATTTTGTGTGTGTGTGTGTGTGTGTTCGTAACTTTCGTAACTTTAAAAGTGTGTGTGTTCGTAACTTTAAAAGTATATTACACTTTCCACAAAAATATTAAGCAGCACAACTGTTTTCAACATGGACAATAATCAGGAGTAATCTGAATTAATCATGGAGTCATGATGCAGCAAATTCAGCTCTGCATCACGGGAATACATTACATTTTAAAATATATTAAAATAGAATTCAATTATTTTAAATTGTAATAATATTTTTTTTCATATAAATGCAACCTTGGTAAGCACAATATAATTTTTTTGTTCCACAAAGTTTGATAATCAGAGTTTCATTTTGTCTTCATTTTGAACAATATATGTATTGCTTCATTTTCAAACAAACTTTTTTTGTGAAATGTTTTGATTGAAGCTTTTTTCAAAATGCCATATTTTATTATATAAAAATGCATTATGCATTTTTAATTATATCTTCTATCTTATGGAATAGACTTGCGTGAGTCTTATGGACTATTTTATTGATCATTTAATGGTTTCATGTTCTTTTTGAAGCCCGAAAGCCAAAAGCTTATTATTTTAAATAGTTTTCAAAGTCCATGCAGGTTTGAAATGACATGAGGGTGAGTAAGCGATGACAGAATTGTCTTTTTTGAACGAACTGTTCTGTTTGCTGTAAGACAGTGTGAATCATTTGGTTGCATCTGTGATAAAATGGCAAGAATTTCTGTCATAAATCTTACCAACACCTGAGCTATATATAAATGTGGCAACAACCCAAAGATATTTAGTTAGTTATTAGACTCATAAACACACTTGTGACAGGCAGATGCTGGTAAGAGATGCTGGTAGAATCTGCAAATAACTGTGAGAATTGCGCAGGAGGTGAACTGATGGAGAAAATGAACGTGCAGGAGGAAACTGTAAACACTGTTAAAATGCCAAACGTCACTATCACACTGCTGACTTTTTAATGGGAAAGGGGGCAGGTGTGGGTGGAGGGGGGTTGATATGGAAATGATGGGTCATAATTAAAGGAAGATCAGCTCATATGCTAAATATGAGCCTCTTTGGCACAATGCACTGATTCCCTGAAGTTTAAATTAAAGGACGGTTCTATGTTAAATTTTCTCACACCACAGAAAATTATTTCAACTTGTACATCAGTTTGCATTAACAAGCACAAATTCAGTGTACAGTAATGCACTTATAGTGAAAACGATGCAAGATAGTATGATAGTATTGAATTTACAGTGCCAGTGAAATGTTAGGAGCCGTTCTGTTCACTTACACTAATCTGTAATCATGAGTTTTTGCCTTAATTCTTATACATTCACATCAGTCAAAAGTTTGGGGTCAATAAGATTTTAGGTAATTTATTTGAATATTTTTGTCTCTTATGTTCAGCAGGGCTGCATTTATTTGATCAAAAATACAGTAAAACTATGGAAGCTTGTTTCCACCACATAATACAAAAAAAGGTAATTGCGATTACAGAATCTTACAATTTTGAGGATAAAAAAAATTATTGTGAAATCTGAGATATAAAGTTGCAATTACCTTTTTTTATTCCCTTGTGGAAACAAGCTACCATTAAAAAATAAAATAAAAATAATACTAATTTATATATATATATATAGGCTATATAATACTTTTCTTTTTTTTACTGTAATTTATTTCTGTGATGGTAAAGCTTTTTTTTTTTTTAGCAGCCATTTCTCCATTCTTTAGTGTCACTATGATCCTTCAGAAATTCTTATATGATGATTTTCTGCTCAAAAATACATGTTTGTGGAAACAAAAAAAAAAGTATTATATTATATAATAATAATAATTCTTTATTATAACAATAATAATCATGTATTATTATATATACATTCCTTTAAATTGTTCCTCTTATAGTTTAAATTCATTATTCTGGTTTTAGTCCAACAGCCAGTTTAGCCGACAACGTCAAACTGGGGAGGGCGAGTAAGTTTACTATTGTTTTGATTGTTGGACGAGTAGATAAGTTTGCCTCAGTCGTAACATAGATCTAAAGGGGCACTTGAGTGAACGCGCGTGCAGCACTTAAAAGGCAGTTATCCATCAATGTGCCCTGGTCCCCATTCGAGCATGGTGCTCATCCTTTTTTAATGTTGTTGAATGGAGCACGCGGTCTCCATCGCAGCAGGGGGTTTCTGGGCAAGTCACGGAAGCCCCGGCTAAGAGCAAGTGAGGCTGTGTGTCTCACGCCACTCGCTCGTACACACATACACACACACACTGCTCTTGCTCTAGTTCTCCTAGACAGACTCATTTCAACAGCCTTGTGCACTGAACTACTTTTGAGGACAACTATCCACATACATGTATACATGCAATGACTGTGTATAGCTTTAAAAAGGCATGACATTTCCTTGCGCTTTCATGTCCTTGCAAATTAGTTACTCTTTAAGACTTGACCCAATTTACTTTCTTTTTGTGATTGTGAATCTTTTTCATGATTCATTGGTGCACGTTTTTCTTCTCTTTTATGAGAAATATACTGTATATATATTTTTTCCCTCTTCTAAAACGACTTTCCTTTTAAGCTCATGTCACCCATGTCATCCACTTTATATGTTTTTGTTAAATATCCTGTTTCACTTGGAAATACAGCACATTGTGGGCGTAAAATAGTTTGTTAATAATATATTTATTTATTTTTACTTGAAACTTTCACATTCAATTGAATGTGTTACTTGCTATTTCCTTATAATTGTTTGTTAAACATGCAATTTCTGAGTGAAAATGGTTTCTACAAAAAAATAAAATTTGGGCAGTGTACATTTGACAAAAAGTATAAGAGTATAGAGCTATTAAAAATGAATGCGGATGGCAGCTAAGATAACCTTCACATAGAGCGCTGTAGTGATGGCGTATTTTTATAGCCAACCCATAAGTTTGCATCATCCTAGTTCCCTTGACAAAAACCCAACAGGATTTTTCCTTTGGCGTTTGCAGAAAAAATGGTCTTCAGTGTCATTTTTAGCGAGAGTTTGAGTTTGAATAGTTTGCAAGAGCATGATTATAAACACAACGGGTGGACTAGTGAGTAGATAAGTCAACTTGAGATCTAAAGGTGTTCGATTTCAGGTTTTTCAGTCGACTCCGACTCCCGAATCCATTTACTTTACATCAAAACAGGGTCAGGAATAATTCATGTTTTTCCAGACTCGAAGCATAAAGCTTAAATTCGCCTTAATAAAACAACACACTGTCCAAATTAGTCCAATTTAGTGATGACATTACCTTAAAATCAACGATGTTACCTGTTGCCGACAGAAGTAAAAGTAACAAGAAACAGCCATGGTTGAATATTATGCCAGAACTGAGTAAGAAAGGATCTCAAGCATGCTCATGATCATTGTCTTAAAAAGCTGCTTGAGCAGGAGAGTTCAGTAAAATGCATACAAAAATTGCACACAATAATGAAGACTTATTAATGTGTTTATTCTTGATGTGAGTTTTTAATGATTTAGGGTTGTTTAATGATTATGAACACAAATAGGTTAAAGGTGCCATTATGTAAAAATTGAGGTAAAAATATCCAAAAAATGAGCTACACGTGTCAAAAGAATGAGAAGAAATAAGTGCAATGATGTCATTAAAAAAATTACAAGTTATAGTGCTGCCAAGATATAAACCTGAATTAGCATGCTAAATGACTAGCCCCGGCCCGGCCGGTGTCATAATACCAGTTTCGGCCATGGGAGGCGGTATGCGGGCAACATACATAACCACCAGCCAAACTGCAACACACGAATAACTCGCACGGCTTGTGGGCGTACTTGAACCTGATGTCAATCGTGTAAAGGACAAAAAAGGACTTTGGTACAGCCCACTACTACATTTCAGTTCAGGGAAGAGTTAAAAAAAATGATTGGTCGATATTATGTATGAGGAATACATTTTGGTATGTATTGCAGTATGTTGCAGCATACTGTATCTTTCAACAGTGTTCGTGTTTTTTTAATATTAGCTAGTAGAGATGATCGGTTCACGTGCGCTAGGCGTGCGTTACATCTCTAATCTCTAAAAATCTCTAAATGCTCCACGTGAAACTGCGGTCTTACTATCGTGTCAATTGATTTGATTAATATGCGCGAGAGAGAGTGCAGGACCGCTCTCGTGTTGTTTGAAGACGTGAGAGTGCGCGCGCGCGGCCGGGGCTCGCTCTCTCTCTCTCTCTGCTCGTAACGCGCCCTGTCAAGCGCAGCGACAGCAGTCATTCTATTCTACATCCCTCACCGATCAAAATAGGCTTTGGCGGGACAAAGCGGACTATTTGACGGTTTAAGAAGATTAACAACCTGAAACTAAAAAACAGACTAGAGTAGGCCAACTTTCTGGAGGTATACTGCCCCCATCTGGTATGGAATATGTGTAGTATGAATTTATTTTTTTGCATAGGGCACCTTTAACATTGAAAAAATACCTTTATATTTATTATATTACATTAATATAACATAAATTAAACTACAATGCTGAAACAGAGGCATGTATAATTACAAACTACAAACTGAGTCACTTTGACTATTATTTATTTCAACATGTAGAATAAAAGTCAGTTGTTTCGGTAAAAGTAAGTTATTTCTGCGACAGGATTGCATTTTGGTCAATGTTCGGATTCCTCACTTAATTTAATTCTCTCCTTGCTGATATATAGTGCACTCAACTGCCATGCACTATTAGAAAGTCAGTGAACACGTGAGCAATTTCAGACACATCAACAGATTGGACATCGAGAGTCGATTCTGCGACCCGTCTCAAAGGCTATTCAGAGTTGAAGGAATCGACTCCCCATCACCGATGAGATCTCTGATGTTTCATTGCAAACTCAGTGAGATATGATTGAGGAAACTCTAGTGGAGACTTTTAAGAGGGTTTATTTTGAGAAGCAAGATACTAAAAGTGCACTACATCTCAGCACTGTTTATGAGAACTAATTAAGATATAGTAAAGAGATGTCATTTGTGACTTCTTTCCAACAGACGTCTTTCTCTCGCTCACTCACATGCAGACATTCAACAGTCCTGTGGGATATGTCCTCAACAGTGGCGGCAGCAATCGCTTTCTTCCTGTTTACCCACAACTAGCCTTAATCCTTTTATCTGTCCTTGTACAGTCTATTGTGTGTGTGCAGAATTAGTGCCTATTTAACAATGCATCATCTCAGACACATATTTCCATTATGTGTCCTGATTACATTGGGGGATGCAGTCTCGTTTTGGACTTATTTATAGCTGATTATCACAAGAGAGAGAGAGAGTCCGTGTTAATTCGAATCCAAAAGAACAACTCTTGTCTCAGAGATTATGTGTTCAATTGTCTCTTATGAGGTTTGATATCAAGTACTGATTATGTAGAGTGGCACTAAAATCCAAAATCTGAATCAACAACCTTGGTGGAAGAATTTTATTGATGCAACTAATTTTAATAATTGTAATTATTTGTTGAGCATTAGTTTGTATGATCATGCAGATGTTTCTCCTAAAACTTTCTGTATATATTTATACTGTATATATGAGTTTCATGATTTTGAAACCTGTTCCTACTATTTTGTAAAAGCAATAGAAAAATAGTTACAGTGATTTTACCACGGTTAAAAGGTTAGTTCACCCAAAAATGTTAATTATCCCACGTATGGAAAATTATCCCAAATTATTGCAAGGCCGTTACCATAAGCTAGTGATTATAGTTTATAAAGTTATAAATACAGATATTTGTCTTACAAAAACGCATCAAAAAGTGTCATATAGGCTAGTATGTTGTGGCGTCTTGCTTTATGAAGTGCATGGATGTTAAAGTCAGGTAGGCTACAGATAATCATATAACAAGTAAAAAGTGAATTTCAGTTGTCTCTATTGAATGTTTATTACATCCTGATGCAGTGCTTAGTTTGACTTCTGCTTTGAGTTTCTTTTGTTATGCTTAACTGTGTTACTTTGAGTTTCTTTTGTTATGTTTAACTTTATGTTAATGTTCTGTTTGATATAGCTCTTGTTCCACAAAAGAAGAACGGCAGGTATTTGTCATGTCTTGCTCATGATTAGGTGCTGACTCTGATATAATGATGACGACGTGCATCTTCCGTGGAGCACGCGCATGTTCGTCTTCCAGAGCTCCTGCGGCTCCGCTGGGACACGCCACGTCCCGCTGGGATTTTCCTCCATTCTCTCAGCACGGCTACACCTTGTTAGAACAAGTGCAAGAAAAATGTGTGGGGTCGAGGAAGGCCTGGGAAGGAGTAAACTATAAAAAGAAACCGTCACTACTGTATTCAGGCTGGGCTCAAGAATAGCTAGCAAGCTCGATTGGTAAACAGCTTGTCGGTTAAGGTTCACATAACATGAAGCGAAAATGACACAAAACAACATTTTGCTCAAATTTCTCCTTCAAAACTAGGCATGAGCCAGAAACTACTACAAATATAAAATAACTTCAACAAACTAACTTTGCCGATAACACAGAGGGCTCCAGACCGTAATTATTCGAGAAAGCTTTGTGCATGTTTGTCATCGTCTCGCTGGAGTGATCCCATGTGATGTGCCGTGTGTTATTGTTTAATGGATGATGTGTAGGCCTAATCATAAAGTTGAAAGCCTTTTAGGTGTGGAGACTTATTTAACAAAACGATAATGGTTTAGGCTACACATAGATCAGCACTAGGCTACCATGGTCTTGCACTGAAATGCAATTTGCTAAATTGGCGCAAACTGTTTAGTGAATTTTGCTCCTCTCTAGCTTCACAGAGCTGTTTCATACGTAGCAAAGTTAATAACAGGACAAGATTGTTCTCAGGTTTAATTAAGAGGGAGCTATATCTGCCCACACATCTTTAAAAATAGATTTCACATCCCGTAACCTCAAGGTTTCTCTGGTTAATATGCCAAAGCTTTATCAGATCAGAGAAAGAGTAGAGTAGAGAGTAGAAACTAAAGGCTGAAAAACAGTTGGCTGACCGGGACGAGACAGTCATTAGAGGAGCTTGGTGAGTCCACACTTTCTGTTCTTCACTGATGCCAGTGAAGGACACAAGTACAGGAAAAAATAAAATGAAGCTGAATTTAACAACATCATTAGTAACAGAACATCCTTGAATTAAAGTGATATGAACAAAATCAGTTTGATCACCACAGTAGGCTATATCAAAATATATTAATTCAGTAAATTTACAAATAAAAGGTACTACTTTTTACATAGTTATTTAATTATTTATCTTAAGCTTGATAGATATCCAAAAATCATATTAATCCATGAAGAAATGAAAAACATATTTACATTATGCAGCCCATGAATTTAAAACAAAAATGCTAAACATTAAAATTAATTTGATACAACTCTAAAGTCTAATTGGAACTGATACTATACATTCAGTTTCACATTGTACCCCATTAACATGTTTTTTCCACATTTCTTTGTAGATCTCACATGTCCACTGATGACCACATGGACCTTTTTCCTGCCTGACATATTTCTATCATCACACGGTGCAATATATTATTATTATTTATTTCTGTATTATATTATATAGCACTGCTTGAATGCTCTAACAAGATACTGAATTATAGAGTGATAATGAGACTGAATGACATTCTGCTATGACTTTTAATTACAGTTCACACATGAAAAACCAGCAAACTACAACCCAATAAAAAGCTCAAATCTCACTCGCTGCCTTTCACCCATCTGTCAGGCACGTACGTAATGCATTAGGGCATAACTCCATCTCCATAGCAGACAGTCGGAGCCCAGACTGAGCGCATAGACATCTTAATGTTTCCGAGAGCTTCCTGTCCCCCCGTAGAGTTTCCCCCTCCACACACCACTCAATCCACAGTTAAGATATCTTGTTAGTAGATAACAAGCGGTCTCTGCTGGGATTTCGATAGGCTCACTTTTATTCCACCAGAGGATGTCTTTCCGGGCTGCAAGAAGTGTGAAGGGAAAGAAAGCAGGGAAAAAATAAAAAAGAGCTTGCTGTCAATTATCTTCCCTCCACCAGGCTCCAGGAGACAGAGAGCGGGTAATGTTGGGTCCTGAGCTGCGGGCTGTCCATCAAGGCCCGGCTCACGCCAGCTCTGCCAGGCCTGAAAAATGGATGGGAGCAGAGCACAGCAAAAGAAACTGTGAGTCACAGAGAAGAAGGGAGAAAAAAGAGCTGGTCCTTTTGACTTCTGTTAAAGGCGTCTGTGTCCACCGCTGTTCATAGGAGACACACTTGAACCTGCCACACATTGTCTGCTTGTAATTGGTTGATAAATTCACTTACATTTATGTAGGTGATATTTAAAACCAGGGTTATTGTAGTTAACCGAAACCAAAACAAAATACAAAAAAATTGCGGAAAAAAACTTAAACTTATTTTATTTCAGCTAGTTGGAACATTTCCCATTTTTATTTAGTTGAACTTGAGGTATAAAATAACTTAAAATAAAAATGAATAAAATCTAGTATCATAATTGAATGATCCTAAAATAACACTGTTCAAAACATAAGTAGAAGCCCCTACCTCTAAGTATTCAGCTTTTTTCGCATCTTGATGATACTTCAAATAGCCTGGATTGTTAAGTCTGTTATTATTTTTTTAAGCAGTCAGACTTATGTAAGTGCAAAGTTTGAGCATCGAATCCAAATGGCTAAATTGCTACTAATATGTTTATATTTTATATTTCTAACATGTCCCTGGTACTCAGATATACTAATAAATCTGCAAATGATTCTTTCAAATTAATCATTAATTATAATAACATAATAAAATGAATTTCAGTCAATTAACAAAACATAAAGACATCAGTTTTGTTATGTTTGTTTGTGTTTGTGACAGAGGTTTAGTGGCTATGTACATAATTACAATAATTTAATTAATATACTCATTTTAATATGAATAATAACTGCTGTGGATATTTACTGTTGTTTATTGTTTTTCTTATGCAAGTTGGACACAGTTCTGTGAAGCTGTCAAAACAAGTCGCTCCAGAAGAGAATACAGATGAGCTGGTGCGGTTTGGAAGGAAACTTCTGGTAAGTGAAACCAAATATTCATTTAAATAAGTCTTTACTTTCATTATCACCAGATTCAAAATCAGGTAAAAGAATGTTGTATAGTTTGGGGTTGGTTAAATTAATTCATAATGATCATGGTAAATGCTCAATTAGACACTTGATGTGTCAAAAGTGATAAGACTTTTTAGATGTCGACATTGATATTACTTTGGTCATTGTCGCTATGATTACTAGTAAGAGAATACAGGCTTGACTTCTGTTGCACGTTCACACAGACTAATCAAGATAAGTTGTGTAAACGAGACATTTCAAGACTTACTGTACACCTTTAAGTAAATTGTCAATATCCAAAAACTGACAGTGTGAATGTATAGCCAAAGTCCCTTTAAGACTAGATCATTTCACTCGGCGGCCATCTTTGAAACGGCTCTCGGCCAGCTATTTCATTCATACAAGTGCTGCTTCTATCTCTTTAAATGGGGGAAACATCAAATTCTTCAAATCTGTTCACCAAGCTTACGATTAAATTTCATATTTGAAATCAACACTGACCACTGTCTAAATTTTTGCACTTTTCATGTACACGTCTCAAAACGTGCTCATGATTAGGTGCTGACTCTGATATAATGATCGTCTCAAAACGCAGTGGCACCACAACTTTATCAATTGGCTCTTTTATTTAGAAGGCGTAACTTAATCCTCTATATTCTGCGTTGCACTTTCTCCCATTCAATATTAGGGTGTGTTCACAATATTAGGGTCTGTGTTGGCGTGTTTAGTTGGATTAAAACGAACCCCGGTGCGATTGCTCTGTTAGCACGGCTCATTTGAATGAGTGTGAATGCTGATGTCTGAATCGTGGTGTGCAATAAACCGACCCCTCTTGGTCCATTTTCAAGCGAACTCTGGTGCGGTCGAATGAAATATGAACTCAGCACGGACCGACATGTAAATGAACCAAAAACGGGACATGATGTCACGAGATGAGACCTTAAAAAGGACAGAATGCTCAAGCATACCCGTTTTCGTGATTGTTGCCCATCAAAGCTCCTCGCAGCAGATCTTCGTGTGTGTGTGACAGAGGGGTTCCTGGAGCTGTTTGGACTCTTTTACACATTTTATAAGCTCTTCACGAGTTCTCAGCTGGTCAGAATATCATCATATTTAGGCTACGCACATACAACAAGCGCATTTAGCCCAGAATACAGCATTGTTTTGGATGTTCGGTGAGTACGGCCGCAAAATATACATCATAAAAGCCGACCAATCAGGTTGTAAACATATACCTATGTCTTTAGTTTCGGTGTTAAAAATGGCAATGTGAATGCTAAGCGGGCCAGGGCTAAAACCGAACCAAACTACAAAAATGTGAACACACCCTAGTGCACCGTCTTTGTATTATCTAAAGTATTTGTTGTAAAGGGGTAAAAAGTGTGGTTGGACTCCATGTCAGTTCTTCCATGGCATGTATTTGATCTTGGTCATCTTAAATCATTTAAGGTCTGTGGGTTTAATTTATTTGTGGTATAAGTGGGTTTTGATAAATAATAAAAGATAAAAGATCAAGCAAAGGCAGAGAGCAATTTTGGATCATTATAAAAAAGAGATGCATGACACAAAAACTGCCTCGCATGCCTCTTTTGCTGTCAACATTCTAGACCCTATTTACATTTTGCAGTGCACATTCCAGGTCTTGTTGTGAATGATTAATCAATGCAAAATTTTCCAGGTTCTAAAGGAATATGAAGAGTTGTTTTCATCAAGCAATCTTGTCACGGCATAATAAAAAAATGCTAGAATATAAAAATCAAACCTCTTCGATGGAAATCGCTAATGATGTTTGACTTGATATTTTCCCTACTACCATTTCCCCCATTTTTTCGAATCGTTTCCTGGCCAATTATTATTCTGAAACAAATCCAGCAGTCCGTCAGGTGCCAAATGACCGAAATGTGAACCCGATTCATTACTGATACAGCATCTAAAATTAAGCAAATGCTTATAGGCTTTATAATAAGAGGGCAACAGTGAACGCTTTGCTTTGTGCATGCTGGCTCCCGAGAGTACTGCAGTATCAATGCTGTACAAACCAATTAATTCATACGGAATCTCTGAGAATTTATGGACTAGGATGACTTCATCATTGCTTATAATTACTTTCATAGCCCTTGGGTTACTTCTAAATGAGCTAAAACCAGAGAAACTAAAGTAGTGTGTGTCAACCCGGGACAGGACAGATGAACTGTCTTACATGGCTAAGCTGAGCAGGTCCGTACAGCGATGTAGTATTAAAGCATGGATTTGGAAACTTTACGCTGCCCTTGTCATAACAGAACCGGAGGTAATCAGTCTTGCCCGCGTCCAATCTTCATTGAGGTGTTTAATGTACGCTGTCGAGTGTATGTCGTGTGTTGGATCTTGTCAGTTGTGTGTAAGCTGAACGTTGCATATGTTAGCAGGCATGCTATCCAGACTTATTTTCCCGCCTGAGGGCCGGTTCCTCAGATTCTCAATATGCTGTGGAAGAACAGATTTGATTTAAAGACTTGCCTTTTAATTCATGAAGTGGAAAAAACATTGCCCCCGAGATAACAAAGGACATAGACCAAGGAACACAGTTTCCCTGCAAATTGAATGTCGTCCGCTTTAACACATCGCCTCAGTTCTCCTCTTCGACAAACTTTTGGCTTCTGGCTATGAAAAGACAATACAAACAAGATTACAAAAAGGAGTCAGTATTACAAAATCTGGCTTTGAATCCTCTGAGTTTCACACAGAACCTTTCCCCCAAGGTTCAGACGACACATCGACAGTGAAACAGAGCTTGTGGGTTAATTATTTCATCGAGCAGATGTTAAACTTTCGTGCTCTGGGTTTTATATAATTCTTTTTTATCTCGCAAATCCCTGTAGTGTAATTACAGCAGTAAAACCATTTACTCATTAGCATAGTTATGTAATCTGAACTAATGAACTGTGCTGGAACCACATTGAAAGTGAGAGTGTATGCACTTCAGATGACTGCTGCGTGCTTCCAGTTTTAAGACATCATAGTCGCTCACGTAATCCTGCAGAAACAGGCTGAATCATTAGCAGGAATATCCATGTGTTAAAGAAACGGTTCACTCGCCAGTGAGAATGTTCTCATGATTTACAGGTTGTAGTGTCCATGTTTTACGAGCAATATTTAATCTAGAGATGCATGAGATATTAGTATTGGTCATTCACTGAAATTTTAGGGTTTGTTTTGTGATCAATATAAGATATATATCAGCCAAATTGGGTGTTTAATTGTGCTTGCTCAGTTCATATATTTTTACATTTAGATTACTTTTGTCATCATCTAATGCTTCCAAAAAGTTGATCTTTAAAATAGACAACGATTTGATATTTTTGAAAATAATTAATTTATTAACACCAATAATTAACACTAAATGTAATTTAAGATTAAAGATTAAATGTAATCTTTACAAATTACTAAAATATAACTTTGTTTTTATACAGTACATTATAGTGCTGTGATGCATGAATTCACTTCTAAAAATGATCTCAAAATGTATTAGTATATAATTTTAATATTAGTAATTTATTATTTGTACATTATAATTTATATTTAATAATGAATTTTTATTCAGTCATTTATTAATAGTGTGTGTGTGTGTGTGTGTGTGTGTGTGTGTGTGTGTGTGTGTGTGTGTGTGTGTGTGTGTGTGTGATACAAAAACACACAAACTTTTATTTAGATATTTATTTAGATAAAATTTATTTAGATTTTTCAACAGAAATATTGATTTAAATTCAGGGTTGATACTGCTTTTTTCCATTATAATTTATTACAATAAAATTATTTCAGGTTTGGATTGACGTGAGGTGACTAAATCATGACATAATTCTAGAAGTGAACTATCACTTTAACAATTAATTCCTGTTATGGGCACATGAAAAGAAGGAAAAAATATGCTGAGGATATTCAGAGATATACATATAGAAATGTTGATACTGCTGAATATTCCTGCAGCGCTGGGGGTTTCCTATGAATAGTTATTTCATGTGCAAAACATTTGCATGCATGAATATGGTGAATCTGTGTTTGTCTTAACTTCCAGAGACCTCCTGTGCTCGTTTACCGCAATCCATCTCCAATCTCAACTCCACGGGAATCGTTCAACACGACTCCAAAGGATTCCACGCTGTGAATATCCCCTGTCATTTCGTTCTACGTCCCGCAGCAGAACCGCATTTCCATCATCGCAAGCGTCTCTCTGGGCACGTCAGAGTCTAGCTGATACAGCCGTAGAGAAAAGCAGTGGTCTGTAATTGTCATGCTGTGCTTTTGACAGTCCTTAACACTCAAATGGGCGGCCCCTGTCTAGAATAAAGACCCGTGGCTCTCACAGCATTGGTGTGTCACTGTCTGGCACCGTGATCAGCTGGGTGTCAGGTCTTGTCAGTGATCTGGCACGGGATAAGAACGCATGGGCCGAGAAACCAACACTACCCATGAGATGTGCTGCTGCCTGCACCCCACACACAGTCATGGTGAGTTTTCCAAGCAGCTTTAAACACAGGACACAAGTTGTGCAACAGATTGAGGTCAATGAGGTGGAGGATGAACAATAGTTTTAGAGTCAACATAAACTGTGTCACTTCCGTAATCTGATGCCCAGTGGCCCCAAAGGGTATTTGGACACATTTGGATGCTTAATAATATACGCAAGAAATTTCATTAGATGTCAAAACGTAGCATCTGCAAAGGGATGCAACGAAACATGATTTTAATGATATATGTATTATATTTCTCCTATTACATACATACGGCCAGATTTACTAAACAGGGCGAATTAGCGTGGGAGCGCAATCCCATAAAAGCGCCGATGGGAGTGGAAAGTTCTGCGCGTGATCTACTGCCGCAAATTAGCGTCTGGTTAAAGACATGCTAGTTTTGGGCAGTAAATAATGGTGCAAATACCAGTAAACTGACTAATTGACTAGCACAAACCTTAGTGAATCACCTTCCGTGGTTTCATTTAAATACTCTCCTGCCATAAATTTTGCGTCTGGAAAGAAAAAATCCTACAAATGCATATGCAATAAGGTTTTCAGTGCTAATTTTTAACTGCGTGTTTTTATTAAATCCTGACAGTAGTTTTTAAATTCCAGAATGTCATTTGGTTTGGAGAATACTGTTTTGTATTTAAGGGGAAAAAAATACAAGGACTTGGGTTTACAAGTTGGTAAAATTTGTTAAGCATTTTTCACTTTGGAATAACATACACAGTTGAATCATGCACAGTAAGAAACGGAACACATATTAAAGGATCTCCATGTAAATTTTTTTTGACTGTGCTAAAGCATAAAAAAAAACATAATATGCTTGCAGAGATGTAGGACACATTCTAAGTTCATATACTTGTTTCTCTGAATGACAATACAGCCAGTATTCTACTTTGAAATGTGTGTTCCGTGACGGAATGTCTGATTTTGTTCTGGTCTCTGTGAATCACAGGGATGGAAGCCAGCAAATGAACTGGGACAGAGATCACAAATTCTACCCGATCTAAAAAGCCTCGGCAATAAAAACATTGCATATGTATACAACTGCAGACCCAGTTCAACCGCTAGCTGTCAAAATTACATAGTGCAGCTTTAAAGGCCATTGCACACTGAGCCCGAAATTCGCATCCGAAATTTTCGCACGTAAAAAAATAAATACGACCTCACGTTATGTCAATCACACTTTCGTCCGTCATAAAAAAAATCGAATCAGGTTCGATTTTCTGCGTTTTTCGCATCCGTAGCAAGCAGTTTGAATGGTGTTTGAAAGGTGTTGTGACAATTCAGAGCCACCGAATCACGAATACGAAAAAACGCATACGAAAATTTCGGGCTCAGTGTGCAATGGCCTTAAGACTGAACACCGGGTTCATTTTGATTTCACATTGGCCTACTTTTGGTTTATTGGGGTTGTTGTTGGGTTTTTGACCTCTTGCGTCTCAAACATAGAAACACAGTTGGGCAGCATATATTTGCTGTGTGTCCAGCGTCACACAATATACGTCACCTATTAACATTTCTAGTCCATGCACGGCATGTTTATACACTCTCTGAGGTTTTGTGTTGCTTCTCTTACAGTAGTCAAAGCCGGCGGACTCCTATCTTCTGCATTAGTGCTGGGAACAGAGATAAGCTGCTCTAAAACGGAGAGAGAGATCGTCAGAGCTGGTCGTTGTTGTGAAAGATTAGGAACACCCATTCTCAGAGCTGGGCAAAGCTTTCATTTGTCCGCTGTGCTCGACTAGGCCCCTTTCTCCCACTTGCAATTTCAACATTTGAGAAAAGTTCTGATTATAGCTGCCCGGGGTTTTTCTTTATCTTTTTGTTTTTGCAGCGTGGGAAGGGTGGGAAGAAAGGTCCTAATAATTGCAACTCGACAGCTTTAATTATGGCAGAACGTTTGGCAGAGAATTCATAACTTGCCTTGGTATTTTCCTTTTCAGGGTTTTGGCGCTAAACGCTCTGCAAACAATGAAAACGACGATTCCAGTTTAATTGTTTTCCTGCTCGACCCGAGTGGGGAAGCCTATTCAATAGCGATCCTCGTTGCATATATCCACACATACAGCGCAAAATGCAATTTTAACCTGAAGATAGAGAACTGAAATTCAGGTCAAATTTATGCTTTTTAACCTTGAATAATAATACGACCTGCATAATCATCTCACGCTGCATTAGAAATCACGAGATGATGATATTGAAGCTTTCTCAACTTTCACACCTGGTACTCCACATTTACTCAACCCGAGTGCTGCATCTTAGCTTTATTCTCCCCAACAGACCATAATGTAATGTTTCGTCTCCACACCAGCTTGAGGGCCAGCAACAGCTGGTGAGATCACCTCGCCCCATCTGCCAAATGATGTTGGCTATCGCCATCCCTGCCCACAAGACCTTGAGCATTATTCTGTCTTCCTCTGTTTACGTACATAATGGTATTAATGAGAACTTGGCGCCGTCTCAGATCAACAGTTTTGTCTGCCTCTCTCTTAGCAAAGATGTTTGTCGGCTACCGTCCTTCTTGAATATAACTCTCAAATTAGTTACAGGTGTTCTTGCTGGAACCAGTTAAAGGTTTTATTATTATTTGTTTAGCAGACTTAAAGGAATAGTTCACACGTCATTCGTGCTTGTTGCTCGAAGCTGTAAGCTTAAATATGAGTAAACTTGATCCCTATTTCAAAATGTTTTTAGTGAATACAAATTTCAGTCGTTTCCTATTGCAAACTTATTGTATGACTTCCATATGAGTGCATGGGTCATATGGGCTACTTTTATGGCACGATTTGTAATTTGCAAACACACGATACATAACGCAACATCCTAAAAGTCTCTAAAAATGTTTGTTTTTTTATTTTATTTTTTAAAATGGTTAGCATTGGTTTTGTTGCAATTTGACATGTTTTTTTATATTGATATTGGTACAGGGATAGTCATGCTCACTCCAAGACATCATAAACACATTTTTTTAATTTATCCATATTATGTTCATTAATTTAAATAAGTTTTACTCATCAAATTTTTTTGAAGAAAACAACATTTTAAACAGCAAATTTTTTTGCAATAATTTAAAAGTTTATTGTTAACTAAAATAATATTTTAAACTGTAACAGTACAGTTTTAATAAAAATGGTTAAATTATCATTATTATGTATATTTTTAGTCTTGTCTTCATGATTGATGGAATAAAAAAAGATTAATTGAAGAGATTAAGGGCCAGTTTATACAGAACGCGGGCAGTGGAAGGGAAAAAAGTGAAAGGTCTAGAGACCTGTTTTTTAAAAGTTGAACTTAAGTGCCCCTTTTTTAGCATGTTTTGTAGTGCACGAGATGCTGCAAAAGATGCGAGTTCAATGAATGAAAAAGTAGCACAGTAAAATGGAAAACTGTATTCTGGGTGAACAGCCCTTACACTGCCTGAAATATTCCTTCTGTGATTCGATCCTACAACTCTTATGTTACAGGTCCCAAGATTTAACCATTAAAGACTCAACACTTCAACAACCCTAGTTGAGTCTAATGAGTGATAACCATGACAATGCAAGTAATTAGAGAATGATGAGACATCAAAGACTTGCTTCAAAGGCTTTCGTGAGAGATTTGGAGGATGGCGCTTTGGGCGCTGGAGATGGATATCACACGGATGAGTCTCGCATCTGTCTCAGCTGTGCCAGCTGACGCAAGCCACGTTTCTCAGAATAACCCTGACAGCTCAGCTCCATCCTGACACGCGTGTGTGCCACCGAGGAGGAGCCGCCGATGCGCAAACAATGTTTCTGATCCAACTAATTGTTTTGGACCAGTGCGCATGGTAAAGTTTGCACTTGCATGCTGTCAAACACTTTGATTTCAAGAACAGAAATATAACCGGAGTTCCCCTAGCATGGCGCTCCAACCTGTCCAGCATAAACATGCGTGAAATCTTTCCATTTGACCCTTCAAGGCCGTGTTCCACTAGACCTGTCATATGAAAGACTCCTCAAATATTCCCACGTCGGAAAGGGTTGTCTTATCGGTGCAGAGGCTATTCCATAGTTCATGGGCCGTGTGACACTGTGTCTAAGGTTCTCATTTTCCTCTCACTTAAAACACCGCAGCAGTGATGTCCCCTGTGGGCCCAGTCAGGGGAAAGCTGTCTGCTCCGAGGGCAGGGTCGACGCTCCTTCAGACCACGACTGCCAGAGCGCTGTTGGGAAATGGTAAGCCAGACGCGTGCCGGACTGAATACGCAATGAAGATAGCTGTGAGAAAGACATATATGTCAGATATTTCATGATGTTAAAAAAGCATGCCATCTGAATTTGACTGATTACGCCAGTGTTTTAGTCGACTGGACGTGACGAGATTTACTTAAGGCCCAAAAATCCCTTTAGTGATTTGCGTAAGGAAAGTGGAATTGAAGCTTAGTCCTGACAAGATTGAAAAGCGCAGCTCTCAAGAGAGAGCATGACGTATGTCAGAAGTTGTGAGGACAAGTAAGAACCCAGAGAGAAATGTTATTGCTCAAATGTTGCTCAGGAGTTCACTGGAGTATAGACTCTTAGGCCTTGTTTACACCTGGTATTAAGATGCGTTTTGTCGATCGGATCAGACGAGCAGCGTTTTAATCCGTCTCTTTTGTTCTGAGCATCATATAAAGCGATCGAGTCTCTTCAGTAAACGTTGACTAAACCGCTCAATTCACATAGATTAGTTTTATGATCTCTTTATGAACTTTTTGAAGCGTCAAAGTGGTAGTTGTGGAGCTGTCAGTGGAGAGACAGAAAGCTCTCAGATTTGATCAAAAAGATCTTCATTTTTGTTTCGAAGATGAACGAAAGTCTTATGGGTTTGGAACGGCACGAGGATAATTAAATAATAATAAACAGAATTTTCATTTTTAGGTGAACTATCCCTTTCACAACTGGTAGTTTAGTTCGGTTCTGAACACACTGCTTAGAATTTTTGTAACTTCTGTTGTCACTAATTGCATTTTCAGGCGTTAATTCTGTTGGTCACTCCCGTAAATTACTGAACTGTGTATGTACAGAATGGGATTAAGCACTAAAAGGTTAATTGACAACTGAATTTAGCTGTAGTGTGTATGTGGCCATTATGTTGCCCTTATTCATTGTGGGGTCTGAAATAATTCATTCATTGTGGTGTCTGCATGCTCAGAATCCAGTGTGACCGGCTTCGCTGTTGGAGCACAAATCAGCTTTCTTTGCCACCAAAAGACCTGCCCAACTTTGGTGGCAGGAGGATCTCAATCATTGAAGGTGAATCTGAAAGCATTTTTGCCTCTAGTTACCATGGCAACATCAGAGCCAAAACCTTTCTGTTTTCAGCTGACATAAAAATCAATGTGAAAAGTTCCTTGTTTCACTCTTACTTACCTGACAGTGCATCACACCATGGCCTCCATAAATAGTTCTTTTCATTTAGAGCTGGTGGAATGAAGGGGAACAGAAAGAACGTCTGGAACTCCTAAATCCAGTGCTAAAAATGACGTATCTCCAGCCTTAAGTATTTATCACCCCAAATACCGATATGCAGTGATTTCAACAAATAGGTCTTTGTCATTGACCCCATATTGCCAGTGTGGTAAAATTCCAGTAAACTACATCACGGATTCCCCCCTTTCAGATGCTTTTACTCTTTAATCACGCACTGTACTGATTTATATATATAAATTTCCCCTCCCTTTTTATGTTTCCCCATCTTTTCCCCACGTTAATAGCCTTTAACATAGTACAGTGCTGCCCTGGTAACAAAGAGAGGCTTCCTCAAGCCATTAATCATGATGACAAGTCCTTTGTTGTCAGTTAGCAGCTGTGCGCGGAGGAACATTACTCTTCTATTCTGGCCTGCGGTGCCGAGTCGGCTCGCTCTGCTCCTCTTTTCATGAGGAATCGGAAACTGGAGGGTCCAACCCCTGCTCGCTTATCAGCTGCTAATTGAACTCCCAGCTGTTAAGAAAATGGTCCCTGTGTGTATTTTCAGCCGAGTTTTGGCAGATATTGCAGCCTGGAGTGAACTCGGGAATGTCTGCCAGCCACGCTAGTTTCTAAAGGTTAATAATTTGTTTTTGATGAAGGATGATGGCAAACTTTGAGTTGCGTGAAACAGTATTTTAAATGACCGGCCCTCTGAGAATTCCCTGCATGTCAACATCTCAACTTCCTTTTTAGCTCTGGGGCTGTTTAGATATGCTAGCGCAAACCTATTCACAGCGATAGTTATAGCTGGAGGCACTCGGAAACATTGGTGAAACTGCTGTTTTATTTACTCGCTTGTTGGCTGGTAACTTGTAATATTTGAGGTTGCAAACATTACAAGTTTTAATTGTCAATTGTTGTATCTGTTTTTTCTCCTTCCAGAATTCCATGAACTGACACATTTGTGGGATATCCCTTTGTATTAAACCATCAAAAAGTCATATGAGGAACAAAAAGAAGGTATGAAAGTGGGTTTTATGTCCTAAATTATATTTATATTATACATTACTTACTACAAAAATTTCTTTTAAAATGATTAATACTTTTATTCAGCAAGGATGCATTAAATTGATCAAAAGTGACAGTAAATACATTTATAATGTTTATTCCCATTTCAAATAAATGCTTTTGTTTTGAACTTTCTATTCATCATAGAATCCTGAAAAACAGCATCACGGTTTCCACAAAACAAAAATAAATGTTTTCAACATTGACAATAATAAGATTTGGGGTTTTTTTTGCAGCAAATCAGCATATTAGAATGATTTCTGAAGGATCATGTGACACTGAAGACTGGAGTTTCAAATAGAAAACTTTTATTTAAATTTAAAATAATATTTCATAATATTACTGTTTTTACTGTGTTTATGATCAAATAAATGCAGCCTTGATGAGCATAATAAACATAAAAAATCTTTTAAACAGTGAACATTATATCATTTTTTGAGCATATTTTAAAAACATCAGATCTTTTATGGTGCTTTTGTCCCTTTTGCTGCCTGGTTGTAAAAAGAAGCATTCACTTTCATTGTTTGGAGAGGAGAATCTTGAACATTCCTAAAAAAAAATCATACAGATTTGATATAACAAGAGAATAATTAATAATAAATAATTATTCTGAATATTTTCACCCAATTATTTTTTCTTTCTTTTGTGAAGTAAAGGAATCCACAGAAATGACTATGGATTCAAGAATATGGTAATTTCATGATTGGTCAGGAATATTTTTGAATTCTCCATTCACCTGTCATTGGCGGGTTATGTTAATTTTGTACTCTGTCTGTATAGACGACCACCTTACAGTGTTTTAAAAAGCAAAAGCAAATTCTATCTATAGTTGCAGTGAACTCAAATTGACCGCCGAGTGTTTCACCACTCAAAAGTGCAGCACTTTAATTGGCCGTGACATGCGGTTAAGCGCTCCAGGTTTCCTCTATACCCTCCTTCAAACAGACATGAAAAATAACCCATAATGCGCAACAAAGCAACAAAACCAGCACGGATATGTATAAACATGACTCATATTGGAGTTGTTTTTGTCCTAACCACTGTTGTTGTGTAGATTAGGGTCTGTGAAAAGCACCGTGTGGTATTAGCCTGCTACGCGCTAACTGTTGTCGCGCTGCCAAAAGCCTGGAGTCAATCCGTGTCTCTGGAGCTGCGTTTGGATCCGAGCGCCTCCAGATGAACTTTCCCTCACCCTGCCTCCCACAACCGCTGTGACTGCCACTAGCTCGCTTACAGGCCTCCTCTGAAAGTGACAAAAAGCCTCTGCTGTGTGGTGACGGGCCTTGTTCTGTCTCTCTCCTTGTCCACCCCCATTTCCCATTCCCACTGTTTTTCTCACAAGAATGGGAAGCATAAATGTGTGTGTGAGTTTAAGACAGCGAGAGAGAATGAGAGAGAGCAGGGTGTCTCTGTCAGCTCAGCAGAAATCCTTCCCTAATGAAGTCCTTCCTGTCACCTATAGCGTCTGTTTACTTTGTTCTTCCATTATTTTGCATAATATATGTGCATATAGGCTTGTTTGAGCGTGCGTCTTTGAGTCTCAGACTCAGCTCCAGCCATATGTGACTGAGATAACAAGTTCCTCAAATTAATGATGCTGCCGTAAACATATTTTTGGAGCCATGCTAAGTTCATATCATATAGGCTGCGTGTTTAAGTGTTTGGCTTCCTGAATATCGCATTTTAGTAAAGGGATAGTTCACCCAAGAATGAAAATTTCGTCATCATTTACTCACCCTAAAGTTGTTCCAAACCTGTATGAGTTTTTTTTCTTCTGTTAAACACAAAAGAAGATATTTTAAAGAATGTTGATAATCAAACAGTTAATGGTAGCCATTGACTTGCCATACACTGTAAAAAAATATTTTCATGATTTGTAATCACAATACTTTTTCTTTTGTCAAATCACCTTAGATCATTTATGTGGTTCAGATAACATAATATTTTGAGTTTCTGATGATTAAACCAATTTTTATCATTGTATTAACAAAATTTTTCAATTTCAATTAACTTAAAATTTGAAGGCAACCAGGTTACTTAATTTTTTAAGTTAAACCAATAATATTTTTTACAGTAGGACGCAAAATGCAATGGAAGTCAATGGCTACCATCAACTGTCTGGTTACCAACATTCTTCAAAATATCTTCTTTTGTGTTCAACAGAAGAAAGAAACGCATACAGGTTTGGAACAACATGATGGTAATTAAATAATGAATTTTTTTTTTCATTTTTATGTGATCTACCCCTTTAAGAAAGTTGTGTGATGTTTTTAGGTTGGTGCTTGGTCCAGTTTCTGTACCCAATGAGGTAATCCTGCGGTTTCCCCTGGTGGTTATGGGCATGAATGACACTTTGCTTTGAAGAAGGAATCCTAGTCATATCCCAGATCGAAATGTCATAGAGACTCTTTGACTTGAATGGCTTAGAAACCCACTAGAAAACTCTAGCAACTGCATAGAAATGCAATGAAAACCATTTAGAACACCATAGGCAACAACATCTGGCAACTGACCACAACACTTTAGCATTTCTTGTTGGCAGCTTTTGCTCGGGTAAGCCACTGACATTTACTGTGTGAAAATGTAGTTGTGAAAGCTACAGCTGCTAACTACATGGGCAACAACAAGTGACTAATTAGTTCAGACAACAAAAACATCATGCCTTCCTTTCTGCTTAAATAGCTTGACTCATTATTGAAGAGTCCACATCTTTAAGATCCTCTCAGGGTCTTTAGAGAGCCGCAATCAATTTTGGAAACAAGTCGGATAACCTCCTATACACCCTTGAATGTCTGAAACATGAGCTGTGCTAACATGTTGTGCTTCTGATATCTCTGATCCAGGGAGTAAAGGTTCAAAGTGCCTGAGGCCAAAAGGAAAGTATTTCTTTTTACATTTTCTGTAAAATGTGAATGTTTTTTAGCTATGGAAATGTGCCACCACAATGCTAGGGTGTTGTGGGTGGTTTTCAAAGCATTGCTAAGGAGTTTCTATGGTGTTTTGAAATTGAACCCTTTTTGGAATGTTGTAAATTGCTATGCTGTTGCTGGGGTTTTCTGGAGGGTTGCCAGGTGGTTTTGAAACCCCATCCCCAAATCTCTCCGATAGTCTGGCCACTAGATATGGCTTGTGTCCTTCAATGAAATGTAGCTAAATGAACAATAACACATTCAATTTACTTGGCAGCCGAGGTAACTCTATCGCCCCCTTGCTGAGGTTTCTTATCACAACAGCAGCACAACACTTCAAGGAGAATGTGAGCTTGCAGTGTATCAGTCAAGTATTCTCGTTTGAGTTTGCTTATTTAGGTAAAGTAGATATCTGGCTTTAGGGTTGAAGGGTTGTTCAGGTTTGGACCGTAATATTTAGTAATATTAGTAATATCCAGTGTTGGGCAAGTTACTTAAAAAAAGTAATTAGTTATAGTTACTAGTTACTTCTGACAAAAAGTAACTGAGTTAGGAACTGAGTTACATTATTACAAAAGTAACTAATTACCTGGGAAAGTAACTATTGCGTTCCTTTAAAAAAAATTTTTTTTTTAAAAATATGTGAAACAACTTGGATACCCCCAATATTAAATATGTTAAATGAATGAAATGGACACTATATAGAAAAAAATATTATTATAAAACATTGTACACTAATCTACACTATTTTATTGTTGCTGTGGGACAATGTGAGAGACACCTATTAACTTAAATATTAAAATAGTTTCATTACTAGTGGAACAACAAAACACAATAGATGGTTAATAACTTTTATATTATTGCACACCACAACTGGCCAACAAATAAGTCTAAAAATAAATTATGCTTAAGAAATTTTACCAAAAATAAATAAATAGTAATAAAAAATATACATACACATAAACTCTTTGTAGTGCAAATTAAAATTATAAAACACACACACCTTTACAACTGGAGGACATACTGTATAGCCTATTGAAGTATTTTCTTCCTCACAAAAGTAAAGAGTTTAACAAAAAGTGCTCTCAATATAATACTGAATGTACCAACATAAATAATAATAATAAAATAAAATATTTTTGGGTTTTATTTTTATAACCTACAGAGAACGTCATCATTAGAGGTTATTTAAGCCAAATTCTAGTCGTGTCTGCCGCACGTGTTCACAACCGGTCAAACAAAGATGTTTTCTGGGAGCGTTCCCTGCAGGTTATTCTTGTGTTTTATTTTATAACCATGCAAACAAATTAAAACGTTGCAGATGACCAATATGCTACAGAGATTATTCTAATGCTGAAATGTGTAGCCTACTTTATTTATAAACAATTAAGCTCAGACACACCCGGTCTCTCTCGCGCACTATCAAGCGCGCTCGCGGCTTTCGCCTCGCTTTAGTCCAGTCCGGCGCCTCATAAACACACGCACACCACCAGAGAAAAAACGTTGCAGGTCCAATGGCGGAGAGAGAGCCTACTCGGATGAAAACCGCTTCAGTGAGCTCAATTATAGTACAGCATATTTTACTGTCAGTAACGGTAACGGCGTTGTAACGGAGGAAACAGTAATTAGTTTGATTACTCGTTACTGAAAAAAATAACGCCGTTAGTAACGCCGTTTGTTTATAACGCCGTTATTCCCATCACTGGTAATATCAGAATTGTATTTTGTTATGCTGGTTGAAAGTCTCTTCACATCCTGATAGCAATAATTAAGAGATCTAAATGTGTTTATATGTACAGTGTGTGTATATACACTCACCGGCCACTTTATTAGGTACACCCGTCCAACTGCTCGTTAACACTTAATTTCTAAGCAGCCAATCACATGGCGGCAACTCAGTGCATTTAGGCATGTAGACATGGTCAAGACAATCTCCTGCAGTTCAAACCGAGCATCAGTATGGGGAAGAAAGGTGATTTGAGTGACTTTGAACGTGGCATGATTGTTGGTGCCAGAAGGGCTGGTCTGAGTATTTCAGAAACTGCTAATCTACTGGGATTTTCACGCACAACCATCTCTAGGGTTTACAGAGAATGGTCCGAAAAAGAAAAAACATCCAGTGAGCGGCAGTTCTGTGGGCGGAAATGCCTTGTTGATGCCAGAGGTCAGAGGAGAATGGCCAGACTGGTTCGAGCTGATAGAAGGGCAACAGTGAGGTGGGCAGAAGAGCATCTCTGAACGCACAGTACGTCGAACTTTGAGGCAGATGGGCTACAGCAGCAGAAGACCACACCGGGTGCCACTCCTTTCAGCTAAGAACAGGAAACTGAGGCTACAATTTGCACAAGCTCATCGAAATTGGACAATAGAAGATTGGAAAAACGTTGCCTGGTCTGATGAGTCTCGATTTCTGCTGCGACATTCGGATGGTAGGGTCAGAATTTGGCGTCTACAACATGAAAGCATGGATCCATCCTGCCTTGTATCAACGGTTCAGGCTGGTGGTGGTGGTGTCATGGTGTGGGGAATATTTTCTTGGCATTCTTTGGGCCCCTTGGTACCAATTGAGCATCGTTGCAACGCCACAGCCTACCTGAGTATTGTTGCTGACCATGTCCATCCCTTTATGACCACAATGTACCCAACTTCTGATGGCTACTTTCAGCAGGATAATGCGCCATGTCATAAAGCTGGAATCATCTCAGACTGGTTTCTTGAACATGACAATGAGTTCGCTGTACTCAAATGGCCTCCACAGTCACCAGATCTCAATCCAATAGAGCATCTTTGGGATGTGGTGGAACGGGAGATTCGCATCATGGATGTGCAGCCGACAAATCTGCGGCAACTGTGTGATGCCATCATGTCAATATGGACCAAACTCCCTGAGGAATGCTTCCAGCACCTTGTTGAATCTATGCCACGAAGAATTGAGGCAGTTCTGAAGGCAAAAGGGGGTCCAACCCATTACTAGCATGGGGTACCTAATAAAGTGGCCGGTGAGTGTATATATGTATATATCATCTGTGGAAGGTGTAGGACCATAAAATGTTCGTCCAATCATTGTATTCGTTCTGATACGATCTCCTGCCGGCCTGTCAGCGTATGTATTTCCATATCTCCGCACACCTGACACACATCTCACGTCATCAGCGCGTTTCATGCTGTGAGTTAGACCAAAGTCCTTTTAGGCAAGTCATGCCACTCGGCCGCCATCTTGGCAACGCCTCCGGGCAGCTATTTCGGACTAACAAGACCAGGCTCCTATCTAAACGAATGGGCAGAGAGTCAGAACTGCACTTTCACTGGTTACCGGGACATAAAAACTGCATGTATAGAAACAGCAGTAAAATATGATAAAAATCGCTGAAAAAGTTTGATGACTTTGCCCCAAAATAAGGTTTAAAATGCCTTTTTCCCCACAGGTTATACTTTACTACGCATGCGCAAGGGTTCTCGTCTCCGCTGTCGCAAACATCAACTGTGCGCATGCGTCAGTGGAACCAGACGATAGGCTTAAATGTTTCCCGGCTTGACTGTTAAAAGCAGACGATTGGCTTTCAGCGGGAGGGGCGGGACATTTGTATACAACCGCCATATTTGGCGTTACGGGTTTTCTCTATATAGTTGTATTGAGGATTGAGGAAGTGGCATGTTTCATATAAATTGTCTCTTGTTAGACAGACGTCAGTCACTGAGCACCGCAACAGAAACAGCAGCCGCCTTTTACAGTTCCTCCTGAACCAAAACAACAAACTTACCATAACTAATTCACACCATAACTACCGTAATTTGAAAGAGTAATTTGGAGATGGAAACCCGTGACGGTTTACTCTGAGCAGGTTCGTGACTCGAATTTATGCGTTTCAATGGCAACACTATCGACGCCGAAATGAACCTTCAGCAGTCAGGTGGTACAGGTCAGTGCTCTTTATGTTGTTTATGTTCATTATTATAGTAATGTTATGTGTTTTGAAGAGGCGTGGCTTTGGAGACGCTCTGAAAGGAGGGTGGGATCTTATGCTTTCAAAGCTAACTTGCTATTGCTAGCCTCTCTGAAAATGACTCTGAAACACTCCTTAGGATGTGCCACTAATTCAGTGAGAGCAGCACATGGTGCTCCCAATGCTGCTCCATCAAAAAGTTTCCCAATTAATTGAATCACTATAACTAGTTAAAGTAAAAATGTGATTCTGTCCTAAAAAAGCTAATTGAAACTGTCTTTCTTAACCTGGATGAATGGATATGAAACCCGACTGTCATCTCAGAGTGATTAATCATAATTAGGAAGCCATTTAGTGGTCATACTTCATAGCAAGATGTCATGTCTTTGCCTCTGATAAAGTGATGATTAACCCCTAATCATCTTCTTTCTCGAGGTGCATCACCTTTATGAAGACGAATATGGCAACTGGACAATTTGGAATTGCATCCAAAACAAATCAAACAACTGAAGGTAAGAGAAGCGCCAGTACCCTGGAAGCTGTTTCCATTATATATCAACTGAATAAAGAAAATGTACTTTGAACCTTTTCTTTTTTCATTTAAAAATATTTCTAGGGTGACAGTATTAAACTTTATTAAACACACGCACACCCACACAAGGGATTTAAATGAATCTTTGACTCATTTTTTTTAACCATTAATTTACATAAACTGTCTGAACGAACTGATTCACTAAAAAGATTTATGACTCACTAAAAATAATCAGAGTTCGCAATGCTACATACAGTTTACGAGCGTGTGTTTGATTATTTCCTTCGTTCAAAAAGTTGCTGGAAAAAGCTACTGTTTTTGAGTTGCGGTCATTCTATAAAATGCTATTAAGTTGCTGTGTAGTAGTTGCTATGCTACTAACATTTGGCAAAGTAATTTTTTACTCCTTTTTGACTCTTAGTGGGTTTTAATTTTGCACCTTGCCTGAAAGACTTCAGATGCACTGAATATTAAGTTCCCAGTTGTGCGAGTTAAATCCATGAGGGCAACGGTGCTCGCAGACGAGCACACATGACTACACCGTATTTACAGTTTGTAAGGATTCTTCCCGAGTGCAGTGTCACGTTCAATAGAGCCGGGAGCTAATTTTCACAGTCTATGAGGAGGACGGCCACATTAATCATTACTTTGAATTTTGAATCCTGGCACTTTCACGCAAGGCGGCTTTCCATGCCTTTGAGGGAGATAAGGCAATCTTTCACCATCTCTAATAGAATGAAAAAAGAGATAGGATGAAGCAGATCGAAAATGAGGGTGAGGGTGGATGAGGAGTTTGTCCACCCTTGATTTGATCCAATCAGGCTAGTGGACCAATAATTTACAAAATAGCTAACAATGTGTATTACTCATAAAAGCAACCTTAAGTGCTTGGATGGACTCGCAGAATAAAGACTCTATGCAAATGTGCAAAACAATGAGATAAAATAAATTAAATAAGAGAAAATCTCTGAACTCAGAGAGATAAGCACTTTATGACTTTCCCATCGACGGCTTTGGCGGAAAGAGAGAATCATTTGCTGTGATGTGTATCCACAATTCAACAACAAAAGATTCTCTTTTATGACTGAAACATACAGTGAAAACACTCATTAATATGCATCAAAGAGAAACCGTAATGAAGGCTCAGACTTCATCTTATTATCATAGACAGGTATGAACAGGCCTTCAGCAAACAGTTTAGATGGGATTGAAGCAACATGCATTGTGGTGATTCTTCAATGAGGGGAACTTTCACGTTTTTGTTTTAAACAATCTTTTTGGTTTTGAAAGATAGATTATAAATGTTTTGTTTTGTGTCTCTTTAATACCTTTTTCCTAAATTTGGGAAGTGTCAAAAACGTAAATGCCAGAATTACTCAGAAAAGTGTTAAACCAGCCATTGTTTTGTCATAATCTTGATTTAAAAGTTGACTTGACATAAGCCATTCCTAAGCACTATATATATATATATATACGGTACTGCTGTATTCAATGCCAGACATAATCAATGGCCTTTAACTTTGCACTTTTTTTCTAAGAACTTATCAGAATTTATTTGGTTTTTATGTACAGTTTTGTATAGAAAATATCTATAATGATTTACTGTCACATATAATAAGAAAAAGTCAAGGCTGATTAGACTTCATAACTTCTGATGAATGTTTTAACACCAATGAAACCTACTTAGAAGAAGTTTTGTTTTTTAAGATCTCAAGAAGTCTGAAATGAAAGAATCACCCATTAATGAGAAACAAAGACCGTCTGGCTAGACTGTGCTTTTGTGATTATGATTAATTTCTGACTGAATAAGCAAAGTCCTCTCGCTGTCGTCAAAGAGCTGAAGACAACGTAATAAGATCAGCGGGTGGTAACCTGTCATGGTCGTCTACACACTTCACGCTTGGCCTATAATGTGAGATGCTAGAGGTGTGTGATTTTTGCAGAGGGCTTAACTTTGAATGTCACATTGATCACACTTGCTGATTCGGCTGTCAGGAATGTAATTAATGTCATTTTAGATGTTCTCAAACTGTCATCGTGATAAGAGCTACAGATGTTCTGCATTGGATCTGTGACACACAGTGTATTTTTACCACACTCACGATGGCATTTTTATTTTTAATGGGCAGTTGACAGTCATATTAGCATATTAATTTCTGCACATTGATTACTTGATTACCAATTATGAGTTATGAGAAGCGGAAAATGGAGGCTTCATGGAAGTGCAAATTAAAAATCAGTAATATTAATGTCTTTTTGATAAAGGTTGTGTTACATTTTATGTTCTGTCTCCTATAGTTCATCTGTTTTTGGTTTAGTCCTGTGACCCAGTTTTCCCCAGTCTGTCTAGTTAGTCATCTCCTTCACCTGTGTCCTGATACTTGTCTAATTAAGTTCCCTTTGTTTGCTCGGTGTATTTAGACCCTGTGTTCTCCCTCAGTCTTTGGCCGTTTCTCAAAACCAAGAATGCAAAGAACGGGCTTGTGTTCTTGGGGAGAACGCTCTTGCTAGTTGTTCTTGGAAGAATGAACTTACAAGGTGACGAGCACACAGAACGCTGCTGACAGTTTGAGACGATGTGTTCTTGCGGGTATTGCGCAATAATACCCCCGCACAGACGCCGTCTGCAGAACCCAAACATTTACGACTCGCCATACATTTTCGTAAAAATGCCAATATTTGAAATCTTCACAGTTGATTTCTCGCATCAAATGTTCTCAGAAGTGAATTTAGTGATGAAATAGCATACGAAATTGTATATATTTTAGGCAACAATCAAACGAAATATGCTACAACTCTGCCTCTTTTCGTCAACAATAAAACAAAATATTTTATAAAACACCACTCTGCCTCTTTTCATTAAAAAAAAAACTTGAACATATTAGCCTAAATGGCCACACAATTGTACATTAATTATCTTCACTGCATATTTATAACAACATGAAATATTAAAACACAAACCTGCTTCTTTTTTATTTCATTTTAAAAATATGAAACATTCTTGATTTTTATTGACATTTGTCAAAGAGAGACAGGGTTGTGTCATTTTATTTTACATATAGTGAAGAGAATGTTAAAAAAAATATAAAAAATATATCTAGTAGCCTATATAAAATAAATGTCATTTTTGTTAAATGTCATTTTTACTGATCAATAATATCCAGTATAAAAGGTATAAGTAAGAAGCTAACTTACAATGAGAAATTAAGCAAACAATTAGGCTACAAAGTTAAACAATATTGTGACTTAATCAGTTAAAATTTTTAACATATTGCTGTATTTTTTAAACATAAGTATATTTTTATAGTCAAAATTACTCTGAAAAAAAAAATACTCAAGTTTAATCTGGTCTCCCAGCCTGACCAGTGCGAGGTGACCCACTTAGCAAACCAGCTTAGGATGTTCATCATACAGCATCTTTCATTAAAATTAAAATGATTTCTCTGATTAATATAAACTATAAGGACTGCTGCTTTTAAATGTGTGGTTTGGAATTTAGGCTTCATTTAGCACTGTAACAAGCACAAATATAAGCTTCGTTAATGCCATTTGACACATTTGTGCGTGTTATTTTTTCCATTAACCTTTATTGTTGTGCATGTCTAGCACCAGCTTGTTTTTTGTGTCATAGCGAATTCTGCTTATTTTTTTGTACCTTCGTCATGGTTAGCAGAGCTGTAGGGCTTCCCAATGTGATTAGCTTAAAATTGGCTCTGAATCCCGGCATGGAGAACGTGATTTTCTTGTGCGTTTGAAGTTGGCGGCAATTTTAGGAAGCCTTTGAGTGGCTGTTTGAACTGAATTTGACCCGTCTGTTCCATCCTTTCAATGTTTCGTCTGGCATTCGGATGGCGTTTGATTAAAACTTCACATTAGCCTTTGATGAGAACAGGCTTCTCCTTTGTAGCGCATGCTCCATCTGGAGAACCGGCCACCATAAGGTTGGCATCTTCATTGTGACACGCTCACATGCCCTCCAGCCACTGATAAAGGGACAGTTCGGCCAAAAATTCTGTTGCCGTTTACTCACCCTCGTTCCAAATCCACGTCGTCTTGTTTCAAGAAAGAAATATTGAAGAATGTGGCTGCTCTTTTAATAATAATATATACATATATACACACACATTACTGTATGTATATATATAGAATACAATTACACTATATATATATATATATATATATATATATATAAACATTTCTGTTGTATTTGATGTGAAATTGGACCTGAACTTTTTTTCTTTCTTTTTTTGAAATATATAATGCATATTCTTTTTTTGAAGTTTATGCTGCTCTTATCTGCTGACTGGAGCTTTTTAAGCTTCAAAAAAGGCACAAAAGTACCATAAAAGCAGCCCATATTACTTGAGCATGAAATTATAAGTCTTCTGAAGTCATATGACACAAAAGGGTGAGTAAATGCTATAGTATTTAATATGACATTTTTGGGGTGAACTATTCCCTTTAAAGTTTTCTAACACCCAGAAAAGTCTTTGAAATGCATTTGTCTGCCATTTTCTCAGGGAAAAATAGCGATGATGTAACGGCAACAAGAGAACAACAAGTCCTGCCAATAACAGATGACGCAAGACAACAATGCATGCCATGATGTGTTAATAAGAACAATATTTTGTTCATGCATAATTTTTTGCTTAAAATGCATTCATCTCATCTGTTTTCTTGGCATGAGCGTGATCCATCACAATACTAATTGCGTTTATTATGTTTTCTCCATAAATAGGTGAATCCATTAGACTACACAAGCGTGCTGCTGCAGGTTTATATATAGCAGCCACTCAGCGTCCAAGACCCGTGTAGTGACCCGCACCATCTGCTGCCACACAGTGCCACAAAATGGCAGGCCGCAGGGTAGCCAGGCAGGTAATTCAAGGCTGGCGCATGCCAAGCGCTCTGCCCGAGCGTCCATCAAGCGCACAGGAACGTCAGGTCCCCAGCAGTGCTTCTCGTGCGGCAGTATGTTGGAGTTTATTAAACACTTTGAGTTAGTGCGGACCGAAGCACATGACAGCATCAGGATGTTTGTTGCTTGAGGGATACGGCTGAAGAAAAGTTCATTTTAGTCTGTGAATGTAACGAAACTTTCATTCCACCATCCAAAAATATCATTAAAGAAAATAACGTTTATTTTCTTAATGTACTTTAGTATATTCGCGCTAAAGTCAGCGTGAAATGGAAACTCACCTTGTCTGTTTTCTAAATGCACGTTATGTTGAACACATTTGAATGATCATCAGACTTCCTCCATCCAATCAACAACCAGCCCTAAAAAAAATTTTTTCTCTTGAATAATTTGTGCGTCACAATACGGAAGAAAAGATCTGTCGCTACTTATCAAGACTTTAAGATATTTTCACATTGGGATGTAATTTTCCCCATGACAATCAAGTGCATTAAACGCAAACATGAATATTAATAAAAATTAAATTTATGATTTTATTTTATTTTATATAATACTGTATATAATATAATACTGTGTGTGTGTGTGTGTGTGTGTGTGTGTGTGTGTGTGTGAAATTACAGTCATATGTTTAGCTTAGCAGAGGAAGCTTCAAAACCTTATGAATTTACATTTACATCCAAATTCACCTAATGCAAAAAAAAAAAATTATATTTAATATATATTTTCTAAAATAAATATATAAATTATTGACATGTATGGCAGACACACACACACGGGTCATACTGTATATATGGTCAGACTTTAGATTAGGGTCCAATTCTCACTATTAATTAACTATTAACTATGACTTTTGCTTCAATAAACTAATGACTGCTTATTAATAGTTAGTAAGGTTGTTGTTAAGGTTAGGTATTGGGTAGGATTAAGGGATGTAGAATAAGGTAATGCAGAATATGGCATTAAGGTGGCATTACCCAATATCCTAAGATGTATGCGAATAAGCAACTAGTTAATTCTAAGAATTGGACCATAAACTATATATATGAGTGTATATACATTCTTTTGGTTTTAGTATGAAATATGACCAGGGCATGTTTTTTTGGAGATGAACCTTATGTTCTGCTAAGAAAACTTGAATAGCATTGTGAGGAAAAGAGACACAGCTTGGGGCGTCTCCATGTTGTGGCGGTGGTGTTGACGGGAGACGTTTCAGTTCCGTGTGATCACTACTTCTTTCTCAGTTCTGCTCGGCTCCTTTTCACAAAAGCACACACTGTTTCTTCTCCAGAACGACTTGTCGCATGTAATGTTGATTGTGCCTTAATGATGTCTCATTGACAATTTCTTAGGAAACAAAGCTGCACTCGATGAGAAATGAAATATTCTTGATTTTAATGAGGGGTTTTGGTTATGAGCTGCGAGACATATGGTTTGCACTGATTACAAGTTCCATCTCTGAGAATACCTGTCATATATGCGTTGTTTATGTTCTGGCATTGAAACAGAACAAAATGGCTTTTTTTTTTTTTTCTTCCCTTTTTTGAACTAAAATCAGGCACAACCTGAAATAATGATACGAAAGCATCTGCAGGTTTGTTTTTTTAGTTAATTTTAGTTAAGTCAATGATTGCTCATCAAAGCATTCATAGTGCATAATATATGCATTTATATTGAACACATTTGAATGCAGTAAACTCTAAAGCAGCTTTGATGTTAAAAAGCTTCAATCATGTGATTGGTCTTGTGGCATGTTTTAAGGTAGCATCATCTCTGTCTGTGTTTCTCCACGTCTGCTGAAAGGCGAACAGCTGTAAAGCTCAGATGCCGGGCTGCTTTCGTCTCCTCCTGAGGATTAGTAACTAAACAGCTAAACAATCCTCTCGTAAGATGGGAATGCTAGTGCGTCTAAAAGCACACTGGTGAAGAAACGAAATCATGTTGTGCGTCTCTGTAAATCTGAACACTATCTGGATATTCTAGGACTGAACACATAAAAGAATGTGTTCGAAAGCATGAAATCAATCCGTATGATTTAGTCACCCATCCTTAAAATGTTCTAGTCTCTTTTACACACTGCAGAGGCACAATATGTTTCTGGCCTTAAAATAGTCATGTATAGAGGAAGGAGCCTTATCACTGCAAAAAGGATTGTTCCTTGTCAGGACTGTAGCCTGCCAGGAATGTGTATGTTATAATGTTGTTTGCAAATATGTTATTTTATTTGTCAGCTATGTTTGAATGAATGCACACTTCTGTTCAAAAGATTGTGGTTGAGCCGGTGTCACCCAATGAGTGGTTTCTACCGCGACCACGTGACTCTTATATTGGTCACGAGCCACTTCCTCTATTTATATTACTCAACTCCTGTAAAAGATCTACCTTTATAAATTCAGGAGGAGTCAGGTATAGGCGTATATTATATACTCTTCCTTGATTATATTATCTCAGGGTCTACTCTGATCTCTACCGTTCAGATAACATCCAAGCCTGGGTGGTGTGGGTTAGCCTACCTAGACTGTAAACCCCAATAAGTTGGCAAAACTCAAATAATTTGAGGTAATCAGTAACATCAAATTTTTACGTTAAGACATTTAACGTTTAAGGAAACAGTACTTGTTTTAATCATACATTTGAATTGCTTGAAATATTTGAGTAAACTAACTCAAATTAATTTAAAATGATCATTTAATCTCAATTTGAATATTTGGAGTAGTGGAAACTTGGCTAGCTTTAACCAGCTAATTCAAGAAATGAAACCTAGGGTGACAATGCTTTAATAGTATTAGCATAGTATAGCTCTTTCTGAATGAGTACAGCAAGTTAAACATTTAACATACACTATTCTCAAACCAAGCTCATGCTCCACTCGTCTCCATGATGGTTACCCCCCAAAACAGAAACTCTTCTAAACTAGCATAACAAAACATTAAACACTACTAAATCTCCCACTTAACATTAATCTTTCACAAAAAAACAATAATAAATAATTTTAGCATTTACTCTCCCTTTTCATAAATCGCAATTTCAAAAAATGTACCCATGTGACTGCGTTTGTGGTCCAGGGTCACATTTGATTATTTCTTACAGATGCAAAAGCTCAATACTCCACTCTATGCCATAAGCTGGAAGTTCCATGGGTCAGAATACATAAGACAGGGTAAGCCTTAAAATGTAATTGTGCACAATTACATCTTAGGCTTACCCTAGTCTTGGTTCAATATATGCGCTGTCTGTAAGAGCATCAGGTGTCTTCTTCTGACGGCTGCTCTCTCCAGAAGATCTTACACACATACATCTACAACTCCACTATAACCACTAATGACACACAATATCTCTACGTTTGCGCACATGCTGCTTCTACTTGCGTCAATATTATTCCTGCTTGCTTTAATTGTTACATTACTTCTATTTATATTACTTATTATTATTATCTTTTTATCTTAACTATTATCTTAACTTATAATGATCAATGTTTGATAATTAATCAATTAACAAATAATTAAACAATTCAGGAATCAGTGATACATTTTTTTTTTTTTTTTTGGATTATTTGATGAGAAAGTTTTAAAGAACAGCATTTATTTGAAATATAAATAATTTCCAACAATGTAAAAGTCTTTACTGTCACTTTTGATTCATTTAATGGATCCTTGCTAAATAAAATTATTAATTACTTTAAAAAAAAAATCTTACTGACCCCAAACCTTTGAACCATAGAGATGGAGAAACATGCTTTCTGCATACATATTATATATCAATCACCATGCTTGACTCATGAATATTAATTACATGACGTGGCGTTCATCCAATAGTCATACTTGATTTGCAGAAAGGCAGATACTGCTAAGTCATATGAGTGTAACTTATTAACCTTTGCTGACGCTACTATGTGACTTAAAGTTGACGTTTATATGCTCCGCTATTATTTCTTCTCTTTTTTACACTCTTATCAAGCAACATAAAACTTTTATAATATTTACTAATATAATTATTATTAATCAATAATAAAACATCGTTTAACAGCAAACCACACCTATAAACCGCAATATTTGTCGGAATAATAGAACAATAATAGAATGTAGTACGAGTTACAAGTTAAAGTTCATTACTCAGATTTCTGTGTACTCAGATCATTAAGTATGAGTAATAATAATGCTTGCATTAGCATTTGAACAATGAGATCTCATTTGGCCTGAAGTTATAAACAGAGGCTCATAGACTCTCTTGCACGTAGGCATGTGTCTCACAGGGGGACTGAACAGCACTAGCTGTGACCCAGCACAACATCTTCCCTGTATTCTCAGCCTGAGCAGGAAAGACATTGGCAGGCAAGACGCAGACCCTCGCTTTGGCTCCCAATCCCCCAAGTGTCTCTTCTTCCTCTCATCTTCTGTCTGTTTCTCCCGCCCAGCTGCAGAGCTGTAGACCGCTTTATGCTATCACTACTTTATGTTTTACAAATATTTGTACATTTTATAATATACATTATTATCTGATTAGAAGAGCTGTGATTGTAAATCTCCTTATTGAGTGCAACAGTGCACTTTTTCAGCGGCACTGCTTCCGGAAGTGTTTTTCCATTAATTTTTCCCATAGGGATTTTTTTTTTAATTAAAAAGTCTTCATTGAAGAGTTATAAGCTATGCTCCAATCCAACCAGCTATGAGGTGAATCATAACATTAGAAAATTTAATTTGAAACGAGAAAGTTTTGGAAAATCTGACAAAACGCCCAAGGCCTACAGGACCGTGTTCTTAACGACTGTAGTGAGACGAAGAACTACGATCCCATGAGGCATTGCGAACAGCATCATCAAATTGAAAACAATGGAAAAATGTAAAACTACTCATTTACAAATGTTGGTTATGTTTATATAAACACAAAATATTTTAAGTTTATTGCAAAATATTCAGAAATATATAGAAACATTTTAAGTATTTTGAGGGCGTTAAAACGATTACGTCATTCGCAGTGCTTCAAGGGAGTGGGCGGGGCTAAAGAGATATTTTGGCACATGTTGCTTTTTTGAATGTTTGGTGTAATTTTCTATACAGCATCATTGGTAATGTAGTTTTTCACCAGGAATTCTGCAGTTAAACGCAACCATTTTAGTCCATTTTAGACCATGAGTTGTTAATTACTCTATGAAAGTTAAACTGTTACCAAATTTATATAAAAGCCGTTCACTGAAAAACAATCAAACTTTTGACGGAGTGTTTACATTTGAGAAAATTGACTATATGTTTAAATATACAGCAAATTTGGCATAATGTAGAAAAATATATTTGAAATGGCAAAAAAGTTTGTGTATTTCAGCAGAAATCTGAAATTGGTTGATGCTGTTTAGGCGAGAGACACTAGCAAGAAAAGCAGATGTTTTTAATGGTTATGTTGAATCAATGTCAGGAAAGCAAGTAGAGGCTCCAGTTTGGAGGTTGAAAGTCTATAACTGAATCAGATATTGCCATGAGAAACGCTCTGAGAAGAGCCGATATGCAGACATCGTTTTATCTGCGCCTGAAGCACTTAATCAGAAAATCCATCAGACGGTGGCGACTGAGGTGGCCTGTTGTTCATAAATAATAACACACTGATCTGAAATTGAATGTCCTGCTTTTTTATCTGCTAAAATGAGGAAGAAAGGATATTTGATAAACATATTTGATGCACAGCATCTTCTGCTTGGGGAAATTTGAGATTTACAGAACTATCATTCAGTAATTCAGTATTGTAGAGAATTAAAGTTACAAAAAGTGCAGAGTCATTATGAAAGATCCAGATATTAAAAATACGGTTTCAGAAAAAGCCCCATAGTTGAATCCGATTCTAACATTTGATATATTTAATAAGATTAGATTGTATGCTGTATTCTTGTAGTGGGTGTAATTTAATTATTGGATATTATTTGCTGCGTTATGTTTACCTTTAAGAAAAAAATATTTTATTATAACAGTTTATGCTGTCATGATAAATCTCAGTATTAAAGTCACATCACTTAAAACCAATTTTCATTTTGAAGCCTTACATTTCCAAAAAATGAAAAACGAAATTTCACATCGTTCCAGAAATAATAGGGTTAGGATATGTTTATTCACAATTCAGTTGTAGTTTTTTATTTTCATTTTATTTAATAATTTGCATTTATTTATGGACACTTTTATCGACTATAAAATGTTTTGTTGTTTGAAACAATGTTTCATGTGGTAACACTTCATTTAAGTAAACATTTTATTCAAGTCATAAATATAATCTAATTTGACATATGACATGAATAAACACACACACACACAAATTCCAGGAAATGTTAGGGTCATTATGTTTAATTACCTTAAACATAACCAATTTTCCTTATTTTCAGTAAACAAAAATCTTTTTCTGTATTAAAAACTGATATCAATCAATCAAATAAATAAATAAAAATCAATAAATATATGCATAGGATTGTAGCCACAGATGATACATGGGAGGTGTGCTGGATGTAAAGCTAGGGATGTGTATATTCTAAACCCTGCGTTCTGATTGGCTGCTGTATGTGACAGGCAGCGCAGGACACGCCCCCGTGCTGCGCCTGGTGATGTTGCATGTGCCCGAGTGCAGGCAGTTCTGAAAGCAGTTCCTGATAGAAGCTACTGCTCCGATTCTACACTGGCAGAGAACGAGAGAGGGAGTGAGCGAGGGAGAGGGGTGAGCGAGCGAGAGAGAGGGAGAGAGAGAGATTTCTCCCCGTGCGCCGGGTCCACATTTGCACGATGGCATCAGATCCAGGGCTGCTGCCCCTCTTAGTGTGGACTATATCAATGCAGGTCCTGGGCTCCAGAGGAACGTCAAATAATGAAGGTAAGTGTGTGTGTGTGTGTGTGTCATATAGATGGGGATTTATGCTGTCTTGCTTTCAGATGTCAGGGTGATGCAAATAGGGAGATCGGGGCTAGTTGTCACAGCGTCTGTATCAGTAACTATAAGACTTTAAAGTTAATCTAATGTGTTTTATCAATTCCTATATCATAACATTGTACTTTTCTCTTTTTTCTCCTACTTTATTGTACATTTCCACTGCTCTATTATTAAGCATCCTTGAGTTGGTAAAAAGGCACTAGATAAAACAAACATTATTATTATTATAAATTTTTGTTACAGCTGTTAGATGACCACAATAAAACAAGAGTGATGAACATTATGAGAAAAATCAGACATATAATGAGCATAATTCAAACTTTTGGTTCAAAAATGTCCTCAGGAGTCAGTGTTTTTCATAAATACCTGGTCTCTATAAGTTGTTGTAATTTTATACAGTGCAATTTATGATTGCCAGAAAGGTAGTTTGATATTTTTGAATGTTACCTTATAGTTTTGCATAATTTGACTCTGGCTGGAAAGCATATAATAGGCTGTTAAAAGGCAGGTTTTCATTGTGACAACATGCCCCACTATCACCAAAAGTCAATGTGTGTATTTTTTCCCCCTGGCCAATAATGGTGTAGGCAAAAAATATTGACTTTCAAAAATAAATCTTATCTGGAGTTAAAAGTGTGACAACTAGCCCCGGTCTCCCCTTGATGAGACTTGACCGTTAAATGCATCAGTACAAATGACAGGAAAACTTTAATTGAGAGTGACGTGTGTGTGTGTGTGATACAAATGATGCTTTTCTAAAGTGCATGTATATCACATAAGTGTGTGTGTTTGTTTGTGCGTGTGTGTGTGGATCGGTGTGAAAGAGGAAACACACTGCCTGTTTGGATCTGTCAGTGTGATTGGACTGATTTTCCGGAGTTCTGCCGGGCTCACCGGTGCGGTAACACACAGCGAAAGCATTTCTCATTCTTTTTAGTGTTTCTGATATAAATCTGCTATTATATCACTGACTACATGACTATTATCATGCTGTAAATCCTATATTTGGTAAAGAGAGCACTGTTGGGGTGATAAGGGTATTTTCTCAGTCGTTCTCTTACACACACTCTGTGTGATGTCTTGTAGAGTCCAGTGTGTGTCTGTCAGGCTGTGTGGTTATTAAAAATCATGCATTTCTGTTATTCGTCTAGATCAGAGGTTATCAACCTTTTCTAACTCACGGGTCCTCACCAGACTTTTGCCTCTCTGTTTTTAACTTTCAGTAATACTAATAAAACAGTAATACTTACTTTTTTTTAGTACGTTTGAATAGACACCGAAACATCCACTATCAATGTATTGTCAGCATCTTTATTTAATTTCTTTATATTAATACATTTACAAATGTAATGAATCTCATTTATTTTAAAATGTAATGTATTATAAATTAAAATGTATGCAAATATATGTTAAATTCATCCTATGAATTCCATGAATTCTATTCTATTGATTCTCCTTACATATTTAATTTAATTTAATATAAAATATAATGTTATAAATTAAAATATATTACAAATAATCATCCAATGAATTCTATTCTAGTCTATTGATTTTCTTTACAAACATAAATTAATTAAATTATAAATTAAATTAATCTAATTTATTCTAAAATGTTATAAATTAAAAATAATTATAAATTCATCCTTCTATTCTAATGATTTTCTTTACATTCATACATTAACACATTAAATTAATCTAATTTCTTATAAAATATGATGTCATAAATAAAAATATATTACAAATATATTATAAATTCATCCTATGAATTCTATTCTATTCTATTGATTTTTTTTACAATCATACAGTTACATATTCAATTAATCTAATTTCTTATAAAATATAGTATGTCATAAATAAAAATATTCATCCTAATTCTATTCTGTTCTAAACTATTCAATTCTGTTGATTTTCTATAAACCTCAAAGGTTATTCATAAACACTTGCACATCTCTAAATTAGTTAAATATAAGTGTCTTAACTGCTTAACTTATCAAATGTCTATGTTTTACATATAGTCAGTGTCTGATCTCTGTTTTGTCGTCATATCGTAAGTGTTTGCTGTGTGGAGGAAGCAGTTGTGACCTCATGACCTCAGGCTGTGTGTGTATACGTGACAGTTCTTCATCTCAGGCTCAGGGTTTGCGTGTGGCAGAGGCTGCAGCTTCACACGCATGTTACACTCAGACACACTTAGTGAACACACGGTTTGCGTGATATTTCTCCAGTCACTGTCACAAACGGTTCAATACAGCGTGAAGCCCGCTGAGGTGAGAGAGAGAGAGAGAGAGAGAGTTGTGCTGCCAAACAAGGAGACCGGGGCTAGTTGTCACGCAGAGAAGTTGTCACAATAGTTTAATCTCAGACGGTTTCAGTCAGAAGTCCAATGTATAAATGCTGGTTTTTGCTTACCAATGCACCATCATATTTTTTTGCCAAATCTGTTTGGTGAACAAGTTCCAAATATTTTATAGCTTTTTTTTTTATAGTCAAGACTTTAAGGTTGGTTTCGTTACAGAAACTGACTGTAAGTAATAAACATTCCCTGAAAAATATTCACTGGAGTAAAACGTGTGACAACTAGCCCCGGTCTGCAGTATATAAACAAATAAACCTTTCAATTTCACCTTTAATTTAACGGCAGACGCTTTCAAGAACATCTCGGTAGAAATCTGTTCTGAATGAGTTGCAGTGACAAAAGAAAACAAGGCTCCTATTTTTGAGCTTTCAATCGACGAGACGCATGTTTGATATTCAAAATAACTGAGTTCTTTATTAATGCTCCACTGTTCGGTGCATTACTGCTGATGCATTTGGTGTTTTGTTGAATTGTTCCATTAACCTGCACAAAAGTCTTTTGAAAATCCTTTCTGAAAAGAATTTCTACCTGCCCTAAAAAGTACTTTTGTGCGAGTGCGATTAAGCCGGAGTTTGTATTGCATTGCATAAAACATCCAAGAGATGTTCCTCTAGTGATGATTGTGTTGTGCATATTCTTGTGTAAAAGATTAATCGTGTTGCCAGAGACGCTAAAACTCAATGTTGTTGTTTTTTTGGTCATGATTAAAAAGGCAATCGAAAATGTTGACATCAAGTGCACTTAGAGAAAGAAGTGTTTATGAAGTCAGAGAGAGCACTATAATAATTGTAAGAAAAAATGGTACTTTGTTTTTTATCATCAGCCATGCAGTCAGACATACTGTACTCAAATATAATAGATGATGGATCAGTTTGTGAACACATTATAAAGTGTGACCACATGAGTTTCATGAGCTTGAACCGGAGTCATTCAAAGTCTTTGGTTTACTTTATTAATGTAATGTTATTTTGTTTTATTTTATTGTATTATTTAGTTGTTGTTTTTTTATTTCAGTTTATTTTATTCAGATTGAGAGATATCCAATTCATTTCAAACCCAAATTGCTTATCTAGAAGAGACAAAAAAGTTTTGATTACACTTTACAATATTTGATTTGTTAACATTAATGAACTATATTCATTAAGTTGAACTTAAGAATGAACAATGCTTCTACAGCATTTCATGTTCATTTCTACATTTACTACATTATTAAGAACAAAAGTTGTATTCTGTTAACATTTAACATGAACATGCACTATTTTATTAACTAACATTTCAAAGGTTAATAAATGCTGTAAAATATATTGCTCATTAACTTACGTTAGTTAAAGTGTTACAAAACGTTTTTTTTTTTTTTTTGTGTGAATTTTTTAGATTGGCCCTTAATCCAGAACATCATTGGAATATTTATCAGTGGATGTGTGGAATTTGTATGAGAAACTAAATCAATTTTAGTCCGACAGTTTCTCAAAGACCCTTTGCTGGTGAAATGAATGAAATCTTGTTTGAAGGGTGATTTTTCTCTGTACGTGACTGGCACCTTTCTGATGAGAAAAGATTAGCATGAATGTTGTTTTGTGAGATATTAATGTTCTGCTCTGATGATTTTGCAGCACACTCAAAGTTTAAACAGGAATCTTTGGTGTTTCTGCTGTGAGGAGCTCAAGCTCTGTATCTGAACCTCTTTAGGATAAGAACCCTCTAAAGGTGTCAGAACTTTCATTCCTCTTAGACAAGCTCTTACTCTTGTAAAATTACATTATTACTTCATTGATCCATGATGTATTTATCTTAATGCTCCATAAAGGGAGTGTTGGACAGTAGAAGTTCATATTTTCCGATCTCATGTATATTTATAAACATGATAATTAAGTCGATATCATAGTTCAGTGAGGTTCTGAGTTAAAGTCATGTTTATTTATCGTTTATACATTTTACATTTAGTTTTTAATGAATTAATAACAGTCGATGTATTAAATGTGTTTTTAAGTTTATAAGAAATGCTTTTACAAACAGCAAAAAACGCAATGTTATTTTAATACAATCGAGTAACTTTTAAAAGCATTTTTATTTTTATTTTCATAAGTATTTTTTCATTTCAATTTGTTTTAATAGTTTATTTTATTATATACGTCTACATAGTTTTTAATCAACTTTTATTTCAGTTTTAGTTATTTTAGTATAACATCAAGGTAAATTTAATTAAAATGAGAAAAGTTGCTTTGGCAAGTAGCTGAAATTAAATAACTTAAAGTTTTTTTTTATATATATATATATATTGGATCTCATCTCAAGTATCAAAAATGTTTTTTATTATCATTAATTTAGTTTAATTTTTAATATAACAACCCTGGCACTAGATTTTAGCGTGACAGATTTAAGTGAAATCTTAAAGTGCCGATTTTTCATCGTTCTTGCTTTTTTAAACGTGTGCACAACGCGATCAAGATTCTAGACGCTTGTAGGTTACAGCAAAGCTTTAATGGCTTTAAAAGCGGGAAGAAAAGTGACTGCTGAAGTGTGACAGTGGGAAAAAAAAATCCCAAAGCAAATCCTTATCTTCCCAGGGAGAAAACAATGATTCCCGAACAGGACTGTCAAATCCCTCTCCTCTGCTTGTATCCGTGCGGGAGGCTGAGGATAGAGATGGCGGTCCTGCTCTGTAATTGGGGTCTCAGCATTACAGGGTTCATGCACAATTTCAGCAGGGTTACGCACAATGTCCCCGACTTGTCCTGCTGTTTTGAGGCCTTGTGCCGGACACATTTGCTCTGATCTGTTTAGCACTATTTTACACGGCGTCTCATGTTGATAAAAAGAAAGGAATGCAGTGTGTGAGATGCATTATGATTTCTTACGTCTGTCCTCGCTGTGGAGGAAGAGCCGAGCTGAAACCCGTCTGGGGAATCTGATATTGATTGCGATCCGTTTGTGACTTTGATAAGTGGGGATTCGGCGATGGCGAGAGACGCTAGGCTGTAGTGCAGTGCTTTAGCATCTGGGATAGTAACACATAAGGTTGTGGGTTCAGATCCCAGAGGAGAATAAGAGGGACACTGAGATCCCATAGCTTTACACTGCATTCACTCGTCTTACTCAGTATTACAGTCTTGGCTTTTGTGCTATCTGCTAAAATATATGCACTACCATTCAAAAGTTTGGAGTATAATGTTGCAGAAGATTCATTTGAACTTTCTATTGATCAAATAATCCTGTTTTTCCACAAAAATACTAAGCAGCACAACTGTTTTCAACATGGATAATAATCAGAAATGTTTCTTGAGCAGTAAATCATCATATTAGAGTGATTTCTGAAGGATCATGTGACACTGAAGACTGGAGGAATGATGCTGAAAATTAAGCTTTGCATCAACAGGAATAAATTATATTTGCAAATATTTTCAAATAGAAAAGAGATATTTTAAATTGTAATACTATTTTAAAATAAAAATAATTTTTAATACAAATATTTTAAAATACAAATATTTTAAAAATCATACTGACCCCGGACTTTTTAACAGTAGTGTACAGTAAATATCGCCGAAGCTCAAACGCGCTGCGGGACACGAGGATGATCCTCATTGTTTCACACACGTCAAGCGAACTTACTTCTGTTTACCATCGCTGATGTGTGAGATGATCAATGTTTATGTGAATTAAAGCCTAAATTCAGTCTGTTACCACAATGTTACCCGTGCGGCATCAGACGATATATACCTGTACATGATCTTTATCAGACCACACACAGGTGACTGCCTGTGTTTGCAGTAGTGAACGTGTGTTACGGGGATATCCAAAGTCTGATGCTCGTGTTTAGTAGCAGCTATTCCTTCAGACCGATGCCTGTCCAGGAGACTCACTTGGGTTTGGAACGGAGACTTGATTCACAGAAATAGTATACGTTATCTGGTCTTGTTAAATGCATTCTGCATTTCTGTTCCTGGCCCTATAATGAAATGATGTGTCAGTCCATTCAATTTGCTCTAGCCTGAACGAGACCAGCAGACCTGATGCATGACGCTTAAAAAAGAGCCACTTGATGCTGTTTTTCAGGAAGAAGGGAAGGAGATAGAGAGAGGGAGGACAAAAGGAGATAGATGGCATTTGGGCATAGAGGAAAATGGACTGGCCCACGGCAGACATGAACGAATGCCTGTGTTGAACTGTATGGCAGTGGTGCTCCAGCCAGAGGGGTTTGTGTCCCGCTGACCTGATCACCTCAGCCAAAACTCCTGTGTGTGCTTGTGCCGCAGGAGCCCTCAAACACTCGTTCCTCACCAGCGGAGACGCTAAGATCAGGTGAACCAACTAATCTGGTTTAATATAATTGGATTAGATTTAGTCCAATAAATATTTTTAAACCGATAGTCCATTAATCGTGCCAGACCAGGATTAAAGGGATTGTTAGAAGATATTTTATAGAATGTTTGTAACCAGACTGGGGACTTTAGCCATTGACTTCCATAGGTTTTTTTTTGTTTGTTTTTTTGCTACTATGGAAGTCAATGGCTACCGTCAACTGTTTGGTAACCAACGCTTTTTAAAATATCTTCTTTTGTGTTCAACAAAAGAAAGACGTACAGGTTTAGAACTTGAGGGTGAGTAAATGATGACCGAATTACATTTTTAGGTGAACCATCCCTTTAAGCTTTATCGAAACAGACACCTTTTAAAGTTTTGCTTTTGCAAGAATTATTCAGAATCTTAATTAATTCATGCTTTTTACGACTTTTCTAAATTATTTTTTAAAACAGAGAAGCAGTTAAGGTAGTTTTATATTTTATTATTATAATATTTATAAATGTAAAAACAGTATTCTTGTGTGTGTATATATATATATATATATATGATACTTTTATAAGTTAACTATTATAAGGGTCTACATAAACACACAAACACTCAAAAGGAAAACATCATCAAACTATTCTGAAATAATGGTGTACAGAGAATATTAAGTTACTTTTTACTTGTTTGCTACACATCATAGTCCATCATTCAAAAAGTGTTTCATAACTATATGAAATCAGTATAAATACAAATATTTCACTCATTTCTAAAAGAAACATGTCTGCTTTTTTCATAATTTTCGATGTCCTTTTTGTCACTGGCCTGTTTATAGAATTTTTCTGAAAATAATATTCGAATTTAAATACAGATTTATTGCGACATCAAGTCGCATTCAGTCTTTTGTGGAGGGTCTTCAAGTGCTTTCTTGTGTCTGAGATTGAATTGGGGAATATTTTGAGTCTAGAAGATTCTTCTGTGTTCCGGCTCGCTCTGCGTCACGACTCAAACCAATGTGATCCAGCGCTCCTGAAACTCTGTCTGATCCTCAGTGATGGATTTCTCCCTCTGTTTTCATGGTGGAAATGTATTTTAAACCTCATAATCTGCACATAAATCAAAGGTTTAACCTAATTCAGCGATGGGGTGAACGTGGTGGAAGTCTACAGTGAGATCTCCACAACCAACACGCTCGCCGCAATATTGATGCTTCGCGCTCGCACATTCATCACATTAAAATGTGACGAATAAATTCATCATTTAAAGCCAGCGCAGATGCTTTAGAAGGTAGAAAAATTAATAACGATTATTTGAAAGAGAGAAGAGCAGCAAACGGAGCTCATTCTGAGGAAAAAGATTTATTTAATATCTCTTTCACCCCGTTGCATCACCGTACAACAAGTTTTTTAGTCTGCGGCCCAGATTATTGGAAAACATATCTAGCTTGTGAACTAAAGGTTTAATAGAGGTGTGAGCGAGGCTTGATATTTCTCATACGTTAAATAATTACCAGCAAAAACTTGTTTACTTAAACAACACACTTTCCCGAGGCCTTTAAACCTGTGGAAAATCAAGTTATAGTTTGGTGATGAAAGAAATAATCTCTTTTTCCAAGCGTTGAGTTTTGACATCATTTGTGTGTGTGTGTGTGTGTGTGTGTGTGTGTGTGTGTGTGTGTCATTTATTTTTAGACTTTTTATTGAGAGACGTAATCGTGCCAATGCCATAGTGTCATATCAGCGGCGACGTGGCTTTGAAATGCATTGGCCATTTTTAGTCGAGCGTGTCTTGTCATTTCACGGGGTACGGCTGAAATTGTCACACGCATACGTGCCGTTCTATCAGCGAGAGATCGTTTAGTATCTACTCTATTGTACTGGACTTATTTCCATTAAATGCTATCAGAGTGTATAGATTCACCTCAGTGCTTCCATTGAATGGCAGCCCAACACTAAAGCCTTTTATATGGATTAAAATATGTCTATCTATGACTGTCAAAAAAGACTTATCGTTGTTCATCTGAGAAAGACTTATCCTGACTGTTATATGAGAAATCGTGCATTGCTTTAAGGGATTTACTGATTTAGTCAAATGATTTTGTCTGACATGCTGAATGTGAACACAAGCCGGGCTTATGTTTGTCAAGCCAAGGAAACTGAAGAAATGTAATAAACTGAATTTGTAAGCAATGTAGATTTCTGTCTCCTTCAGAGACGGCGCAGGCCTCCCGAAGAGCACAAAGATCTTACTGTGACTTTGAAGAGTATCTTTTAGAAACAGACGGACACTATCAGAGAGTTTGGTGGGCCGGAATCACTTCGGGAAGAGTGTTAAGGCCCGTTCACACACATGACCATAATAATGTATTTCTAAAAATCGTTCCAAATATAAAAGAAAAGCAGAGTCCACGTCACAACTGTAACGATAACGGCACAGAGAAACGATATCGTTGAAATCACTTTCAGAACAAATTTTTTTTCCAGCTGATGAATGATAAAAACAGCATTTAAAGCGGCAGATAAATAACAGACCGTTATCATGCGTTAATAGTTATCATTCTTGCTGTGAACAGGCCTTAAGACAGAAATGCTCGAATTACTTGAGGAGTGACCTGCTAATATTATTTTAATTTGGGTTTAAAATAGCATATGCATTAACCAAAATGATGCAAGTGTCATTTTTATCATCTTATTGATCAAAACATTTCATTTTCCACAGGAATGTTGTCGATGTGAATTTAAACAATTTATTTGAACAAATACCTTCTTAAAAATTCATAAATGCTTCCAATTGTTCATTTCTCAGCTTTTCATGAAATCTCAAGAAGAATTCTCTTTAATTCACATGTAAAGATGGTGCTTACCAAATTAGTAAGAATTTTCTAGTTTAGCTTTATATTGAGATGTAAATGCAGTCTGTTTTTGTGTTCAGTTGACATGCTTTCACAGTTAAGCATATTTACTTCTTTATTATAGAAATACGATTTATTATAATACCGTATATAAACCAGTGTTTGTTTTAACTAGTATTCTGTGTGTGATAGTGAAACTAGTCCATAATCTACTGCGTTAAACTTTGGTAGAGTGATATTTCTGTGAAATGTGATATTTAGAGGGGGAAATGTAGGATGGGAATTGATTGGATTGTGGAAATTTGGTACTGAATATTAGAATCTAGAAACCGAATATACTAGTTAAGCTGGTTTCAGTAACGTGCGGTGAAGTCTTGTCATGGGTAGGCTGTGACCTATCAATGTGGCATATTCACAGGGGCGTAATTTGCCGCTGCAATCGGTGGCGCGGTTACAGTGTATCTCGTGGCTCACGCAGTCTTCACATGCACGCGCGCTTCAATTCGTTTCGGAGACTCTCTTTGTTCATTCCGGTGAAATCACAAAACAAAAATGCACACAAACGTGTCCCTGCTTAATAAAATACAACCACTGATGAACATATTCGGTTTTGATAAAAAATTTTTTTAAAAACTATTCGATTGCGGATTAGAACCCAGAACCTCTGACATGCTCGGCAAAAGTTCTACCACTGGACCATTACAGGACTAACGACAAGTTGTCGGATCTATATATTTATTCATAGTCTATATATATACACACATACGCGCGCGCACACACACACACAGCTGTCCCACCCACTTTTTAAAACAAAGTTAAGCCACTGTATATTCATTCAGGTAATTTAGCAACCCAAGTTAATATCAGGGATCATCACATCGCTGCCTGCATACAGAGCAAAGTCAGAATCGCGGATTAAGTGAGAGCGAGTGGATCACGTGATATGAAGCAGTCTCGGTCTCTGCCTCAATGTTGATCATTCAAGACAGCATGAGAACTGACTGCGCATGCGCAAATCTCCGTAAACTACGTTCTATGGACCAAAGAGGCACCGCGAACCTCTGCCTCAATGGCCATGGCCTTGAATTTCCCGCATGAAATAATGGTTTTTAGGAGCAAACTATGGCAAAAGGAGTATTATATGAGTATTCCTGATTTTTTTTGTTACAAAAATTAATATTTGGAATAAAATAAATGCAATTAATAATGTGGTGAATTAATAAAGCTCTTGGAATTAATAAATGTAATGTCAACATTTCCTTTGGTGAGGCACTGCCTACCCTGCCTACCCTGACCGCACGTCCCTGGCTGGTTTAGTTGACCAGCTTTGCAACAAGTACGTTTTTCCCACTGGTCTGATTGTTTATAATACTAATGCTGTTAAATACCTGAAAACTAGTTTGTCATCTGTTTTCTTTCTTAAAGCGATGTTTAACTAATTGAGAAACACATAAAGGATACATGTTTATACAAGGATACAATGTTTATGATAATTGTATTATTTTATTTAATTTGAATATATACCTGAAAAACTTAATGCTATAATTACTTTTTATGTGTTCTGCAATGTTTAATTTTTTTTATTTCTTAATGCAATGTTTAAGCTATTGAAAAATGATACATGCCATTTTATCATATATTTTTTTATTTTGACCTGACATACTTTATAAGTAGCCTATACTTAATGTCCACATTAAAGTGTTTTTCAATTAACATGGCTTTTCATTGAACATTTAATTTAAATAATGCTACTTTCTAAATAAAAGAGTCTGTTCAATAGCGTATTAGTTTTTTCTAAGGTATCATTGTAATGAAATTTAATTGGTATATAGACTTCTGAAATGTTTGTATCATGATAAATTATCACTAGTAGTGTGGTTCAGAATACACTCAAAAAAAGAACTCTTTGAATGAACATAAAAAAATCATGGAAAGGATTTCCACATGATTAACTTGCTTTATTTCAGCATTATGCAATTCTGTTATTCCAATTTAATGTACTTACGTTGGGTCAACTTAATTCATTAAGGTTGATTCAACTTATTTACTATGGTTGGGCACAGCCTAATTTAATAGTGTCAGTGAATTAAAAAAAGGCTCCCTGATATGATTCAGGTATTCAAATTCATATATTCATTCATTCAATTCAATATAACTTATTTTAGAGTCACACTAATCAATTTCTAGACTATAGCCGACTATTAACTACTAATAGCACTTTATTGCATCTTTATTTATAAAGATTCATCAGCCAAAGCATTTGCTGTGAGTATGGCAGAATCAGTCTTCAGCCTAACCAAATGCTCCACTCTTCTCCACAATGGTAACCCACTGTAATTTAAATGGTTCAATAATTGCAATGTAATTGAACATTAAACACAATTGCACACTATCAAGTCTTCCCCTTTTCTCATTTTCTCAAAAAAACATAAAACAACACTTAATTTTAACATTTATTCTCTGTTAATTCAACCATATGCAAAGCATGCTGGGAACTAACAAGCACCACCCAGTTTCAGTTAATGCAACACAAATCAATCATGTAAACCCAACACAAATGGATTAAGTAAACTTAAATTGTACATATTTAAGCAGATTGAACACAATCAAATTAAGTTCGGGCAAAATGGCAGTTGGCTCGCTCTACACTGCCACCCTCTGGATGTAAGAATTTTTTACTTAACATAAATGGTTTGTGTTTAGGCAACACATTAAGATTTTGTACTGTTAAGTTGAGACATAATTACGTTGACCTTAATAGAAAAAAACATTTAAAGTAAAAAAACACAATTATTATAAGTAAACTAAATATAAATATATTATGTAAAGTGCACAACCTTCCTAGTTCATTTTTTTGAGTGTAATGTAGGGATTGACTTGATTTGATCCATTGTGAATTTATTGGATAATGAAAAGTACTAGAATTGAACAGATTTTGGATTTTTTTCTCGAATTGTAGGACATTGAGACAGTCAAAGGTCAGAATCGTTTAAATCATTTTGAAAACGAGTGAACATTAATTCCCCGCTCATGACTAACTAAAGCAATACTGTTCCAGTTTAGCTGTACTTTCCCTCACCCAAAAATAGATTTGCAGGTCTTTTCGTTCCTCCAGCAAACAAGTGCGCGAACTCTCCCTGCGGGCCGTCCGGTGTTGACGTGTCCACGGTGTCCTCCAGGGACAGACGGAGGCTTGTGTTCATGTATCTTCAGGTCTTCGCTCACCTCAGACTGAGAAGAACACGAAGCGTTGGCGTAAACCGATCCGTCAGACAGACAGACCGTAATAATTGAAGTGCGAGCCGTGGAGGAGAAAAGACAGACGTGTGCCGTACAGCGGGGGGGATGTATCTCCATTTCTGAACGCCATCAACAATTCATTACAGTTCACTGAAGTCGTCCTCATCTAAAAGCAGCCGGATATTGGACGCGGGCAAATAGTGGCGATCTAATGACCGTTTACTACAAGCGTGATGTGTTTTCAGCAGAGGCCCTCTCCGGAGCCTCGAGGAGAGATCATGAAATGAGTCCTCCGCTTCAGATGATAAGATGATCAACAGAATGTTGTTTTAAACGTCGTGTCGCTCGAAGACTCCCCGCAGAAGCTCTCTGTCGAGCGCGAGGGTGTTTAGACGTCCTGCCTTTGTTGTTTTCCTTGTGAAGTGTTGAAAGGATGTGTCATTTCAAACAGAGAGAGATAGCCGGTTTTCCGCCTGAGAAACAAAAGCACTGGCACATAGTCGCTGTGTGAAATACAAAGTCAACTTAATTATTATGGAGAAAACAATATTTGTCAGATCAGCTCCCTGGTTAGGAGTCCTAACGTGAAATGTGCCTTAATCAGTTGCAGTAGGCCTAGTAAGCTCAGTAGTAGCCTATACTGAGAGGATGGAGAACTAGGCTGCTGGAAACAGACTAGACTAGTTTAGTTGGTGACCAGTCAGGTTCAGAATGTTTAGGCTACTTCAAATACTTGATAATGTTGTTATAGTGACAAACTCTGTTTATATTTTTATCTGTTTGTCTTTATTCTGTTCATAATTTTTTTGTTTGTTCCTATACAGCAAGGTTTTATTAATTGAGAAAATATGAATTTAATTTATTTCATTTTTTATTTCTTTTCTTTTTTTAAATACTTGGTAATGCTTTTAGATTCTGGATTTTTAAAGCTCTATTTGTTATTATCGGTGTTCTATTTTGAGAAACATAAAAAAAAATGCATGCTGTTTAATTGTTTTGTTTTTGTTTTGTAGCCTATTATTCAAAGTGTTTCTCAATTAATTAAAGATTGCTAATTTAATTTACATATTACATTTTCTAAACAAAAAAAGTGTAGCCTATCCAATACTTGCTCTGTCACCAAAATTTGTTTTGAGAATATTGAAATTTCAGTGGTATAGACGTCACACATAACTAGTTTGGTTCGGTTTGTTTGTGGGTTGTGGTTGTCATTACCAGGGCCGTTATAGGGCAGTGCAACTGGTGTGACCGCACCGGGCCCCGTGGCCCCATGGTGAACGAACCGAGGGTGGGGACGATGCTTGAAACGGCTCCCGGTCACACCTGTAAATAACTGTGTCTAGAACAGAATTAAGCACTCCTCATTTAACCACTTCTTTAACTGCAGTGTGTGTGAACATGGCCAATTAGAAAGGAAAAATAATGATATTTTCCAGGAAGTAAATTTTTTTTTAGCTGTTTTGTGTGTGTGTGTGTGTGTGTGTGTGTGTGTTTCATAGAGTAGAAGAGCAAAGGAGGAAGAGATAGATCAGTGATTTGACTGATGTGAGTGGATTCAGTCAGCTGTTGAATTACAGCCATATGGATGTCCTGTCTATCAAAATTCATCTGTCCTGTCTATTCAAATTCATCTTAAAACCTTGAAAAACTGCATCTGTTGATGTCGCTCCATCTGGAACAGATAGCTGGTTCGAAATAAAATATAAAAGAATTTTGCTCATCTTATTAAGATATGTTGAGCTCTTAGCATTGTTCCAAAAAAAGAGAAAGATATTACTAAATACTTTTGAATAAAATTGTAATTCGGATCACTTGGTTAAGTAAACAGCACACAAGATGAGTTGCATGCTGAATTTCAATACTTGTTGTTAAACTTTGTTCAAATCCCTAACCTTAACGCAAGCAATAGTATTAGTTATTGGTGCTTTTAATAAAACACCATTAATGTTACACCTTGTTTTGAACATTTGAAAATGTGCTTTGGATAATTAAAATTCAAAGCAAAACAAACAAACATGGATTTAATTCTCTTGTTGATTCCTCCCCCGTTTGCATTATTCACACATATATTCATTAAAAATACATTCCATGCTAATGATAAACAGTATGTTCCTATTCCCATCAGGATGGCATACATATCTCATTAGGAAAAGCATTACGTTTTTAGCTCAGAATGAATTGTTCTTAATCGCTCTGGTGGGGAATTTTCTGAGATCCGTACTTCATCCTGTGCCATTTTATGTCATTTTATTTTTTTAAATGTTATGGATTTTGCTATGATACAGATTTGTTTTGAGAAAAGTGAAATTTTGCTGGTTTTTGTATAGATACATATTATAAATATTCCCATCTTATTAGGAAAAGCTTTACATTTCTATCCCAAAATTCATTGTGCTTAATCGACTTTTATTTTTCAGATTTTATTTTATTTTTATTTTATTATTTTCAATGACGCATTCTTCAGTGTTTTCAATAATGAAAGATTACTAATTTAATTTAAATAGTATTTAACTTTCTAAATGAAGAAGCGTGTTCATATACACACTTCTTCATACATACTATATACAGTAGACACGCTTATATTTATATAAATAAATATTCCTGTCTCATTAGAAAAAGCTTTACATTTCTAGCCGAGAATGCATCGTGCTTCATCGCTCTGCGACTGTTGGCGGGACATTCTGCCCTCGCGGAGACCAATGCTTCACCTGTGCCGTTTTAGACTGTAATTTGTCTGTCAGTGACCCAGTGTTCAGGCCAGAGGAGCGCTCCATCAATCCTCTCGTCTCAGAGACGCTTCAGCCTGAGAGCCAGAAGAACCCAAAGTGGAGAACCGTTTTCAGGGTGTAAAAGGAAAAGATGGAAAAGTTAACCACTGCCCGCGGGACGTCTCAGTTTGTGAATGAGCACAACTGTAAACTTATTTCAGAACAGGTCGTGACTTTTCTGTTTATGATGGATAGACACTTTAAAATTACATTTTCTGAGGGGGCAAAAGATTAAAAATGTGTACACCTGATTCTCTGGAGAGATGGTTTTGTTGAGGAAAGGCATTCGTCACCGCTGACAGGCATTTCCATGTGTAATTGTGACATGGGCTTCTGAAATGGGCTGTTGTAGGAGGCCTGACCGGCTGGACGATGAGATTGGCAGATTAGTATTTAGTATTGCTTTCATGGGCAATATCTTTTGGCATAACTATCAGATTACATTTTATGTTTATATATCATCTGAGAAGTTTGGGGTTGGTGAGATCTGTTTATAAAAGAAGTCTCTTATGCTCATCAAGGCTACATTTATTAGATAAAAACGCAGTAAAAAAATGTGTGTGTGTGTGTGTGTGTGAATGACAAGGTTTTGATGCTGGTACTGTCCTAGGGTATTTCAAAATATATCGAGACTATATTTATATTATACAATATGTATAGCAAACGAATTTGCTAAAATGAATCAGACTTCTCAACTTTAAGGAGAGGGTTAGATTTTTTTTGTCAGGTTTCTCAGCTATAAAGTTGCATGTGCACAATGCAGTGTGACAAAAAATGTGAGGTTTTGTCATGCTACACTGCTACACACACACACACACACACACACACACACACACACACACACACACACACACACACACACACTCTTTTAAGTGCATATTTTGTTTGACAAATATACCTAAGGCCTAAATAAAAGTAAAATACGGTAAATTATCTAAAAACAAGAGTTAGTTTGTTTACAGGTAATATAGTTTCTCTAAAGTTTCTCTATAGTTTCTATAAATTTAACTACACAATTAGATAATACCAATTTAGGCCAACAAATCACCAGCAATGCTTCATTTTGTTCAGTCTGTGGTGTAAAAGGGCGCATTAGCAATTAAAGAAAAAACATTTCAGCAAAACATGGTCAGGTCAAATTGTCTGAATAATTTTTGTAGTCCACTGTATGAAGATTTTTGGGGATAATCTGTCACAGTTTACTTTATTATCACTATCCTCACTTACATAAATTAACTATAGTGTCCTGCACCCACTAGTAGGACAATAAAAAAAATGGTATCTGAATAATTTTTGGTTTGACTGTGTGTGTGTGTGTGTGTGTGTATATAAACTTTTGTTAGATGCGATGAATCATTTACACACTATATAAATCGATCCTGTACAGTGTACAAAGGAGGTCTACAATACAATAAAAACAACAATTACAGGTTTCCAAAACCTAAAGAATAAAAATACGATTTAAAAGATGCGATTTCCCGATAAAGACCATCATTTCTTGTGGTGTAGTTTATACAGAGGCACAAATGTAGCATGATGAAGCATGAAGAGCCGTAGCATTGACATATGCAGTGGGCCGTCCCCAAGGCTTTATTGATGACCAGACACCTATAGCCTGTTTTCGGTACGAATCAAGGTCACCACGGAACAAGCTTTTTATTTTCCTCTGTGACTGTATCTGAGGGCCAAATCATGCTAGATTTCTTTCACGGTAAACTGTATCTTCCTGCTCCCATCCATCTGGGAAACACGAGAGGTGGTGCGCGTCTGGCCCTGAGCTGCCGGCGGGACACTTGACGCGTGACAGATGTGCACATCTGTGTGGAGAAGGAGTCCGCGTGAGACGTGCACCTGACCCAGTTATACCCCCATAAGCCCAGAGACCCTGAATCCTGCTTTACATTCACTGCACCCAACTAGTTGGAAATGGGTAAACAAGGAGTCACCTTCAATTTGAAAAATGCCAGCTGCCACATGGACGTGTGTCGGGTGTCGGGTACAGCGCTAACAGATAACACAAACCGGCTTCAGCGGCACATAGGTACCACAAAACAACAAATTAAGCTTGCCGTTGCCTTTGCGTTTGATCACATATGGGCATTGTTGGATAAGTTACTCTGGGGCTGTTTACACCCAACCTTTTATGCGTTTTGGCTGTTCGTTTACATGACAACGGCGTTTTGGGGAGCCTGAAAACGCAAAGTTTTGAAAACGGGTTTGAAAGTGGACGTTTTTGAAAACTGTCTCCGTGTAAACAACAAAAACGCAAATCTCTGAAGACGATGACGTAACGTACATGCATATTACGTGTTCAGTCTATAGTGTTTCATCGCCATCTAATGGCCTGGCAAAAGAATACAGCGTTTTTAGTCGTTTTTGCGGAATGGGGATCATCTTGACAATGGCGTATCCATTGTAATGTATCCATTTTAAGCATATAGTTGTTGTGTAATCGTACCCTAAAAAAGTAATTCATTTCTAGCTACTAATTACATCTTCAACAGTGTAATTAGATTACTGTACTCATTACGCTCTCTAAAAAGTAATGCATTACTTGTTATTAATAATTGTAACTTTCTAAATCCAATCCCATATCAACATCGACCAGTTGAGCAATACAGGGAGAGACATGAAACTGCTCGTTTTTAATTCTTTCAAATAAATAGCATAAAATTGCATAAATTATTATTGAATTGAACAAAGTATTAAAAGGGAGGTTACATTAAAAACATACAGGTTTTATATAGACATATATTGTACATTGTTATATTACAACATACATTGTTTAATATAGAACTGTTCTTAGTCTAAACAGTATTTAATGCAATTACATCAGAAGTAACTTAACTTTTTCAAAAGCAATTAAATGAAAGTAATTAATTACTTAGTAATGCATTACACCCAACACTGCATGGGTTATCGTTGCGGTCAGGATCAGGGTTAAGTGAGACCTCGATTTTCATGTGAAAGTGCCCCTATTATGTGTGGATATTACCTTTCATGTGGCATGTAATGTAGCTGTTTTTGAATGTAAAGTGTCAGCAAAGTTTCAGAGATCAAAGTGCAGATAAATACAGTTATTGTCTCACGTACAGCAGCCCTGCCTGAGGTAGAACAGCGCCACTGTCATCAGATCTATCCAGACAACCGTCAAGAGACATTTACACAGACCAATGATTTGTTGACTACTGCAGTGTCTGTCATTATACAGTGTATCCTGCCATCTGAAACGCACATAACAGATTGATCTTTATTTGAGTGAAAAAGTTAACTCAGAACACTTTAGAACACAATTGAAAGCACAAAGACTTTAGATGTTGAAAATGTCAGTCCTCTCGTTCAGCAAAAACATACTTCTACTATCAAATGGCATACGAAAAGTTTTTATTCATTACTTGGCCACTGGAGTCGCCAAAGAGTGACCAAATAAAAGTAAAAAAATATATATTTTTTGTAATTCTCAAATGCTGGCTAGTTGGGTAATAACACCTAATAAAACTTTTTTAATGATCTTTATACTATCAATCTACTCCCAATGCTACATTATTTGGTAAACACAGTATTTCAAAGAAAAGAAATAAAAGAAAAATGAAAAAGTGTAAAGTAGAATTTATCTATAGCAAAATTGGTATCCATGTTCTCGGCATGGCACAAGGAATCAACTAAGACCAGTTTTATAACAATAGCCAAAATGCAACAAAAGCTATTAGCATTTTTGTAAACTTCATTATAACTTTAGACCGCAAGGTGGCGCTGCCCCAAAACGTTCAGTACCTCTAGGGCATGGTCCCGATTATAACGCTGTTATTCCCATCACTGGTCCCGAAGACACGTACCAGAATTTTGTTTCTAGCCCTTACAGTTCAAAAGTTATTAGCACAAAAGTGACTGCAAATTTGGACAATTGGTGGCGCTAGATTGAGTTAGAGACTCCAAAATTGCTGTGGTGAAAGGTCAGACTGTCCTCTATCAATGTGCCAAATTTCATAACTTTCCCAAAAGCGCTTCTATTACAATAGGTGTCTACGCACCTTCGGTACTTGGCCCCTAATATAAAATACATTTAAATATAAAATGCAGTGACGTGTCTTCTCTTCCCTGATGACGTGTTCACTGGAGCGAGGGCGGGGCAACCTGTCACTCACATGAGTCCTCCACCAATAGCAAACAACCATCCAATCAATTCAAATCTATATTTTTTTTCTTGTTCGAGAAGCCGTTTCACTCGGATATTCGTCACATTAGAGGAGTCAACTTTAACAAATGAAACCTTATTGCAAAGTGTAACCAGAAATATAGAATCTGTTGTTTTTGTGCAAGTACGACGAGTACGGATTGCTGCTATATACAGTATTTATGCTGCTAAACTTAATCAAAGGGCATTTATTAAGTTTTCTGTCCTTAAAAATGAATTAAATGCATTAACGTGAATTGACCGCACTAACTAAAGAACCACCAGATGAGCTCTTCTTCTTCTTCCTCTTGTATTTTACATGTAAAAGCAGTACAGTACTCCAGGGAAGATCTCTCATTCTGTTCATTACCAGGTTGTCTGTGCACATTTTTTCACATTTCTTTTAAATGTCATCACTTTGGTTAATTTTCTACTTAGAGAACTTTCTCAGCTCTCTCTGATCTGTCTTTCTCCATCCCTCGCTCGCAGGGAGCACGTGTAGTAATCAGCAGTATTAGTGCACTCAGTGATTGGACTTCTAATTTAGAAAGGCTGTTCCTGATGAGAGCACTGGGTCAGAAAGTAGGAACAGATGGCCCCTCTCTCTCTCTCTCTCTCTCTCTCTCTCTCTCTCTCTCTCTCTCTCGCACGCGCTGTTTCTTTCTCTCTCGCTCTTTGGCTCCTTCCTACAACCTAGTGTTGAGAAGTAACTAACTAAAAGTAGCGGCAGCGCTGCTACTAACTTAACATTTATCTGTAGTGTGACAGTAGAACAGCTGCTTCCAAAACAGAGATGCCAAGAACACACTACAGGACAGAAGTGCTAGCATCTGTGTGTCAACATTTCATACACTAGGAGAGCTCTCAGTGACACTGTGCAAGTTAAATACATTCAGAGGCCATTTTTCACAGACTTAAAACTAAGGGTGCCAAGCTTCAGAGTGCGTGTGTGTGCGTATGTGTGTGTGTGTGTGTGTGTGTGTGTGTGCGCGCGTGAGTGTGTGTGTGTGAGTGTGTGCGCGCGCGCGCGTGTGTGTGTATTTTGAATGTCTTATCTTTGTAACATGTTTTATTTTCAATTTACAGTGAATCTCCTGGACACAACCAAAATATCAGGAGACTGGGGCTGGCTCACATATCCTTCACATGGGGTAAGACAATTCTGTTTCTTCGTTATTATTTGTGTGTTTTGAATTTTTACTTCAGTGAAGTGAACCATTATTTATGCTAAGAGGAAATCATTTATACTTTGACATCCTGAAGTGAGTAAACATTGCGGTTTATGCTACTTTTGATTTTGTTTTATTTTTTGCAACTATCCAACATGTCAACTTTGGCTTCAACTAGTGGTGTGAGTTTCGGCTGGGACTTCCTGTTTGTTTGAAGAAGGGCAGATAAAGTGTTAACAAAATGCAATTTAAATCAATGATTATTCTTGCAGTTCCAATGCCACTATGAACTTGCTCCTCTCAAACCAATTTGATTTATGATTGTCTCATTTAGTTGTTTTCAAGTGTTCTTTTGCACAATCACTGTAGCTGTTTATAAATTTATGATGAGTAGGTTATGTTATCAAAACTGTCCTGTTAGCAGTGTTAGAGCCGGTGGCACAGAAAATACATGAAGCAGCTTTAAAGTCAGCATGAAATCAAAAATGACCTATTTACTTTATTAATTCACATTACTGGTCTTATTGTGAACAGCTGGTTCTTCAAAGGTCTTTGTAATTTTTCATCAAAATATTATAATTTGCTTCACCTATAAAAAAAAACTTTTTAAATTGGGCCAGAATGACTAAAAAACAAGCCACAAATATTTAAAGGAAAAGGATATGTATGTGTATACATACATATATATATATATATATATATATATATATAGTGTGTGAGTGTGTGTGTGTGTTTATGAGACACACACACACACACACACACACACACACACACACACACACACACACACACGTTCTCTAATTCCAAACTCCTCTGTCCCACTTGACACATTATTCAACCACTCTCATCTGTACCATAAAAGAGAGCGAGAGAGGTGTGTGTGTGTGTGTGTGTGTGTGTGTGTGTGTGTGTGTGTGGGTGAGGAGAGGACAGAGTAGGAGAAGAAAAAAGGAAGGCGATGTTCAGAGTTGGCTGCATTTGCATATTCTAATGGAGAAAATGATGCATGGGGTATTGAATTAACGGCACACAAAGTGATCTAAGCGCTGAACTGTCACAATTAGCGAGGGTTTCTGTCAGAGTCTGATGGTGGAGTGATGTCCCTTACTGTGACGCACCGACAATTACCAAACCAACACTGATGTACTGGAACAATCCCTCTGTTACGGGCTCGTGTGTAACTGTGGTGGAGCGCAAAAACTCCTCAAATCAAAGCTGGAGAGTCTTTCAACAGAATAGGAAAAGGGTTATTTGTACATTATGTTATAAATTATACTATCTTTAGTGCTTGCCTGTGCAAAAGTCTCCTCCATGATGGTAGTGTGTTGTGGATCGATATCTGGAGATTGTTGTGGGTGGTTTCTGTGATTCTGGTCTGTTATGTTAAGTTTCTCCTTTAGTAACTCTATTGGGTGATGGGACTACCGTACACAAGGCCAAATTGTACATTTGTTTGCTTGGAAAAGTAAAATCTCTTTTAAACAAGACACAAGTTTGAGGTAGAATTCGTGTAGCAAGACATTGCATGACTTTAATACTTCGAGTTATCAAGATCAGAAAATGACCTGGACCAAATTCGAACTTTGGTTGACCAGACACCATGTTGTGACTGCTTTATTTGATCATTTATATTTGCATAAATTAGTTGTTAATTTATATTATATTATATTACCGTAATAGTTTGAGGTCAGAAATACTCTCAAAAGCTTGGGGTCGATACGATTTTTCATGTTTTGCACAAAAATATCAAGCAGCACAACTGTTTTCAACATTGATAATAATAAGAAATGTTTCATGATTTCTGAATGATCATGTGACACTGAAGACTGGAGTACTGATGCTGAAAATTCAGCTTTGATAACAGGAATAAATTACATTTTAAAATATATTAAAATAGTAAACAGGTATTTTAAAATGTAATAATATTTCACAATATGACAGTTTTTTTTTACCCTGTATTTATGATCAAATAAATGCAGCCTTGGTGAACAGAAGAGACCTTTTTAAAAAACATTAATAAATCTTACTGATCCCAAACTTTTGTACAGTGTGTATATATACATCAGAATGGCTTTTACAGTTCAATTTTAACCATATATTATGTTGCAGCTGCTAATAAAGTTACTCACCAAAGCCTATTTTTACTCCCATTTGGCGCTTAGTAGGTGTTCATTTTGTATCCTGGGTGAGAGAGAAAGCGCAAGAGAGAGAGAGAGTTTCTGAACAGTCATAAAGGTGCACAAATGAAATGGATTTCCTCTCTTACAGAGAGCACATTTATGACGACCTGAAAGGTAGAAAATGGGACATACATAATTCACTGAAGTGCGCTTTCAATGCAAGTCAACAAGCAGTAACGCAGTAAAACTGACAGATAACGAGCGTTTGCGTTTGACCTCTAATTACTGTTTGTTAAATGTTTTCTCAGCGAATAATGCAAACTATTTACTTGAACTTTGCCACCGTTTTTCGTTGGCATCCACTCAGTCACATAAACACAGAAGACCTGGAACAGCGATTAAACCGCCTCCTGTGGGAAGCAGTTATTGCTTCTTCTCTCAACTGTAAAAATAATTTCCACAAATACATTATGTTAGTGTGCATATTCACACTGGCACAGCAAACACCTCCCCAATTATTACTTGACAGCTAGCTAAAATTAGCGGCGTGCTTTAACAGCTCTGCATTAGTTAGTGTACCTGTCTGATGTGACTGTGTCGTCCCCACTGAAATGAGCCACAACAAATGCATCTCATTCACACGCCGCAACGCTCCCTTAGATGCATAAACTCCTGTTTGCTTCTCTAATAGCTGCACTTTTATTTTTTTCATGTGCATTCAACTTCAGATCTGGTGACTCCAAAAACAAATTCAGCCAATAGGAAAGTAAAATAACAAAGTTTTTTTTGCTTTTTTTGGTTAGAAAAAGACCTCACTAAATCCATATGCACCTCCTATAGAAAAGTGTGCTCAGATTTGTCAAGATACCAAAGTCTTCATATTAGGATCTCAGACTTTTGATTGAAGATTTTGATATATTGGCTAATGGGAAACAGGAGACTTCTCCTTTTGTTCTCTATTTAAACCAATCGCTCTGGATGGATGGATACACAGATGGACAGATAGATAGACGGATAGACAGGCAGACAGATATAGATAGATAGATAGATAGATAGATAGACAGACAGACAGACAGACAGAATGATCTGGGACATGCGTTCATTTTATAGTTCTATAATCTTACATTATGCCAACAATTGTCACATTTGTTTCTACTTCAATCTCTCAAAAAGGATTTTCGGTGAAACATCTGAGACCATATTGAGACCTCCAGAGTTTCCTGAGCAACGTCTGAGCGATAAATGATTCCACACACAGTTCCTGTTGTTGGTCCACACAGAATGCTGGTACATGCGGATCACGTAGATGGTAAATACAGTTTGTTTGGTAGTCACAGGCCTGACCCTCATGTTAAAGCGTACGCCGCTGTCTGCTGGAATCGCTATTGATGGATTAAATACTTCAGCCCGCTTTCTACCCCTGATTCCCATTTACAAAAGGATTTGCTGCATGGACACTTTCCTCTATATCCATTCGTCTTTTTCGAGGATTCGGCACTTCCATTTCCTTAAAATTCAGTCTTCCTGTGAATGCTACGTGACTTCTGCGATGTGCGGCGCGACACACAATGCATGTTACCGTCTGGGGCAGAAAAGAGCGAAGCACAAAGAGATTAGACTTCATATCTGACGTTTTTATGCTTGTGACGTGCTCCCTGTCACAGCGGTGGGGCCGGCGCGCAGTGAGTGTCTCGTGGGTTTGATGATAAAACGTTTTCCGTGGCAGATTGTGTCATGCGAGGAGGAATTCTGCAACTCCAGGTCGCTTTACACACTCACTGAGCACAGCTAGAAGAAAATGTAGCATATGGTTACAGCAAATCTGTCATGTGCCTTATCATATATGTTGGAGTTAATGCCTGTTTAGACTGGATTAAATACTTGATTACTGGATTAATTGAAGTTTACTTTCTCTGACTTATTCTATAAATTATGTCTTCGACTACTAGTCGTATCATATTTAGAAGTAGGAGTTTGACTATCGTAAAGCTTTATCTCACTCATGATAGTAACAAATACTGTATTGTACTCTCTCTGACAGCTGCTCGACACTTTTCATTTATATCTCCGTCGTGGCTCCTGGGAGGTCTGGAAGCTTGTCATATCTCACTTTATCTGCCTTATTTTATAGTTATGATTTTAGTCAAAGGCAAGAATGTATTGTTATCGGAATGATTTTAACTGTGAAGATTGCATTTGATTACATGAATATCTCTATAGTGACAGCTCCTGATGCTGTCTGTGCATTACTCTCATGATTTCATGAATTGCACTGTAGACTAAAGGCCCCTTGACACCAAGGATGATAACAATAAAGATATAGTACTAAAAATCTTTCTAAATATAACAGAATAGCAGAATCCCTATAGTGACAACAGCACAGAGACACCGAATAAAGTGCAACGGATTTATGTGAAGTTTGTTTTAAGTTCACTTAAATTAAAAGTTGTTATATTTTTTTAAAGCCTAATAAATGTTCAAATGGATAGCTTTTAATTTTACTGTAATGCTGAATGGCTAAAATTGAGAAAAAATAAATCTATTTCATAGAGACAGTATCAGTTTCAGTTTTGGTATCGGTGATACTGACCTTCTTTCATAAAAAGAGGCCATAAAACAAATATTTTAAATAAAGGCTATTGTATCTATATTGTTTCTACATTAATTTGGCGATTAAATGTGAAATTATTACAATATAAAAAAAATATTAAAACTTTAATGTTAGGTGCAGAACAATTTGCGATTAATTAATAAATATTTTTAATTGATTGACATCACTAATATATATATATATATATATCATTGATTTATCTTAATCAAATTATTGCATATATTTTGATATGTTTTTGTGTGCACATGACTCTTTTGTAAAAGTATGAATGGGAAATGAGAATGGTCTGCATTCTCAGCAGTAACCTGACAAAAGGAATAAAAGCCATCTCAAACTCCGGCCCGGGGAGATGGATTAAAATTGGATTAAACCAGCACCTTGACTATGAAATCCATCACGTTCCCTCATGCAAGTAGGAGGCTTATGGAAGTTGTGCAAGCATAAAGCAGAAAGGAGTGATGAGGAGCTGACATGGACTGAAAAATGAAGAAATGCTGCGCTTTTTAACCTACTCTGTGTGTGCAGTTCACTCCTATTGTATGTGTATAACCCAGGGTTATACACGTGGATCAGGCCAGGTAAAATAGAAGTGATACTCACTGGATTTGGCCACTTCAGTGACATGAATGTAGGAGGAGCAAAGATCAGCCAGTCGAGAGAGAATACCGGCATGTTCCCTCACTATGGTGCATAATATAGTACCGTTATAAATTGTAGTTTCTTTCTACTTAACAACACTTTTGTTGGCATTTTCAGACCTGTAGACCGTTTGCTTTGTTCCGAAACAAGGACTTAATTTGTTACAATGTTGCCGTTTCCTCTTGGTTCGGTTCGCTTTTACAAGGCAATATTTCAAAGCGTACCAAAATGTGTTCATGCAAGTGAAGTCACACGTGAGTAAAACTGTCCTCTTATTGGTAAAAGTTTCCTCTGCATAGTTCGCTCCGCATGCGATGTATCTGCTTATAGCTGAAGTGAAACACGCAAACACAAATAATCAATCATCCATATATCAACACTTCCAGCAAACACACAAAACACCCTAGCATTTGCATAGCAGCACACTGGCCCCCAAAGCAATGATTGTTGCATCTTCTGAAACTATGACAAACTGCTGAACTGTAACATGAGCAATTACAGCTATCGTATAAGCGCTCTACATATCCCGAGTGTGCTTGAGATTCGTGCATCCAGCTAACAGCTTCACATGTTGCTGTGGTTCTTTAGAAAAATGTGTCTGTGAAAAATAGCTGTGAACAACCTAGTGTCACCTTGCACCGGCTGGAACAAACAGAAAGCCTAAAGATCTGTCATGAAGGACAGGACACACTGCCACTTTTTCACTCCAGCTTTGGAGGAATGTGATTTACAGTTCTCAGAGAGCAGTACAGCAGGGCCACATGTGTCCATAACCTGTGCTCTGACAGGGGTTACTGCGAAAGCGCAGGACAAATTCAGACAGTTTCAGACTAGTGTACAGTGAGACATCAGGTTGAAGCTCTAAGGATATTTCTGTACACTGAATGGATGGGAACTTCTGAATTCAAATTTATTTTGTAATTCTGCATCATGTTTGCTGCCTTAATTCAAATGCAGGGATTGAATCATAACTTAAAATACTTGATTTAATTCTGAATGGTACACCACAACAACAACAACCGAAAACGGTAACACTTTATAATAACTGCACGCTATTAATCATCACTTAAGCATTAGTAAACCGTTAATTCGTCATTTATTAAACATTAATAGACATTAATAAGCAATTTATAAATACAGATATAAATGCTTTATTCTTGATTTTAAAGTATATCTATAATGTACTTAATAATTGTATTTTCATACTTTATTAATGATCAATTTATCATTTCTAAATGATGCATTGCATTATTTATAAACCAGTTATTTAAGAGTTGTCAGTGGTCCATAAGATCACTTCGAAAGTGTAAGTAAATGATTAATAAACTATTTAAATGTACATTCATACATCTTATTATTCAAACATATAGTAATAGTTACTCAGTGTGTTAGTAAATGCTTTATTAACATGTATTTATACTGTAATTCAGGGTTAATTCGGGTAGTTTTAAAGCATTTAGTAGTGGTCAGTTAACTATTTCTGTGAGCTCATCTAAAGTGAGGACAATTCATGCCTTGTAAAGCATTTACAGAGGAGATTTGTGTTGTTTCACTGTGTTGTGTTTGTTTTATTTTTCTGTTTAGAAGACAGATGAGCCTTTACATCTCCTCTGTAAATGCTTTACAAGGCATGAATAGTCCTCACTTTAGATGAGCTCACAAAAATAGTTAACTGACCACTACTAAATGCTTTATAACTACCTGAATTTACACCATTTACTTACACTTTTTAAGTGATCTTAAGAACCACTGACAACTCTTAAATAACTGGTTTGTAAATAATGCTATACTTCATTTAGAAACTGCTTTTTAATGTCTATTAATGCTTTATAAATTATGAATTAACTGTTTATTCATGCTTAACTAATGATTAATAGCGTGCAGTTATTATAAAGTGTTACCCAGAAAACATCAACCACACAGCAACATCCTATTTAAGCACTGATGATATGAATATGTATGAATGTACTTCATTTTCTCAGTATATTATTCTATATTCATACTACATATCAAGATAGATAGACAGAAAGACAGACAGAAAGATTCTTAAATATTGAATCCAGGTTTACACACATAAGTGTGGCACTAATGATAGAAGGCTGATGCAGGGTTTGTGTCTGAATGCATTGTTATGGATCCTCACTGCAGTCAGCCAGCCCTGAATCATTTATGCCCCTTCATGAACTCATAGTGAGATGTCTTTTTACAGTCCAATTCAAGCTGGCAGTGAGACGGGTGACCCCAGGCCGACCCCTGGCAGATATCTCTGCTGTCTGTACATTCCTGCAGGGCTCCTGTCGCCATCGGCTGTCACTGAGCCAAATCACTCAGGCCTTGACAGCTGCTGTCCGATGGCTTCATTATGTTCCTATCTGCCTCATGTTTGCCATGACACATCTATTGACACCCACCTCTTTTTTCACCCACACACCACAATCGATAGCAGTGATAAGACAGACAGAGACGATGACAAATGGACTTTGAGAGGGAGATGATATGGATGCATCCAGATGTCCGCCCACTCCCCCGTTACCCGTCTGGAGATGTGGAGAGGTGGGGAGATATGTGGACAGATGTGGAGAGATGTGGAGAGATGTGGAGAGATGTGGAGAGATGTGGACAAATGTGGAGAGATGTGGAGAGATGGGAAGAGATAGGGAGAGATGGGGAGAGATGTGGAGAGATGTGGAGAGATAGGGAGAGATGTGAAGAGATGTGGAGAGATGGGGAGAGATGGGGAGAGATGTGGAGAGATGTGGACAGATGTAGAGAGATGTGGAGAGATGTGGACAAATGTGGAGAGATGGGGAGAGATGGGGAGAGATGGGGAGAGATGTGAAGAGATGTGGAAAGATGGGGAGAGATGTGGAGAGATGGGGAGAGATGTGGACAGATGTGGACAAATGTGGAGAGATGGGAAGAGATGGGGAGAGATGGGGAGAGATGTGGAGAGATGTGGAGAGATGGGGAGAGATGTGGAGAGATGTGTACAAATGTGGAGAGATGGGAAGAGATAGGGAGAGATAGGGAGAGATGTGAAGAGATGGGGAGAGATGTGGAGAGATGGGGAGAGATGTGGAGAGATGGGGAGAGATGTGGAGAGATGTGGACAGATGTAGAGAGATGTGGAGAGATGGGAAGAGATAGGGAGAGATGTGGAGAGATGTGGAGAGATGGGAAGAGATAGGGAGAGATGGGGAGAGATGTGGAGAGATGTGGAGAGATGTGGAGAGATGGGGAGAGATGGGGAGAGATGGGGAGAGATGTGGAGAGATGTGGACAAATGTGGAGAGATGGGAAGAGATAGGGAGAGATGTGAAGAGATGGGGAGAGATGTGGAGAGATGGGGAGAGATGTGGAGAGATGGGGAGAGATGTGGAGAGATGTGGACAGATGTAGAGAGATGTGGAGAGATGTGGACAAATGTGGAGAGATGGGAAGAGATGGGGAGAGATGGGGAGAGATGTGGAGAGATGGGGAGAGATGGGGAGAGATGTGAAGAGATGTGGAAAGATGGGGAGAGATGTGGAGAGATGGGGAGAGATGTGGACAGATGTGGACAAATGTGGAGAGATGGGAAGAGATGGGGAGAGATGTGGAGAGATGTGGAGAGATGTGGAGAGATGGGGAGAGATGTGGAGAGATGTGTACAAATGTGGAGAGATGGGAAGAGATAGGGAGAGATGTGAAGAGATGGGGAGAGATGTGGAGAGATGTGGAGAGATGGGGAGAGATGTGGAGAGATGGGGAGAGATGGGGAGAGATGTGGAGAGATGTGGACAGATGTAGAGAGATGTGGAGAGATGGGAAGAGATAGGGAGAGATGGGGAGAGATGGGGAGAGATGTGGAGAGATGTGGACAGATGTAGAGAGATGTGGAGAGATGTGGACAAATGTGGAGAGATGTGGAGAGATGGGAAGAGATAGGGAGAGATGGGGAGAGATGTGGAGAGATGGGGAGAGATGTGGAGAGATGGGGAGAGATGTGGAGAGATGTGGACAGATGTAGAGAGATGTGGAGAGATGTGGACAAATGTGGAGAGATGTGGAGAGATGGGAAGAGATAGGGAGAGATGGGGAGAGATGTGGAGAGATGGGGAGAGATGTGGAGAGATGTGGAGAGATGGGGAGAGATGGGGAGAGATGGGGAGAGATGTGGAGAGATGTGGAGAGATGGGGAGAGATAGGGAGAGATGGGGAGAGATGGGGGAGAGATGTGGAGAGATGGGAAGAGATAGGGAGAGATGTGGAGAGATGGGGAGAGATGGGGAGAGATGTGGAGAGATGTGGACAAATGTGGAGAGATGGGAAGAGATAGGGAGAGATGTGAAGAGATGGGGAGAGATGTGGAGAGATGGGGAGAGATGTGGAGAGATGGGGAGAGATGGGGAGAGATGTGGAGAGATGTGGACAAATGTGGAGAGATGGGAAGAGATAGGGAGAGATGTGAAGAGATGGGGAGAGATGTGGAGAGATGGGGAGAGATGTGGAGAGATGGGGAGAGATGGGGAGAGATGTGGAGAGATGTGGACAAATGTGGAGAGATGGGAAGAGATGGGGAGAGATGTGGAGAGATGTGGAGAGATGGGGAGAGATGTGGAGAGATGTGGACAGATGTAGAGAGATGTGGAGAGATGTGGACAAATGTGGAGAGATGGGAAGAGATGGGGAGAGATGGGGAGAGATGTGGAGAGATGGGGAGAGATGGGGAGAGATGGGGAGAGATGTGAAGAGATGTGGAAAGATGGGGAGAGATGTGGAGAGATGGGGAGAGATGTGGACAGATGTGGACAAATGTGGAGAGATGGGAAGAGATGTGGAGAGATGGGGAGAGATGTGGAGAGATGGGGAGAGATGTGGAGAGATGTGGAGAGATGTGTACAAATGTGGAGAGATGGGAAGAGATAGGGAGAGATGGGGAGAGATGTGGAGAGATGTGGAGAGATGGGGAGAGATGTGGAGAGATGGGGAGAGATGTGGAGAGATGTGGACAGATGTAGAGAGATGTGGAGAGATGGGAAGAGATAGGGAGAGATGGGGAGAGATGTGGAGAGATGGGGAGAGATGTGGACAGATGTAGAGAGATGTGGAGAGATGTGGACAAATGTGGAGAGATGTGGAGAGATGGGAAGAGATAGGGAGAGATGTGGAGAGATGTGGAGAGATGGGGAGAGATGGGGAGAGATGTGAAGAGATGGGGAGAGATGTGGAGAGATGTGGAGAGATGTGGAGAGATGGGGAGAGATGTGGACAAATGTGGAGAGATGGGAAGAGATGGGGAGAGATGTGGACAGATGTGGAGAGATGTGGAGAGATGTGGCCAAATGTGGAGAGATGTGGACAAATGTGGAGAGATGGGAAGAGATAGGGAGAGATGGGGACAAATGTGGAGAGATGGGAAGAGATAGGGAGAGATGTGGACAGATGTGGAGAGATGGGGAGAGATGTGGACAGATGTGGACAAATGTGGAGAGATGGGAAGAGATAGGGAGAGATGTGGACAAATGTGGAGAGTTGGGGAGAGATAGGAAGAGATGTGGACAAACGTGGAGAGATGGGGAGAGATTTGGACAGATGTGGAGAGATGGGGAGAGATGGGGGGAAAGGTGGGGAGAGATGTGGACAAATGGGGAGAGATTTGGAGAGGCGGGGAGAGATTGCATTGCATTAGAAGCAAGGGTAACCCTTTACAATAAGCTTCATTAGTTAACATTAGTTAATGTATTAACTAACATGAACTAACAAAAAACAATACATTTATTTATTAATCTTTGTTAATGTTAGTTAATAAAAATACAGCTGTTCATATTAGTTCCCACTGCATTAAAGGTGGGGTATGTGATTCTCTTTTTTGTCCATTTTTTCAAAATCACTTGAAATCCTATTCATAACCCACTTACAGCCACTGAGTTAGAAGCACTGAAATGAAAATGAATCAATTTAATCATCTGTGGAACGGGCAGGACTCAAAAAACTCCAGCCAATCATTTCCAAGACCACCTAGAATCATTGGACAGTAAGTCCGTCAATCAAACAGTCGTACCCTCCTCGCTCCTCCCCCTTACGCGCGTGCCGTGACCCCTTCGTGCGCATACTTAAAGCACATTGCTATGAATCCTGCTTTGAATAGAAGACCGCTGTACATACGCCAGGGCTGAGTCTCGCGCATCTGAGTTTTCGCTCGTGCATGATTGCGCGTCCATGTTCTTCGAATGGGTGGAGTCAGGGCCAGCGTTGGAGGACAGAAGGGAGGACCTTTTGTGTTGTGTATTTTCAAAATCTGCTGGCCGTTTTGGAAATCACATACCCCACCTTTAACTAATGTTCAAAGTTTTTTTTATTTAGTTTGAATGATGATGGAGTTATTTGTTCAGGTTTGAATGAATATTTTACCCACATTTTTTAAATAGTTTTTAAAAATGTTTTATAAATATTTCATAATTCCCAAAGGTTGGTAAACATATGATTTTATTTAATTAAAAGTAAATAAATGGTATGTAAAAAAACAAAACTAAACAAAATTTAAACTAGGTAAAAAAGACCAATTTTGATTTGAAGGCCATGCCATCTATCAGAAAAAAAAAACAGATTGATATTCTGGATGGTTGCTAGGGTTTTCTAGGTGGTTGCTAGGGTGTTTATATGCAGTTAGATTTTTCTACATATACTGTATCATATTCTAAACACACATCTGTGGGGTTCTGATAGTTTTGATAGTTTAATGGTGCTTCTCAGCATAGTTTTGGAGTAATTACATTCACAACCCGTCTAATTATCTACCTGGAACAGCTTCATCTTATTAAGAAGAGCAGGATGTCTTCGCTCTCTCCTCAGGACCGCAGGAGCTTGAATAAATACTGAGATTTCATCACCTCTGAAGTAGTGAAGGAAAAGCAAAGGTCTTGAGCAAATACTTCGCAGAGTCCAAAATGTTGGTGGATATTTGGTGTCAAGAAAATGTGTTTGTACAAGAGCATTATATCAGCAGCCAGTGAAGACGTCTGCTCAGAGGAACATTGTATTGCTCTTTCACAGCTCAAGAGACTTATTGGAGATCTCAGTTTAAGTAACAAGTTTGTCTCGGATGTCTCTCCTAAAAATAATTAGGAGAAATAAAATCAAAATGGGTCAATAGTTGACATACAATTTGAATATAAAGCTATAAACTGAATGTGGATAGCAGCCTAAATCATTAGATTTTTGCAAGAATTTGTTCAAAATTAGGCTTTTGCTTGCAGAATTTGGTATGAATTTGGCAAATCTGAGAAACTTAGGCCATGTTTACATCTGGTATTAAGATGCGTATTGGTATTGGTATTGGATCACAAGTAGACGAGGGAGACATTCCTGTTTACACCTGGTGTTTTAATCCGTCTATTTTGTCCACTTTCAACCAATTCTGTCCTGATTTCTTCGAGGGGAGGGTCTAAGGGCTGGTAAACGTATGGGTATTTTTTCCAGATCTTTCGATCTAATGGACAAAATAAACTTTAGCAATTTACAAATGAATGTGCCCCAGAGACGACTGAAAAACACGGAGAGCGGCAGCTTTCGTTTCTGCTCTGACAATCTCTGAAGTGGTCAAAGGTGGACAAGCTGAAAACGTTTTAGACCCCGTTGTCTATATGTGATCCGATCGACCAAAACGCATCTTAATTGCAGGTGTAAACAGAGCCTTATTTTGATTTGCCTATATTTGTATGTTGACGTTTCAGTAGAATATTACATAGTTCAGTCATTCAGGAGACATGCAGCCGTTGGAAATGTCTGTATTCTGTGCTCTTGCTTGGCTCCGTTTATTGGACTTTGCTCTGAAGTGCCAGACACATTTGTTAACAATGAATGATGTTTACAGAGGGAGATGTTGTTAACCCCGTAAGGCTCTGGATGGAGCATAACTCTGTGTGCTAGCGTGAGGCCGACACACACAATTAACAGGCCCGTTCCACAAAGGTTATCACTGTCAAAGACTGTATTCCAATTAGCAGGCAGAGAATTCAATTCAAATCAAGATTTCTCACACTTGAGCGAAGCGGGTGGGGGACGTTTCCAAGATTAAGCGTCTGCCTTGATGGTACATGATTGTGTCACTGCAAATACCACCCCAGGATGGCCAGTCGTTCTGTTGCTTTTGTCAAACAAGATTCAAAGGATTTTCTCATCCTAGCTGCTAATCTGAAATTGGATCACCGAGAACTGAGACAAGACTATTCTCTTTTTTTTTCTTCTTTTTTTTTTACCAGTTGCATTTATGGCTTTTCACACTATTTTTATCCCTGTCATGCCACTTTTAACCCTGGGTTAAGTTTTAAACTGGTCATTTTGAAGGTGGTCAGCACCAGGGTTAACTGAAACCAAAACCATAACAAAAATATTATTTGAGCTACTTCTCAAAGCAACATTTCTTATTTTCATTTAGTTGAATTTGATGTAGTAAAATAATTCAGTTACATTTTATTTTAAGGTAATGCAGTTACATTGTTCTTACTCAAATAAGTACGGAGTAATATTAATTAACTACATGTACTATACTGTACTAACATAATTTACTGTTATTACTATAGTAAGTACATGTAGTAACGTGTAACTACATGACCTTAAAATAAAGTGTTACCAATAACTAAAACTGAAATGACACACAACAAAATTACTAAACGTTAAATAAAATTAAAATGAAAAAATAAGTAAAAATAAATAATCCAAATTATTAAAAAAGATTTTATATATATATATATATATATGCCTTTTCGATATCGATATACTGTTAACGAACTTCCCAACCCACATTGAGAGAGACATATAATATGTAAACGTAATGTGCGCTTTCCTCTCAATAACAAAATTAACACAACAAGTGTTAACAACCGCAGTTAAGAAAGCATATGATCATAGTGATGTGGATATGTTTACACAATCTCTGTAATTCAACGTCAGTAAGTTGACAGATGAGATAAATAAAACTACACTGTTATGATAGTTTGATTGTAAAGTGTATTTGAGACTTTATAGATCTGTCAAAATATAGTTTGAATTAATCCCTTTTCTTTGCACATTGAAATGACAGTACAGAATAGCTGTTTCGGGATTATCCTGAACATTGTATTATCATTCGTTTCACGTCTTATAAAATGGAAAAGAGGATCTCGGAAGCGTGCCTAAACGTCTCATCCTTTTGATTTTCACTAAAACACTTGTGCTTTTTAAAAAAACAAACAAATATCCTGCTTTTGGAACAACATTTCCAAATGGTTGAGTGAGTAAATAACAGAATTTAAATTATGTGAACTAGCCTACCCCTTTAAGATAACCAGCCAGACCCTGATGCCTTAGTGTTATTCTAGATTTGTACAGAAGAAGTGGAAACAAATGCTGTTTTTGTGCATATTTTTGTGAGATCTTCCATGAATGACTCTTGGGATGTGTTTCAGAATCCCTTTTATTCCCTGGAATGACTGCTGTATGTTTGTTCGGCGGCGAGCTCATTCCAGGAACAACGGATTATGAATGGATGTATTCAGGAGGAACATCTCCCCTGCTTGTGACTGACAGAAGTTTGACGTGTCCCATAAAATAAACCAAGATAAAAAAAATCAGACACTTAAATATTTTAACCAAACAAAGATGTTATATAGAGTTAATGAGGTTCCTTGTGTGGAAAGAGGGAAATTAGACCTCACAGGATCGTTTTTATTAATTAATTGTATTTCTAATTATTATAATTTAATAATTTAATCATAATTTAATCAAGCTGTCATGGAGCTTTTTAATTAAAGGAATAAAAGTTTATAGTCCAAGAATATTTCTACAAGTACTGAAATTAATTTAGGGAATTTGGATCACTAAAACATTAATTGCTTTATTAAAATATAAATTAATATATGTGGAATATTAATTTAACTTAATATTATCATATTTTTATTAGTTATTATTTTATTTAGTAATTCTTAAATAATAATCTGCTTAGATCTTTAGTTAATCTGTCAGTGAGCTGTTTAAATAAACTGAATAAAAGTTTCTAGCCCAAGAATATTTCCCGTGTACAAGGTACGGAAATGATCTGAAACCATATCTGCATAAAAAATGTAAAAAAAGAATAATACCTTTTATATCGATATGGAGATTATGTAGATTAGTTTAATTTACATAAAAAGTGTCTCAATTAGATTAAAAATATGTGATCTGAAGGACTTTCATTGTGGCTCATTGTACCATCACTTTGATCAATTTCAATCATTTTCTTCCACTGATCGTCTAATATGTGATGTAGCTAAAACATAGCAGGCGCTTTTATCGGAAACCTCATGAAAGAACTAAGCGAATTACTTCCAGCCCTCTAGCCAACCTGAAAAGTGTTAGATTTTAACAGACTCCCTAATCTAATCATTAGTGCAAGGACAAATTAAATTTACCCGCTAAATACTCAAAGTGGGAGGCTGGCCGCGGTGTGCGCTGTTTAATTACCGCAACGGGCTTTTTGTAGTTTTCCCATGGGAAGCGTGGGCCGAGGTGAGGCCAGGGAAGCGAGGAAATCTGCTCCTTTGGAAGATGTACTTGTGAGAAGAGGCCAAGTTCACGGTGGCCAAGCTCAAGGCTCCTCTGAGGTCAGCGTTTTCCCTTTCAATTAGGTCGGCTGTGTCCGTAATGTATTCAGGAGAGGCGATCTGCTCGAGGCCAGCGATAGTGTACTATGTTTGCTATGACAGGCATAAACTTCTACTTTTCTGATCACTGTTTAGAAGTTAGAACTTTTTTCTGCAGACAACGTGAGTGTTACTTGTCTTAGAAAGTCCCTCTATTTTCATTTGAGCTATTCATGTGCTCCTCGGATGACGTATTTTTGTCAGGCAGAACAACAAAACCCTGAAATGAGTTAGCATTTTAGCACTTATAGCATTTTAGCAAGTTGGTGGCTGCATCTGAAATGGCATACTCTCTATAGGTACTTATTTTGAATAAGTAATTACTTCACACCCGCTAAAAAGTATGTTTTATGTAGCATGAATGTAATCTGGACGTACTACATTTGCCATGTTGTCATTGTCATGTGACCTACCGGTGTCAGTTGCGTCACTTCACTGCCATTCACAAATCCTCTCCCTTGGCCTCATGGGGACAGTAAAGTGTCCATCATACACACACACTTCAAAATCTCGCCAGAAGAAGTAAGTCAACCGGGTACTTTTTGAGTACTGTTAATTCAGACGTACTTCTTTTATCACATACTGTTTTACGCCTATAGTAGGGAAGAATGCGATTTTGGATGCAGCCTGTTTAGCTTTTTACTTCTGCTTTCTGACTTCAAAATTCATAAAAGTTGTGCTCATTTGTGAAGATTATCATAATGAACAAAACATTATAAGTAGTAACTTTTCTTAGCCACAAAGCCTTTTTTTCTACAATAATCCATAAGCCGATGGAAAAATCGCTTTGGGTTTTTGTCGAGGGGTGCTAACTTACGGGTTGGCCTACAAAAATAAATACGTCATCACTGTGTTGCTAGTAGATACGACCCATAAAATGTGCTGTGATGCCTTCTTATCTGTTCTCTCAACGACATTCCAGTCTTGTTTTCACGTCTGCCCGCTGTTTATCTCGCCTTATATCATGTAAGAGTGCATATTAATATCCATAGAGGAGAAAATAGATGTGAGATTAGCCTTGAAGAGTAGCGAGCTAATAACAGAACATCCCGAGGCGCTCCACAAACTGCAAACCATCATTTTTCCATAATGATAAGTGATGCTGTTTTACTGCTATTACTACTAGCCACAAAGTGCACAGATGCAGACTAATTTGCAGACACAAACTATTATACAAACCTAATGTGCATTTTTACATAACAGTGACAGTAACAAACCTGAAATTAGCTTAAAATGTTTGCATTTGTCCATTTGGCAGACGGTTTTATTTTGTGACTTGCATCGCAGAGTTATTTTTATAGTATTTATTAATATTTTGAATGAGTTTTATTTTAATGTTAATTTTTTACTTGATTTTGTAATTGTATGTGCTAATGAGTTAATGAAAATAATATGAGTTAATTAATATTAGTTTTTGCCTTCATTTTACTGAACAATAACAACACTGCATTGCATTCCAGGTATACATTTGATCCATTTATGCATTTCCTGGGAATCAAACCCATGACCTTGGTGTTGCTAGAGCCATGCTTTACACTGTAAATGATAATAATAAATAAATAAAAAAATCTGTGAAATGGATGGTAAAACCAGCACATCTGATTGCCAGACTGGATGTATTTTTATTTAAATTGCTAGCTATAAGCGTTTAGCTTACCTTTTGAACTTATCAGAAGTGAACTTTTGAACTTCTGACCATAGAAGACATCAATTTACATCAATAACAACTATATTGTTATGTAGATTATAATATAATACATTAATTATTTACAGTTTTCCCGCTCCAGATCCCTCCTGAGCATCATCACCTGTCCACTCCGTTTATCCGGCAGCGCTCCGCTTTTAATTAGCAGTGAAAAAGCAGCGCTCTCTCACGGCGTGTGGCGTCGGTAAAGCCTGGTGTGAGCTGTGAGCTGGTGAGATGAAAGACCTGCTGTGTGTGGAGGCACGTAGCGGACCCTTCTCATGGGGCCCGAGGTCTTTCCCTCCGCAGCTAGCCTTCAGTTCACCTGCTTTACTATTACATGAGAAGGATGAAAGAGAACAGCTAATTGCCCATAGACAGTGCCATCAGAAAAGGCCTTTATGAACTGTCCGTACGCTCTCCTTACGCAGGCTTTTCTGCAGAGAAGAGGGTCTTTCGTTAAAGGGATAGTTCACCCAGAAATGAAAATTCTGTCATAATTTACTCATCCTCATGTTGTGCCAAACCTGTATGAGTTTCTTTTTTCTGTTGAACACAAAAGAAGAAGTTTTAAAGAATGTTGGTAACCAGACAATTGATGGTAGCCATTGATTTCCATATAGGGGAAATAAATACAATGGAAGTCAATGGCTGCCGTCAACTGTTTCGATACCAACATTCTTTAAAATATGTCTTTTGTGTTCTACAGAAGAAAAAAAAACATACAGGTTTGAAACAACTTTTTTTGGGGGTGACCTCTCCCTTTAAGACTGAGTGCTGTTGTTGAAAGTTGTATATCATATTTCATCAGAGTGTCTAAGTCTAAAAGAACCTAAGATTTCAATGATTTAATATTAATGTTGGGGAGGCTACTTTATGCGTGGCACGCTCATGTTTATTACAAGCATGTACATAACCACTATGTATATTTTGCATCTTCTTCTTAGTATAAAATAAAGTAAATGTTACTGTTTTTGTTCTCTCTCTCTCTCTCTCTCTCTCTCTGCTATCAGTCCTTTATTTTGCAATAGTTTTTACCTGGTTGTTAGGTTTGGTGTTCTCTGGTTGTGGACGGCTTCATTCTCATTGATCAGCATTTCCTTTTTTTGCTTCAGGCTCCTGATATGAATCTTTAAGTTCATTTGCAACTCATAATAAAATATTTATTCATGCCTGATTATTTGCATTGCATAAGAAACTGCTAAAACCGCACAAAACCCACCCATGAATAACAAGGGATACTGAACTTTATTAAGGAAGTGCAGGCCACATTCATCATGATATTAATCTTATGCACTGCAATGCATATGTAAACGTTTTAAAGAAGCTCTAATGCATATTGCTGTGAAAAGTGATATGCTGTTGAAATAATACTGGACTGATTTATAAGAATCTTCACACTGTAAATATGTAAATCCAGAAGGTAGATCTCTATCGCATTAAAGAAGTGTTTGTAACAGCACATTTTGAGCGTGTAATCTCCTATCCTTAAAGATGCACTTTTTTCCATTTTTCGCTGCCTTTTATTTAATTTAATTTTATTGGCTTAAATGTGTTTTTATGTGCTTATGTTTATGTGCCTTGAGCATCGCCTGAAAGCACTATATAAAGTAAACATTTCTGTTGTTGTTATGATTATCAGTAGTGGTCAGTTGCATGACACGTCACGTGTGATCTCAACATGATGACTCCATATAAAATAAGGAAAATGTAATAGTATGAATTATTTTTTGTGTAAACAATCTTTCAGATGTAACCATTTTCAATAATAACCCAGATTCTCCTTGTGTCTTTGCACAGTGGGATGCAATCAATGAAATGGACGAGTATTTCAGCCCCATCCACACGTACCAGGTGTGCAACGTGATGAGCCCGAGCCAGAACAACTGGCTGCGGACCAACTGGATCCAGCGGGACGGCGCCCGGCGGATCTACATCGAGATGAAATTCACTCTGCGAGACTGCAACAGCATGCCAGGCGTTCTCGGTACCTGCAAGGAGACCTTTAACCTCTACTACTACGAGACCGACCGTGACGTTGGCATGACCATCTGGGAGAGTCAGTTTTCCAAGATCGACACCATCGCTGCCGACGAGAGTTTCACTAACGTGGACCTGGGGGTGAGGAGACTCAAGCTCAACACTGAAATCCGCGGCGTCGGGCCGCTCAGCAAGCGCGGCTTCTACCTGGCGTTTCAGGATATAGGAGCCTGCATCGCTGTGGTGTCCGTTCGAGTGTACTACAAACGCTGCACGGGAATGGCTCGCAACCTGGCCGTCTTCACGGACGTGGTCACGGGGGCCGACTCGTCCTCGCTCGTGGAGGTCAGAGGTCAGTGTGTGGACCACGCCGAGGAGAGAGACACGCCGAAGATGTACTGCAGCGCTGAGGGCGAGTGGCTCGTTCCTATTGGACGGTGTGTGTGCAGCGCTGGGTTTGAGGAGCACAGAGACAACTGCATTGGTGAGTGACAATCTTCAAGCACATTTTTTAATATTTTCAGAACTGTAATTTTGCATTTCCAAGCCTGAAGTGTCCAGTCTATTCCTGCATCCGAATATGCTTACTTTCATACTATATAGTAGGTAGGGGTGGCACGGTACATGAAAAAACATCCGAACCGTTCGGTTCGCTTGTCTCGGTTCGGTACGTGTGTGCGTCGCACGGTTCGTTCGACGCATGCGCAATGTAACCTCGTGCCCGTTACCTCAGACAGTGCGTTTACTTTTCGCGCGAAATAAGAGATTTGTGGACATACATATGAGGCTTGTTCGACTTGAACCGGCGCTGCACAGACCGATCGACGAATAACATAAAAGTACCGCGATAGCAATGGCTCCGTATGCTTTTCAATCACTCTCGCAGTCGCAGTACTTTGATGTCATAAACCGATTGGTCTGTGCAGCGCTGCAGGTCACGTCACGTATAGAAATGGCAAGTGGGAGAGATAAGGAAGGCTAACAGGAGTTGGAGGATGCACCAGCGTCGTATAAGTCCGGTGTGTGGGAACATTTTGGATTTCATGTTACCTATGATATTTAAATATATACAGTGACAGTAAGTTTAGATAAGAACTCCAGTCGTGTTTCCAAATACTGCACTTTAATTTCAAGTGAAAAAAATTTATCCTCACTCTCAGGGAATAGAAGCATTGTTGATACTGTTTTTGTGTTGAGGTTGAACTTATGTTTCACTTTATTGTTATAGCCTCATTATAGGCAATTATTTGTAACGTATTTTGACTTATTTAAAAGATAGTGCTTTAAGAGTTCCTCTCTTTTTCTTTTAAAAGATAAACATTTTGTAAGAGCTATAAGTTGACAGTTTTATAAATGCAAGTTAATTTTAATCTTTGTGTGCTAAAAATGCACATAAGTTCCTGTAGAGATAGCAACACACATTCTCCTTTTTTGCCAAATAAATGTCTTCTCTCTTGCTGTATCAAAATGTCACCTAGCTTTCCTCAGAGATGGTCTCAATAATGTGCTTAAAGTCAAGTCAAATTCAGTTTGTGCATGATTGCATGATATACATTTTTTTTTAAATACTGTATCCTGAATTGTGGATAATTAAGCTATAGCATATATCATATGCTGAAGTACATTTCTGGAGTGTTAAAGATTAAAAGAAAAAATAACAACAAGAACCGTACAGAACCGAAAACCGTGACCCTAAAACCGTGATACGAACCGAACCGTGGGTTTTGTGAACCGTGCCACCCCTAATAGTAGGTGAAACTGTGAGCCAAGTGGTGTTTGAAGTCATAATTGTCATAAAACGGCTGGTGAAACGTACCCAGATGACCGTCTAGATTCTTAAGTGTGTATATACTGAACTGGACCGAGGAGGGAAGTTGTGAATGGTGGTTAAGTAGGTCACATGACTATGACAACATTTCATTCATACCACACACATACATACTATATAGAACATATATTTTTAACAGTCACGAAGTGATCAAATGTAGTGCCTACTTTACGTTATGCGATTTTGGGTGAAGAGTATGATCTGGTCATAGAATATCTGTATGATCATAGTATGATCTGGACTGTTCTGGTCGTTAGATAGTCCCATCTTTCAGTTTTTTGCCTCTTTTGTCATCTGCTAGGCAAGAATAATAATGATAGAAATCATAATTCAACAGCAATACTGAAAACAGAATGAATTTGGCGATGCAACTTAATGCTAACAGTAATGCTGCTATAGATAATAAATATAGATGCTTGATGATATAATATGTAGTGATGGTTCATGACAGCTGAATAGTTGAAGTGGTGCTGAGGAAAGGATGGTTTCAGAGACACATTTTAATATTAATAATATTCATATTTTTAATGTTAAAGAATTCAATATTCTATTTTTTCTTTCTGAGATACTGTTAAGAGGATGATTTTAGACATACAACTTCTTGAAGACCGTTTTATCATGCTGCATGATAGTAATGTTCCAGCCATCAAAACACTACTTTTGTATGACAAATATTTAAAAATATATTTGGTTTGATATTTTTAGACAATTCGTCAAGTTCAACATTAAAAGTTTATTATCCTTCTAAACATGGAAACGATGATGTCCGTATCATTGAAATAGTCGTTATTGGTATTATTATTGTATTGTAGGTCCTTGTGTTAAACCATCTGCGAAATGTACTTTGTTATATTTCTTTCTCTCTAGTTTTTCTGCAGTTCTCATTGCACTTGAATGTATAATTCACTGGATACATGACTAAATGCTGTGGAATTGTTATTAATTCAATTTCCCTCGTGTTGTCATGAATCACAGCATTCTGTTTTGAACGTATTACTCAAACCATCACAAACTCATACTTTGTCAGGTAATTTTCTGCTCGATCTGTGGCTAATAGCACTCATGGCAATCCATTTCCTTTTCCTCTCTCCTCTCTAAAGTGCTGCCGCCAGTCAGTAAAGGTTAAGTGTCTGAGCCGCAGAGTCAGGCTTTTGGTGTCTAAACTGGGTCGCTGTGCTAATTCTCTCGGTGAACGCTCCTCCTCTAGTCACGCACATCTCAGGGACAAACCCGGCATGGCAAACTGGGCTGCGCTTGGACACTGCAAAAAAAAGAAAGAAAAAAACCTAGCTTACCACTCTTAAAGCCATAGGCGCAGACCACCGTGGAAGGATTGCATGCCGTCTCAATAGAAAATGTCAAAAGGATTCCCGTTTTCTTTGACTGAGATCCGAGCGATGGGCTCCTACTAACATTTTAAGTGCCGATCAAAACAAAGCACTAGCTTCACGTCTCACTCACGTCAGCTCTGTTTTGGGTTTTCCAGTTGGCCTTCCAGTCCAGCGTGAAAATGTAGGGAAAATATCTATTTCAGAGGAGATGAGATGGTTCATGCTATCGGGATAGCAGGGAGCCTTGTCAAATCCACTCCATTTGGCAACTTGATTTAACCTACTTAGATTCAAGGGAGAGAGTCTTCCCTACATGTTCAGCCGCCGCTGTGGGCTAACTTATTCATGAGCGCGTGTAAACTGCCTTCCATGCAAAACAATTGTGTTTGGAAGGGCATGATGATGCTGTGGCGGGGTTAACAGTCAGAAATACAGTGGGCTCCAGAGGTCTGAGGTCATATTGAAAATGAGGGATTTTAAAATGAAGTTTTAGGATTTTGAAAAATGTATGATGTAAAATAAACAAGAAATATTTCAGATTTTTGCCAAATTGTGATTTGGTCATGCGAACTTTTTTGTACAGATGGAGTTTCAAATATTTCTTGCTTTGAGCTGAAACTTTTTACTCCAAATGTTGAGCTGATGTTATAATTTGTAATGGAAATACTACCGTTCAAAGGTTTGGGGTCGGTAAGATTTTTATTGTTTTTGAAAGAACTTGAAATCTCTTCTGCTCACCAAGGCTGTATTTTATTTGATCAAAAGTACAGTAAAAACAGTAATATTGTGAAAAGATTATTACTACTGTTTTAAATAACTGTTTTCTATTTTAATATATTGTAAAATGTAATTTATTCCTGTGAATTTTCAGCATCATTACTCCAGTCTTCAGTGACACATGATCCTTCATCATTCTAATATTACTGCTCAAGAAACATTTCTTATTAACAATGTTGAAAAATTATTTTTGCTGCTTAATCGTTTTTCTTTGAAATGGTGATAAAAAAAATCTGGATTCTTTGATGAATAGAAAGTTCAAAAGAACAGCATTTATTTGAAATAGAAAGACATTATAGATGTCATTACTGTCACTTTCGATCAATTTAAGGCATCCTTGCTGAATAAAAGTATTAATTTATTTTAAAAAAACTTATTGATAGCAAACTTTTGAATACTGTATATGTGCATAATATATTTTCTTTCTTTTTTTTTTCATGTCCTGAAAGAATAATCAGTGTTTGCAAAAGAGTTGTATTAAAACTTTAGATAAGTTAGACTCTGTTGCCACTCACCTAAAGCATTGTAATATAGTGGCCGTTTCTCAATATGCGTTCTTGTCTGTACTTGTGTTCTTGTGGACTTGTGAAACGTCATCAGTCGCTGCCCAAGTACTGTCCCAAATCAAAGTTCACATCTAGCCAAGTCCAGTTCAAATCCCCGGATGTGTTCTTGATCCGCCCCTTTTACCGAGGATGCATCGAGAGGTGACTTGTGCGAACTTGAGACAGCCATGTATCCCAGAATGCATCTCGCACCAACCAGCAAGTGTCAATACCAGAGGAGAAAACCCGCGTAATATCAAAATACTACTGTTATTGTGTCACGAAATGTAATTTTAAGAGTGTTTCAGGCGAGAATGTTGTTGTTTAAAGCTCAAATCTGTGGTTTGTTTATAAAGATAGCGCCTATTTGAAAAACTTATCTGAGGCTTTCGGAGTTGTAAGATCCAGGCGAGCACCGGGTGTTCAACGCGCATTAACCCCGACTGGAACAGCTTTTCCTCGGCTAGTGCTTCTGGCGTGTGCCGCTGGTTCTGGTGTCTCTAGTCTAGTGGATAAACATGACGTATATTCGTCTTGTGTCGATCTTTGGTCTCACTCATTAATCTATATTTGTTCCATGGCAAATCGTTTTGGCTGAGGGCAAAGTGAAGTTTTATAACTTTATATATTTAGGCTATTTAACTTTAACTTTGTAGCCTAATTGTTTGCTTAATTTCTCATTGTAAGTTAGCTTCTTACTTATACCTTTTATACTGGATATTATTGATCAGTAAAAATGACATTTAACAAAAAGAGACAGGGTTGTGTAATTTTATTTTATATAGGCTACTAGATATATTTTTTATATTTATTTTAACATTATCTTCACTATATGTAAAATAAAATGACACAACCCTGTCTCTCTTTGACAAATGTCAATAAAAATCAAGAATGTTTCATATTTTTAAAATGCAATAAAAAAGCAGGTTTGTGTTTTAATATTTCATGTTGTTATAAGTATGCAGTGAAGATAATTAATGAACACGTTGCCTGAACCACAATTGTGTGGCCATTTAGGCTAATATGTTAACGTTTTTTTTTTTTTATGAAAAGAGGCAGAGGGGTGTTTTATAAAATATTTCGTTTTATTGTTGACGAAAAGAGGCAGAGTTGTAGCATATTTTCGTTTGATTGTTGCCTAAAATATATACAATTTCGTATGCTATTTCAGCACTAAATTCACTTCTGAGAACATTTGATGCGAGAAATCAACTGTGACGATTTCAAATAGGCCTATTGGCATTTTTACGAAAATGTATGGCGAGTCGGGGTTCTGCAGACGGCGTCTGTGCGGGGGTATTATTGTGCAATACCCGCAAGAACACATCGTCTCAAACTGTCAGCAGCGTTCTGTGTGCTCGTCACCTTGTAAGTTCATTCTTCCAAGAACAACTAGCAAGAGCGTTCTCCCCAAGAACACAAACCCGTTCTTTGCATTCTTGGTTTTGAGAAACGGCCAGTGTGTAAGTTACCCAGCATGCACTGCGACTGGGGTCAAATCAGAGTGAGTGTAAAAGTGTGTGGAACTGGTTAAGGTGGGTATTCATTGTTGGTTGAAGGTATACATTTCACACTAAAATTGTGTTTTGGATGTTGCAATATGAAAAATCGAAGCAGCGATCCAGTTTAATGACAGCTGAAGGGGCATTCTTCATAAACGTCTTTTGATATACACTGCCTTGTCTAACTTTAACAATACGATACAAAAATTGCGAGGGCACAAAGCAAAGCTTAACAAGAATGCCGTACGTTGTCCAAGACGAAGAGTTCTTTATTCTGAAGGGCTCAGAGTTCAGAGTTGTTTATTGAAGTCTTTTGTTCATCTGTGAACTTACGAATCTGACTTCGTAACATTTTCTGACATTAGCTGATTTCAAAGTCAGTCAAAAGCTAATGTACATTGTTGAAGAGGCCAGCTTTTCACAATCCCAGCCATCAATTTCCACTTTTCATGCTCTCACAGATTATAATTATAAACTCCTCCGTAGAATCTAGCGTGTGCTTGCGATTGTTAGACTCGACACATCCGCAGCCCGCTGGCGACCGGTAAGGGGATTTCAGAATGCTTTAGTCTGTCACTCATAGATAATGATATTTATTTTCTGACAGCGTACAATCAAACTTTGTAAAGGAAAGAATGAGATGTAGAATTTTAATAATATTACATTAGATCATAATCCTGAAAGCAGCCAATCAAATGTTTTAATTCGCTAAGCAGACAGATTCAATCTTGTCTCATAGACACTTTATAGTCCTCCAGCTGTCTGTTTGTTTCTCACACACTTGAAGGCACCTGACAAAAATATGATGCGATTCGAGAGATGTGACGAACTGGGTTTGCACACAAGATAAGAATGCCATTTATTTTTACAACTTTGTTGTTCACTATGCACTATTATATTGCATGGTGAAAATGGATTGCGGGTGGTTAGCGAATAAGAAGCACTTAAATCACCCGCATTTCAGAACTTCCCCAGCAAAAATTTTTGATTTTATGTTTTTTTCTAAAGAAGGACATACATAAATAGTGATGAAAGTCACAATATTAATTGCCATGGATGATGCACTTGACAATTCCCATGACATGCCATGACAATTGCCTGCACTGTACGTACTAGGTAATCCACTGCAGACGAGGTCAAAATGACACGTTTTACCGGAGATTTGGAGTCAAATATCATTAGGGGGAAATAATTTAGTTACAGACATGCAAACTTTGGGGACAAACATATAAAAAGTGTCCGCTTGCATGTAATGCAACAAGGATTGCTGAAGTAAACATATTTTACGGTAACTCTTTATTTCGATGGTCCACTAGATGTTGTAAGGACTACAAGTAACTAGCAACCGCATGTTAACTAACTGTCATTAGAGTAGTAGATTTTCTTCTTAATATCTGCTAACACTTTATTTTGATGCTCCCCTACAGATAATCTACTCACTATAAGTAACTTTCCAAGTACATGGCAATTTATTCTACTAACCTGAACACTAATAGTCTGCTTACAGTACTCCAATAAAAATTATTAGACATGTATTTGGAAATGAATGAGAGTTAGTAGACATGTAGTTGCAAAGTAAAATGTCTAAAGTGGACTATCGAAATAAAGTATAACCGATTAGACTTAAAAATATATATTATAATGCTGCCATGTATACCCCCCATTACCCCCATATGAAAAAGGAGAATTGTCATGTTGACTTGACTTCCAGTGGATAACTCAGGTAATATTAATCTATCATGCATGTTTTAATAATAAAAAAAAAGATAAAATTGTTTAGCCGGGGGCTCTTGTTGTTGAGGTGACACAGAATGATACATCAGGTATTTGCTCTAAAATATTGCATTGCATACTGTGTGGCACAACTGTTTAAATGCAAATTTATGAGATTTAAAAAAAATAAAACATAAAAAGTCAAGATATCTTAAAGTATATTATAAAAGTAGCACACTACTCATGACTCGTGTCTGTGCATTTTCTGAAGGTGGGGAATTATATTAATGTGTTTTTTTGTTTTTTTTAAAGTCTGTTTACACATTTAAGGAGTTGAGGACAACCTCTGTGTGTATGCAGTATAATAAGCCATATGTAGATTTGTTGTCACAACACTAAAATAAGGAAAGAGCACTCATCTCAGTGCTGAAAAGTCGTTTTATATTTCTATATATTTTATTATGCTGAGGATGAACGTGAAATGACAGAACCTGAGAAAAACAGAAAACCACTACGTGTCAACTGACTCTCATTACAGTATTAGTAGACTGTTAGGGTTCGGGTTAGTAGAATAAGTTGACATGTTGCAAAGTTACTTACAGTCAGTAGAATGTCTAAAGTGGACTATCAAAATAAAATGTTACACATTTTTTGACACGCAAGTTTAAGGCACTGTAGTTTTAAATGGGTAAACATCTAGTTATCTAATAACAACTCAACAGTCTCTTTTCTACTTTTGCATGACACATTTTCTACTTTCAGTCCTGACAGCGGAGATTAAAATAAACATTGAGTGTTTTTTTTATGGATTGCATTACACTGCTTATACTTCCTTTGTTAGTGCATTACGTTAAACATGTTTTTTTTTTTCTTTGTTGACAGAAGATCTTAACCTGGAATTTTCATACCTTCATAGTCTCCCAATGAGTCTGCTGGATCATAGTTAAAATCCCACATTCTAGCAGTAATTTACGGTTTTATTTGAGTCACATTGCATGTCAAATAAAGCGAAACAATTGCAGCCAACAGCACATTGGTGGCCCTGATAACAAAAGCAGATACTGCGCCTGTAAATGGAAAGAATGAGGATTTGCGAGAGGGGGCGGAGTGGAAGGGTGGGCGACTAATTAGCCTTTTTTGTGTCTTAGCTGGGCGTGCATTGTGTACAGCATGAGGGTTTTCTGGCCAACATATTACACAGGGATTAAATGAGGAAACGGGGGGCTCCAGTGGACAATATTAAAGCCCCGTACGCAACTATGCTATTGTGGTGATGCTGTTTAATCTGTCAGACCACCATGCAGGCAGGCGGACGGAGGAATAGTGTTGGGGAAAGGGGCTTTGTCCCAATAAAGGAATGAATTTTATCTCAGCAAGACGGAGCTGGACCATGTCACTCAAAACACACCCCCACCCGTCCCCCCAAACCATCAATATTGGCACTTGCATCAGAAATAGTGAAAAACAGCCTGTGTAATTACAAGCGGACAAACAAAAGCTACGTTATTTCATGCAACTGGCATCCATATTTTGTATTATAATTATGTGGGTCTATAGATTCAAATGCATGTGTTTGCACATTTAATAACACTGGAAGGACGTGAATGACAGCGCGGTGTTGATAATATGGGGAAATTATTAACCGCATTATAATCAGATTTTTAGATTGTGATTTTCTTTCTTGCATGCTCTTTCTCGCATTTAATTTCATTTGGAGGATGCGAAAATATACAGCTGCCTCCCAGTTTGCAACCGAAAACTGAATATCTTATCAGCCTATTTGCATTGCCATTGTTCTCATGCAACAAACGGGCCGTGTGATAAAAATCCACAAAGCCGCTGCATCACAGCAACTTCATAAGATAGATCAAGTCTGTGTAAAGACTAAAGAACAAAAAAAGCACGCTCGACTTTTCTCTGGTAATTGGCACGCACAAAACATTTCTACATTTAGATTGCTCCTTTTTGTCAGCGGCACTGTAAATGCCTCGCTCCGCACTCCTCAATTAGACACGCTTAGATAGGTGACAGCAATTCAATCAAACAATTAGCAGCCATTTAATGCTCATTAACAGAGAAGCGTTTGTCTCATTTGATGTGGCTGCACACTATTTCCAAAGAAAAACACTGTTGGATTGTTGCCGTACGCAGATTAGTGCACAATAGCAACATGAACACCTGTTGAACAAACTTTTAATCTGTTTTTCCCACCAGAATCGTAATGTGAAAACATAGACGTTTTACATCTGTTGTGTACTTAACTATTGTTAAAAAAAAATTATTATTAAATGTCTTGGTATTTTTTGGGGTATTTAATTTGTTTGGCTATCCATCCATCCATCCATAATTTTTTTTTAAACAGTGCAACACCATTATACTGCCTTGAAGAATAATAAATAAATGCTTCAACATTTCAATAATATATCATTATTCGTGCACTGTGTTTTTGCTTTACTTTCTTTTTAGCTTTTATTTATGATGTCTCATATCTAGCAGGTTTCCTCCATTTCCCTAGTAATTTTTAGTATTGGATATACAGTAGGATTGAAAAATGTCTATTTTTTTTTTTTGGTGCAAAATAGAGTATTTTCATTAGTGGTCTTAAACATTTGGACTTTGTCCAAAAAATAAATAAGTCGCCTAATATCATGGCAGGGATATGATAAAGGCAGTTTAAATCAACTGACTGACTAGTTTTGCTATTGCACCAGAAATGGAGATAAATGCTCTTTACGCTCTGTGCCGACTGAGGCGGCATGTAATCATGGACTCGCTTTGCTACATAGCTTACGCACATCCGTAGTGGCTAAAATTAATGCCAGCCCGTGGAGTTTTTAATATCTGTTCTCAGGTCCCTTCCTCCGCCAGGATTTGTTAACGTGGTGCCATGTTTCATTTCTGCCTATTAGTGCATGTGAGAGACGTTTAAGAACATAATTAAAGTGGGACGCCCCTGTGGGAGCGTTCAGGTAGATTAAACGACTTCATTAGCTTTACGCTACAGCAAGTGTGTGATGTAGCCACTGGACAGAAGCACTGGTCCGAGATCCAGGGCTTCCCGCTGGGAGTCGACTGTCAAACGTGTAGATGCTTCTCGTTAGCAAGAGTTTCAACGGCCTAACTAAATATTACTGGCTGGTAACTATCTTTTTAAAACTTTTAAAGTTTGGACTAGTTTAAGGTGACAATCCGGGTCTGTTCACTAATAATAAAAAAAGCTGTTGCCGGTCTTAACTGGTCTGATTTAATGGTTTTAAAGGGGTTTGGAGCACGTGTGAGCTAGTCAGGATGGTTGACAAGTTGAAACTAGCTGAACACCAGCCAGACGGGGAGATCAGTTAGACTAGCTGAAATCAGATAAATCCAGCAATCCACCTTAGGCTGGTTTAGTTTTCAGCAGGGTGACTGGCACAAGCTATGTAGATAAGATGGATTTTTTTTTTTCTGATAACCCAGCTTGACCAGTCAAAACTAGTATCCAACAAACCATGCCTACTACACTGAAAAGGGGTTAGTTCTCCCAAAAATGAAAATTGTCATCATTTACTCACCCTCAAGTTGTTCTAAACCTCTATGCAGATCTTCTGTTGAACATAAAGGACAATATTTTGAGGAATGTTGGTAACCAAACAGTTGCTGGACCCCATTGACTCTCATAGTATAGGAAAATAACAGCCCGTTCTCATCCCAAGGCATCATATACTGACGCTCGTGACATTTCGTCTACATTCAACGCGCATGGCACCCTTTAGCGTCAATGTGAGACGCAGATATATATGGGTCAGAAGGCGCCTCCTAGCGGTCTAACCCTAACCCTACACCAGACCTAAACCTACCCATTTCTGTGCGTGTTATATTGACGCTAAAGGGTACCATGCGCGTTGGATTTAGACGAAATGTCAAAAGTGTCAGATATGACGCCCTAGGATGAGAATGCGTTGGAAAATAAATACTATGGAAGTCAATGTGGACCAGAAACATTCTTCAAAAAAGCTTCCTTTATGTTCAACAGCTTAAAGACATTCATAAAGGTTTGGAACAACTTGAGAGTGAGTAAATGACAGTTTTCATTTTTGGGTGAACTCTTGGGAAAAGAAATGGATTTACTTTGAAACAATTTTCCATCTGAAGTTGTTAAAGATTTTCACCAATAATGACAAAGAACTGGCAAGTAATGCATGAAATTAAACATGAAATATTGAAGTAGACTGAAATACTATTTTCTAGTAAAACATACACTCCAGTAATCAGTTTCGACTTTCAGTGTAGACTTTTAGCTCGTCTCGCAGAAAGGATGTTAAAGCTGCAGAAATACTTTTTAAAGGAAGTTATAACTAATCATTTGAATTCTGTTTAATCATTTATTCGTTTCTTTATCCATATCAAGGGGCAGCCGAGCCTATCTGCGCAATCACTAGGATTCTCCAAGTCAATAAAGTCACCGGCCGCATTTCTCCTTCTACTGTTAATGACTCTTCAAGGTCGCCCCCAATTTAGACAAGTTGGTCTCCATCTATCAAGCACTTAGAAACAGGCACCACTTTTCTTGAGTAAATTGATCTGATAGCAATTACCCTCCTGCGCTTGGAAAGTTTAAGATGAGATCTTTGGAGGACACAGTCTAACCACAACTACAGACAATAAGATTAAGGGCCAAAATAGAAAACAGAAGCAAAATTGGATGCACGTCCAAACAGACCCACACACACATATATCTATATGTATATTAATGCAAGTATTTGAGAGTAAACTAGATACTTGGCTCCCCTGCCCCTGTTCTTATAGCCACACCGTGTAGTTAATATCAGATTGCGAGCCACAAACAATTAACTCCTTACGGCCCTCTTATATATCCATTAAAAACCTCCCTCTGGGATAAACAGACATTTTTACACATGGCCGGTTTCGAATTAGGCTGCTTTCTTCAGGCCAACGCAAGCCATTTTCACAAATTAAGATATGCTTGTGTGTCAAAGGTATATGGTTATTTTGTACATAGGGGGGTTGTGTTTGTTGGCTTTATAACTCATCCACTTCATCTTCTTTTAGCCTTGGGAGCAATTAAAGGATTAGTTCAATGAAAGTTTTTTTCCTCATTTAGCTCTATATTGTCCCAAGCCCATATTATTTCCTTTTTTTTAATCTGTGAAACACAAAAGGTGACGTTTGCAGAATTGTCCGAGCTGCTGTTTTGCATAAAAGTGCTGGTGATTTATATTGTCAAGCTCAAAAAAGCCGTTTCATAGGGACGTTACTCACTGATAGTCAATATTTTAATGTGTAATGTGCAGAACTTGATCACAATGAAATGTAATCAGTGTTGTTTATTGTCATTGAGGTACTATTGTAGTTTTCAAACTTGCAACATCATGATTGGTCACATGACATGCGAGAACCAATCATATATCAAACCTGGCACGACCTACAGTATACAGTATAACGATGGCATTTGTAATTCAACACAAGCACAGATTCGATTCCTATTTGATTCAAGTCATTTGGACCGCTTTGCAGTGTAAATCACTATTTACTTTTGTTGTTTGGGGGGGGGAAAAAACAACTGACATTCGTCCTCCTAACATCTATTTATTTTTTCACAGAAGAAGGGAAGAAAATAATATGTGGTCAGAAAATGGATGACAAAATGTTCATTTTTGTATGCACTGTTCCTTTAAATCTACAGAGGAGACAGTGAGTAACATTTAGCAAAGCCGCAGACGTTATTATGACTGAAAAGTACGTAAGTCTAATGCAGGTAAATCCTTGTATTGTAATGCAAAATATGATCCACGCTTTTTGAAATCAAAGACCTGTCTATTTAATGACTATCAAAAGGTCATGTCTGTGTTCGCTGTTATTGTACTCTTGGTTCAGCTTGAATTTCATGCATGAATTGGCATTTTGATAGTCAGAGCCGAAGCTTGAAGGCCCAAACGTTTGCGAGCAATTCATCTTCTCCCCTTCTTATCCGTCCCTATTTATTTCTTTATTTATTTGTACCCTCTGGTTGTTCGATCTTGAGACTCATTCCCATGTGGTTCGAGGCCAGTCAGCATTAGGTGTTATCGTGGCCGTGCGGCTTCGGGATCTGGACGTGCCAGTCATGCTCGGTATCGCTGCTGGGATTTTTGCCTCGGGATGGATTGGCTGGCTCCAAATGTCAGTAACCTTGATTAATGTCACCCCTAAAAGTGCTGTCGTGAAAAAAAAATTGCAGAAGCTTTTTCTTTATGATTTGAAAGAAACAATACTGGTGCAACCTGTGGAAAATCTTCGCCTTTTGATAACTAAAGTGAGTGTGCATCAATGCAAAGCTTCCTTCCTGAGTCCACACAGAAGCTAAAAAAAAGTATTTCAAAAATCGCCTTCATAGTAAAATTGATTTTTAATGATACGATTTTGGCAGTTCTTGAGATGAGTATGAGCTGATGTGCCTCAGAGGAATATTTCTTGCCTTAGATATGAGATGCAATGAATTAGATTTATGCTGAAGTTTTTAAAATAAATTAAATGATGTGCTTGCATGAATATTTGTAGCATGAATATTTACACTATCGTTCAAAGTTTGGGGTCAGTAAGATGGTTTTTTTTTAACAGTTTTATTAAAACAGTTTTATTAAGCAAGGATGCATTCAATTGATCAAAAGTGACAGTGAAGACATTTATAATGTTACAAAATGCTGTTATGTACACAATACTGATAATCATAACAAATGTTTCTTGCATATTAAAATGATTTCTGAAGGATCATGTGACACAGAAGATTGGAGTAATGATGCTGAAAATGCAGCTTTGCCATCACATGAATAAATTACATTTTAGAATAAAATAGAAAACAATATCTATATTTCACAATTTTAGTGTTTTTACTATATTTTTGATAAAATAAACCCAGCCTTGACGAGCATGAGTGTTTTCTTATAAACAAACTTTTGAGTGAAAATGTTTATCAGTAACGCTACTTGAATTCTATTTTGTGATTTTATCAAATCTGTCTGATCGGGACATATAACACTTACTGTAATGGATGTCAAGGGCGTTGACAGCTTAGCAAAGTGGAATTTTTTAGGAAGGGAATGAGATAAAAGACATTTTAAATTATAAAATATTTAATTCTAATCAGTGTTTATAGACATAGTCATTTATTTTAGTATGCCATCTCTAAAGAGAATAAAAATGAGAAAAACACTTGAAAAAGTGGGTGGTCACTGTTGTACTCTTTTGACATTTAGTCATTAGTCATTAACTCATTAACATATAACCACCCACTTGTACATGTTTACATCTATTCAGTATTTAGTTATCCAATCATAACAGAGGTCATTTAGATAAGTCTTAAAGTACAGTAGCAGAAACAGTTGGTTTAATTAGTCAAAATAGGATCAGAAACTATATTTTTGGTGCAAGAAACTTTGACTAACGTGATAATGGAATCATTGGACCTAAAATAATGGTGCGTTCAAGTCCTCCTGGAAAGTTTGTAATCATGAGTAGGGAAGTCGTGTTTTCGACGTCAGGAGCATTCAAGTCACTTTCATTGACCAACGACCATTGGTCTGTCTGACATGTAAAGCAACAAATCGCAGATTGTTTTGTTCCACGTCATGTTTAGGGGCGTGAAAATGTAACGTTGATGTCCTTACAATAACAGACCGGTGTGTAAAACACAACTCTTGAATGTATTTCAAAGAGTCTAACTTTACATACTTCACATACTTTTGAAAATCGTCAAAACAATGTATTGCTTCTTCCATGAGGGGGTTTGAGAACGCGACACACACGTCTCCCGGAAATCCTGTAAAATTCAACCAATCAGACAACGACTTCAAAACTCCTGAAGTGTTTCCAATTGTATGTGCCATATGGTGGGCTGAGACTAGATGGCAGTGTACTTTCTCTTTATTAAGTACACAAAAATACAGCAAAGTCTTTAAACTCTACTTCTAGAAAATGAAGAATAAAGAATATGCATCTGGTGACACGCCCCAACTCGTAAACTTAGGCCTTAAAGGGATGATTCACCTAAAAATTTAAATTCAGACAGTTGACGGCACCCATTGACTTCCATAGAAGGAAAAAATACTATGGAAGTCAATGGATGCCGTCAACTGTCTGGTTGCCAACATTCTTCAAAATATCTTCTTTTGTCTTGAACAGAAGAAAGAAACTCATACAGGTTTTTTGGGTGAACTAACCCTTTAAAGAAAATCCAGAGCTTCCCACTCATATTTATGACTTCATGGGGGTATTCATGTGCGTTTAAATAAAAAAATCCGATCTCTCCGACATGACTTGAACGCACCATAACAATGCAGTTGTTTGTTAGGCCATTTAGGCATTTAGCCATTATGTCATGTTTAGACAAGAAATCAGAAATGCTTGCAATTGTATATTAGAGGCTAATGGGAACATCTGTTGTGTTTTCATGACTCTCACGGGAAACAATCATTACATTAACAGTACAGGCCTTCATACACCTTCAAAATGGTACGCCGCTGTACTGTATGTGTGGCTGGTCCAAATCTAGAGCGAATGACACACTAACGTGAGTGTCCGGGACGGGTCCGGGAGGGGTCCGGGAGGGGTCCGGGAGGGGTCCGGGAGGGGTCCGGGAAGAGTCCGGGAGGGGTCCGGGAGGGGTCCGGGAGGGGTCCGGGAAGAGTCCGGGAAGAGTCCGGGAGGGGTCCGGGAGGGGTCCGGGGCCTGAGCTATCAGTAACCCCTTCAGTGGAGAGCATGCTTGGTTTGGAGGAGCTGTGATGGAGTGCCCCATTTCCAGCTATGATTTCACTGACAGAATCATACATCACTCAGACAATCGTCCCTGCTCATTAGCAGCTGTTGTTCAGCTCCCATAAGAGTTCTGACGGTGTTTGTGAGTATGAAGAGTGTTTCCGTGTGTATTTTTGTGAGCATTGCAGCATTATCAGAATGACTCTCTTATACCGGTAATAATAGTTTGTCCAAATTAAACTTCTGGCTTTTTTTTCTTTTTCTCACACTAATGTCGCTGCTTTTGTATTCCAGAAAGCCATGAGGTTCAGGACTGTATATGATGATCGGATTTTCCTTTTAGTTGAACTATTAAGGTCATAAGGTCAAATATTTGAGCCATTAACACTACTTTTGGAAATTTTAGAAACATAATCAGACAAAATCTTTTGGATAACAACATTGAATATTTAGCCAAAATTATTTTATTTTTTTTAAACATCTATTATTTTTATTTTAAAATACTTAAAACATTCAAGTAACTGTTTACTTATTTTCTTATGTAATTTTGCCCAAAATATAATATTTATGTGGGATATTATATTATATTATATTATATTATATACATTATTTTAAATTATATATTGTTATTATTAAATAATATTTTTTTAATAATAAATAAAACGTTTTATTACTTAGTGTATTATCCAGAAATTTTAATTTATGGGGGTAAATTTTCAATGCACTCCAACTATTAACATGTTTTCTATTCTATTCTATTCTGTTCTATTCTATTCTATTATATATTATTCATGATACATTCATGATAAATTAGTTACACTAAATTAGAGTGTATGAGGTTACACTATGGTAAATAAAAACATTTAATTTGTGCCGATGCTTGAATCACCTTATTGAATTACAGCACCTTGCACAGTCTGGTCATTAAAAACACCTTGTGGATATTCTTTCCAACCATATTTATTCAACTATCTACACTCAGAGTAAAAATCAAGTCCAGCAAACAATGGCTGTAGAAATTCATTAAAATTCATTGTAATGCAAATATGGCTGCAATGAGAGCTGCGCTCTGACAGGTGCTGACAAACCAAACAGTGTGCTAAAAAACAGAAGAACACCGCAGCCCTAATGTAGTGTGTGTAAACACCCCTGGATAAAGAGCACTGGAGTCTCTATCTCCTCACCCCTCTTGCTTTTTTTTTTTTTACTCTTATCAGCTTTGAAAAGAGACTTACTAAGTAGAAAGAGTCTTAAAAGTGAGATTTCTGCCCAAACAGAAAAGGTCACCAAAGTTCATCATGATTACCTGATATCTGTCGGTGTGTATGTTGAATGCGCGCTTCTGATTGTGTTGCCAGGGGTAGTCTGTCAAAAACTTCAAAGCATAGACGTCACCGTACTCGATGAGCGTATGTTTATCGTGACCTGCTTTTCAACTCTGGAGCTTTTCAAAAAAACATCAAGGGAGGGAAGGATTAATCGGATCAAACCAAAAGAGAAAACAGACAAGGATAAATACTGCAAGAAGGAATACTTTTTGGACTCCCTGGGGTTTCTGTCGGTGGAGATAAAGATCTTGCTATCGCTCTATGTTAATTCTCAATTCTTTCCCCCCCCTAAAGCTCAGATTCCTCACCCATGTACTTGTTGTCCTTACTTGAACAGTCTTTTTGCAAACTCTGAACCACTACACTTGAGAGGTACAGTTTCGCACTTCTTGTTCACAACTTGTTCGAATAATTTTCAAAGTCAACAGAAATGGCATTTGCAACCCTTTTTACTCATGTGTTTCAGGATATTCAATGAGAAAGCATGTAAGACTTTATTTTATCCACAGGGAATTGTGTTGTTGGAAAATGTACCAATGAATCGTGCACATGTATTAAGAAACTAGTTCATTTTGATTTCTTGACTTTTAAACTGTTTTCTGTACATCTAAGCGGCAAAGAAGCAGTTTGTGGATTGTGTTGTTTTTGTATTTTCTGTTAGCATGTGAGGTGGGTTTCTACAAGCCAGTGGCGGGAGATCAGCAGTGTGGGAAATGTCCTGTCCACAGTCACTCCGAGACACGAGCGGCTCTCTCCTGCCCGTGTGACGCCAACTTCTATCGCTCCTCTACGGATCCACCGGCTTCTCCCTGTACAAGTACGTCTTCATGTTTACATTTCATCAAACCAAGAAATTTTGATTAATTTGTTAGATACAATGGCCAAGAAAAGTATTTGCAAACACATTAAAATGATCAAATTAATTAAGTGTCATTTCGTCAAATGCTGCAGGATCTTTTCTCTTTGATTTGATTTGATTTACTTTATTAATCCCCCAAGGGGAAATTTATAATTTATATTATTATAATTTATATATATATATATATATATATTAATAATAATATATATATAATATATATATATTTATATATATATATATATATTATAATTTAAATTATTTATAAGTTCACTAACTTCATCATTTTTGAAGTCTGTGTCTTATAATCAGCTGGTGTTTTAGTGAATTTTAGTGATGTCTGTTCCCGTCATTTCCTTTATTTTATAAATATTTGTATTGTATAAATATTTTTTTATATATAAATAATTTGATCAGCTTGATTAGCAAGCTTGATCAAATAAAAAAAGAAATAAAATAAGACAAAATAAAAATGTATATCATTCATTTATTTTGTTATTTCATTTAAAAGCTAAAACGAAATATTTCTGTCATATGTTTTGCTTGAAAAGTGTGTTTTCTTTCAAACAAATTTAGTTCTAATTTAATTATAAATTAATTATAATGATAATGATGATCATTATCATCATCATCATTATTAATATTTTTATTTTTTATTTAATTATTAGTAAATTTTTAAGTTGTGCCCTAAGTCTCCAAATACTTTCTGGGAACAAAAATTGAACTTGTTCTAAACTTTTAATGAGTGTAAAAATCGTAAGACAAGATTACTTGTTGAACCAGGGTCGTGTGGTTACTGAAGTGCAAATTCAATCATTCTCTTTTGATCGGCTAGCCTGATAACCACCAATTCCCTGAACCTCACTAATTAACCTATAATTAAGAAGTGTCTAACTTCCCCCTCCCCGCAGGACCTCCGTCTGCTCCAGTAAACATCATCTCATCTGTGAACGGCACCTCGGTCAATCTGGAGTGGGGTTCACCTCTGGACGCGGGGGGCCGCAGTGATGTCATCTATGATGTGCTTTGCCAGAGGTGTGACAAAGACGGGACGCAGTGTGAGGACTGTCGGGTGGGTGCGGGTGGAAGTAATGGGGTGGGGAACGTCAATGGGGGTGTTGCAGACACCAATGGAGCTGTTGGTGGGACGGTTGGGGGAGGAGGGCTCTTGAATGGGGTCGTGGTGGCCCGGACAGGAGCGGCCACCGTGCGCTTTATCCCACAGCAATCGGGACTTACAGAACCATGGGTGACGGTGCTGAATCTCGCCGCTCACGCTAACTACACCTTCCGTATTGTCGCGCTAAATGGAGTCACACATCTGAGCAGCGAACTGCCACAGTCTGTGATGGTCAATATCACCACAAACCAGGCAGGTAGGAGACACTGTTGGGTCATTAATGTTTGTAACGATTGCATTAATTATTCAGGCAACACTTTACAATAAGGTTCATTAGTTAACATTAGTTAATGTATTAACTAACATGAACTAACAATGAACAGTATGTATTAATCTTTGTTAATGTTAGTTAATAAAAATACAGCTGGTCATGTTAGTTCACAGTGCATAAACTAATGTTAACAAATACAACCTTTGATTTTAATAACGTGTTAGTAAATGTTGAAATGAATATTAACTAAGATTAATAAATGCTGAAGAAGTATTGTTCATTCTTAGTTCATGTTAATTAAGGTAGTTAACTAATGTTAACTAGTGAACCTTATTGTAAAGTGTTACTATTATTCACATAATTCTTAAAATCCAGGTCTTACTAGCCTAAGGGGTTATAGCTAGTTGACCAGTCCATGATGTGTTTTGAAACATGGTCAACCTTAGCAAAAGTGGTCCCACCAACTGATCAACCACCTAAACTAGTTTGAACCAGCTAATGACCATAATTGACTAGTTGTAAACAGTTTAGACAAAATAGTCTATCAGTCCTAACCATGTTGATCACAGCCAAGCCAGCTACTAATAACTGATCAAGCACCTACATTTGTTTGAACCAACTAATGACCATAAATGACCAGTTTTGAATAGGCTTGTTCAAGGTGGTCTGCCAGCCCAAAATAGGTTGACCGCTGCTCCATCAGATAGCTAGTCTAGTTTGAACCAGCTAATGACTCTAAATGTTACATTTTTAACTGCTTTGTCAAGGTGGTCTTCCAGCCCTAACCAGAGTGAACTTTGTCCCACCAGTTAGTAGTCTAGCTGTTCAAACACCTACAATAGTTAGCTATAGTGACTGTAAATGGACTCCTTCAAACAGTTTAGACCGTGGGTTCAAAACTTAGCTAGCTGATTAACTAGACTAGCTTGCTGATGGAACAGGGGTCAACCTGGTTACGGCTAGTACCACATTGTCCAAACCAGGGGTGCAAAACTCGTTTCCTGGAAGACCACAGTTAATTTAGGCCCTGTTAACACGAGAACGCTCGCAGATGTCCCTTTCGTTTACACGGCGACAGCGTTTTTGGGGCTTAAAAAACGCAAAAAAGTGAAACCACCCTCCAGAGTGGAAATCTTAAAAACGCTCCACTGTCGCGTTCCCGTCTAAACGGTAAAAACGCAAATCTGCTCACGGTGGCTCTCGTCGCGTGCGCGTTTGCGTCACAAGCATGCGCCAGCACAGGAAAATAACAACCAACATGTCGGATTATTTCCATACGTCGGACCTTCAAGTTGCCCTAGCAGCTCTGATAAACATACAAGAGTCTTTTACGCAGTTGTACAAAATATTCTCAGATATTGGTGTTGTTGTGTGGCAGTGCTTCACATTGCCACCTAGTCGCCTGGAGTGCATACTACATCAATTTTCACACACTTTTGCGTCACCGTATGCACGCAGATTTCCCCCTCATAACGCTCGTCTAAACGCAGAATAAAAAGTGATAACTCAACGCCACTTTTGCGTTTTCTCTTCAGATCGTTTCCGTGTAAACATAGCCTTAATTCCAGCCCTGCTACAACACACATACCTGTAGTTTTCAAAGAAGCCTGAAGGACTTGATTAACTGGATCAGGTGTGTTTAATTATGGTTGAAGCTAAACTTGGCAGGGTTGACTGTGTTTTGCACCCCTGGTTTTTAGACAATGTGGTCTATTAGCCGTAACCGTGATCCCTGTTTCATCAGCTAGCTAGTCTAGCTGATCAATCTCCTAAACAGTTTTGAACAGCTTAGTTATGGTGGTCTTCCAGCCTTTACCAGGTCCAACCAGCTGATCAATCACTTAAACCAGCTAATAGACATAAATGAACAGCTAGAAACCGTCTAAAGCTGGTACTATCTGGATTTCCCAGCAGTGCTAATACTGTACATTTTATTGCATGTCATGTCTATACAATTATTGTTGTAGAATGAATCTGCTGTCTTACTAAAGGGACCATCATGTCCTTGATTTCACAGCTCCGTCTCAAGTGATGGCCGTCCGGCAAGAAAATGCCAGTCAGAACAGTGTCATTCTGTTCTGGCACGAACCAGCTCAGCCCAATGGAGTTATATTAGAATATGACATCAAATATTATGAAAAGGTAAATTTCTTCATCAGAGTGAATACACCAAAGTCCTAAAGGAGTGATATTTATTCATTAACACATCTTGTCAACTATATAAATGGCTTGATGGTGGGTCACATTTTATAGACTAGCCTGGAGTCAAATATCTCAATTTAACCACTCGGTTTATTGGCAGCTCAGGCTAATTGAAAGGAAATTACCAACCAATAGCGCTCTCAGACTGATTCTGCGAGATTAGTTAAAGTGACATTGAAGGCAAACACAGCAAGCGCTGCCAAACACTGGAGGGAAGTTAATTGTCGCATGAGCCGGGAGCTTTGCTGCCTAATGGCGCAAAAGAGAAATCAGCTGTGACAGAGAATTAGTATACAGTGCCTAGTCAAGTCAACAATGCCACTATGTAAATATGATTTACGTGCAATCCCTGTTTGCCAATCCGCTGCCCGTGTGTTGACTCCTGGGGAATGGGTCTTAACAAAGGACCATGCAGTGGTTTTTGATGGTATACGGTGCCGGCGGTCTCCTCAGGGGACAGGAGCATCAAAGACGTTTTAACAAAGCGAAATGCTTCGGTGGGGACAGAATTCACGGACGCAGTGGGGTGAAGCGGGGAATGCTAACAGATTAGTGAGCACTTCAATTTAATCGGTCCAATCCTCCAGCCAGGGTCTCAAAACAAGATTTTGTTGGGTCCTGGTGTGAATTGTCCACTGTTGTCTTTATGGATTGTAATTATATAAATGACTTGTTTAAATAATAGACTATTTATTTGAATGTAACGTCTCATTGTCTGACTGGGATTTTTTTCACAGGACAGCGAACAGACAAGTTATGCTACAATAAAGTCACAGAACACCAGCGCTAAAGTGTCAGGTCTGAAGCCCGGCACGAGCTACATCTTCCAGATTCGGGCCAGAACCTCGGCTGGCTGTGGGCGATTCAGCCAGTCAGTGGAGATACAGACCGGGAAAGCAAGTGAGTGTTAAATAATGTTACAGACATGAACGATAGTCAAATCATGCGGCTTGTTGAGGAGAGCAAGCCATTATTTTTCCGAGCAATTGGACTGGACCAGAGCCTGTTGTTCTCATAGCAGGTGAAATATGGAAAGAAGACTTTGATATTAATTCATTTTATAATTTTTTTTTGTTAATATCTGTCAGTGAGAACAAAACAGGGACAGCTATGAAAGGGATATATATTTAAAAGAAGCTATTTTTTTTAAAGAACATGTAATGCTTATTTGTTCTTCTATTAGTTTATTTTTGTACGTTAGTAATTCATTAATATTTTTGTTTATTTTTTAATGAATGTACATGGAATATTGAGTTAAGAGGAGTGTGTTTTAATATAATGTCATAAGTTTGCTAAAATAAAGAGAAATTCTATTGAAATGGTAAATTTGATCTCTTCCTTCTGCAGGGACATAATTATAATGTTTATTTGTTTTGTAAATATTTATCATTAAATAATTAAATACATTATATATACATACATATATATATATATTAATGTACTTAATTAACAAAATAGGAAAAGTGAGTTTTAATATAAAGTTATAATTTGTGTTTGGATTGTTAGGAACATTTTAGAGAACGTCTTTGCGTCTCTCATTAATCTTAAAATGTAAAAACTTAATGGTTGGTAAATTTTCTAAATTTCTCAAATCAGTGTTCAAAATATCTCCAATGATTTGTCATTGAATTATCATGTTCTTCACAGGCACCAAAAATATGATTACTAATGTATGTCTTATATCTTCAGTTTATATATTCATGACACACCTTACACTGCTGTATCTTTTGATGCGTATTGTTTGGATTGTACACAAACATGCCATTTCTGGTCGAACGTCCCCTGGTGATGATTCAGAGAGTTAAATGATGCGTTAGACTTCGAGTTGATATCTGCTTTCTGTGTTTCTTCTCCAGCTCCGCTGCGAAATACCAACATGGCGATTATCTGGATCTGCTTGGCTTCGGTAACGGGACTGGTGACATTTCTGGCCGTTGTCATCTGCAGAAAACGGCAAGAGGAGTACTTTGAATTGTCTGCATTCATTTTCCCTGCTTTTCTCTGTAACACATGTTAAAGGGATAGTTCATCTAGTTCATTCCAAACCTGTATGACTTTATTCTGTCTGTCTGTGACTGAATCATTGACTGAATCAACTGAATTTTGAGTGAACTGGAGCAAATGATTCATAGAAGAAATTCGACTCAAAAGAATGATTCATTCACAAATCAGACATCTGCTCTAGTGAACACACATGTTTAGATTTTCCGTGAAATATCTTTGATTTTGCTATTGTACATCTTCATAAGTCATACAGGTTTAGAACGATATGAAGAATTCTCATTTATCAAGAGAATATTCATGCCAGCTTCCCATCCTGAAATAATCCCACTCGAACACCTCATGCTGTAATTATCTGTGAAAGAGTTTCACTGGACTATACTGTATATATTTAGGTACATTGAAATACATTGTTTAAGGCCTGTTCACACCAAGAACGATAACTATAAAGATATCTATAATGATAACTATATTAGCGTCCACACCAGTGGATGATATCGCTCTTTAAGCAGGATTCTGATTGGACGTCAACGTTTTTATTGTTCATCAGCGGGAAAAAAATCATTCACCAAAAAATTTTGTTGTGCCCGTTAGTTGTAGTGTGGACTATTTTTCTATATAAAGAATTTTTTATTGTATCCTTTTACGTAGTTATCATCCTTGGTGTGAACGGGCCTGATTTGATTTCAGACTAATAACACTGGGAATATTCTTAAGTCATATGTAGCGCAACAGTGGAGTTCCAGAAATAAAAATCCCATTCATTTTCTCCATACAGAAATTGATTTAATAATGCAATGTTACAAAAGTGCTGCAAAATATCATGAAACTCCTATGAAGCTTTGTGAATTGTGTAGTGTTTGCATATGTTTCGATATTTTGCTATAAAGGTCAAGTCAAATGTATATTTTTTTTATACTTGCAATCACATAATCAATTATTTTGTGTTCTACAGCTGTTTCTGATTTGATTTTCGTCCTTGAATTGGGCTTTTCAAATACTTTTTGCTTCGAATCAAATGTTCAGTTGCTGATTGATTCATGACTTGAACTCTGTTTTGAAGAATTTTCGGAAATCCCATATGGAGAAAATGAATTTGAAAAACACTGCTCTCTATTGCCTTTTGACGATTTCCACAACTTTGGGATGAATAATGAATTTGATGAAAATGTATTTATCATCACTTTAATGAACGGACACTTTTTCAGTTTGTTTGATAAATATAAGGCGCTGGATTAAGTCAAAGTACATTTGTTATTCCCATGTGAAGCAAAAATGCCTTGGAAGTTCTTTGGTAATTAAGTATCAAGTTAATTAAGTTCTACATTCTGTAAGTTTTATGTTTGAATATTATTAACATGTGGGATGTACATCACAAGACCCTTTAAAAAAATAAATAAACCTATTTCTGTTACAGTCGTTGTGGATACAGCAAAGCTTTCCAAGACTCAGACGAGGAGAAAATGCACTACCAAAATGGCCATGGTATGAGACGCACTCTTTTCCCCTGATGATTTCTCTTTTAATGAATTTTAGGCAGGAAACTATTGCTTTTTTGGTCCAATATCTTGCTGTGGCTGCTGCCTGGGCCCTTCAGAGATTGTGGCTGTGACTGAAAATTGCTTTCATGCTGCAATATGTGACCAAATGCTAATTCTGTTTATTCTAGTATCATTTCCAGAAGCCAGATTTTATATTGATCCCCACACATATGAGGACCCCTGCCAAGCTGTCCATGAGTTTGCCAGAGAAATTGAAGCGTCCAGGATCAAAATAGAGAAAATCATCGGTTCAGGTATAGCTGTCCTTGGCGATTGTGTGAAATACACCTGGGCATCGGGAGACTACATGAGAAATGCCTGGAAAAACATTGACATGAAATAAAGAAAAAAATCTAAAAAGATGATATCATACAAATCAAGATGAAAAAAAAATATATAGTTTAATATATACATATATGTGTGTGTGTGTGTGTATTTATTTTATTTTTATAATTTAGTACTGAGAGGCAGCTTTATGTGCACAGACTTATGCCGAAATTCAAGCCCAGTAACACCAACAATATTTATCATGTCAGAATCTATCATGTTCACATAATTTTGCTTAATATGTTGTTTTCCTGCTGTTCTTGCTTGGTTAAGCTTTTCATCACAGTGTCTATATTATGTTGAGGTTCTACTTTGACTCTTCAATTGCTAAAAGTCTCAATCACAGTTATCACAAAAGGGTTGCGAGCGGTCATCGACTATGTTTACATGCACTCTGATAATGCAGTTATAATGAGATTTGGGCAATATTGCGATTAAACTTTTACCTCATAAATGCACAATATTTTGATAAAAATGCCATAAATTCTTAGCATGAATCATAGTTAAACATGGCGTATAACGATTTTAATTGCAATAAACTACTACTTTAATTGTGCACGTGCATTTTTTGAGTGTTTTAGAGACTGAGTTCATGTTACGCGACATGAATATAATGCAGTATATTGATGGTCGAAAACATTGAAATGCGGACACTTTTAGGCGTGTGAATGAGGCTGGATACCAAAGAAAAGCAGCAAACAAATCTTTGTGTGAGGGTTTGACATCTTTTGAATTTAGTGTAGTATGTTATGCCACTTCATCAGGGCAGCCCTAAAAAAAAATAAAAAAAGGTGCTATTTTAGTGAAAAATCTTTATCTTATCTAAACATCTTATGAGCACAACTGTACATGCACACATAATTTTAGTATTAATGACAAAACATTCAGATGTCATGTGAATATCAGTGTGAAGGTTGAATCCAGATCCTCCATGAGTGGACACTGTCCACTGTGTAATCCTTTTTTTCTGGCACACATCAGGGGAGTTTGGGGAAGTGTGTTATGGGCGGATGAAGCTGCCCGGGAAACGTGATATCCCAGTGGCTCTGAAGACTCTTAAAGCCGGCTACACTGAGAAACAGAGGAGGGATTTCCTGGGAGAGGCCAGCATCATGGCACAGTTCGATCACCCTAACGTCATCCACCTGGAGGGGGTTGTCACCCGCAGTAAGAGCTTTAAATGTCCACCAGTGTCACACACTTGTGAATGGGACAATTTTTAAATACGTTATTTTGTGTTCAAAATCATTCCAAAGCATTTATGTAAGAAAATGTTTCCCCATATATCCCATATACACTATATAATTGAATACAATTTTAATTAATTAAATATATACAAATTTTTGTATTATTAGATTTTTTTTAACTAAAGTATTACAATAAGTATTATATTTAAATTATATTTAAATTATTATTATTTTATTTATATATATGTGTGTGTGTGTGTTTGATTTGAATATAATACAATTTTAATTAATTTAGCAAAAAATAAAATAAAATATTATTGAAAAAAATATATACATATTATATTCATAAATTTTTTTGTAAAATATATATAAATGTAAAAATATATATATATTATTTAAAATATATTATTTGCATTTTTTCAGATTATCATATGATATATATTAAAAATTAAATTGTTACTTATTTTAATTTATAAATGTCTTATTATTTTATAAATTCATTATCATTTTTATATAAATTATAAAAGTGATACATTTATTTGTTCACAAATTTTTTCTCACAATCTCAAATTATCAGTGTGTATTTATTTATTTTGAGAGTAGTCTTGTAATATGCAGTAAGATGTGACTGGCATTATTGCAAAATAAGCCCCTTGAGGATGATACAAGACCCCTCTGCCTTCACATTGGGGTAATGATCACAGTATATTTTTCAACAATGATCAGATGAATGTATATCAGTGTAAGTTAATAATTCACCCATATGAGTAAAAAGTGGGAAAAAAGTGGTTTTGTTTTTCTTTACCCAAACTTTGCATCATTTCTACAATCTCTTGACATCTTTTTCCCGTTTTTCTCCTTGTTTTTGCATTCTCCGCCAAGGCAAACCGGTAATGATCATCACGGAGTACATGGAGAACGGCTCCTTGGACTCTTTCCTGAGGGTGTGTAAACATGTTCCTGTTTGTTCTTGTTATTTCACTGTAGTTTTGCTTCGACTCGCTGAACCTCCCCGTGAACCGAAGTTAAACTTCACAGATTTCTCTCCCTCGCCTTGTTTTTCTTCCTTCGAAACAGAGACATGATGGCCAGTTCACCATTATTCAGCTGGTGGGGATCCTGCGTGGCATCGCAGCTGGCATGACTTACTTGGCTGATCTGGGGTACGTCCACCGGGACTTGGCTGCCAGGAACGTTCTGGTCAACAGTAATCTGGTGTGCAAGATTTCAGACTTCGGTCTGTCGCGCGTGCTGGAGGACGACCCTGATGCAGCCTATACCACCAGTGTAAGGGTCTGTCTCCTGCTCCAAACCAGTGTATAAAGCCAGAAACATACGCTGAGTCTATGAAGGCCGCAGTACTTAAGGGGCAATAGAGTTAGCTTCAGATGTTAGTGCCATTCACTTGTCATGAAAAATATATAATGATACTGTTTATACTGTTTTTAATTAAAAAGATATTTAACAATAAATTTAATAAAATGGGACAAACAGTCTATTTGCACTAATGCCTGCTATAGCGCCCTTTGTGGCAGTGATGAGAATAGATAGACACATGCATTTTCACAGTTTTTATGTGTATATATATATTATAAAAATTTATACTTTTTTTCTGCAAAATATGGATAATCAGAAATATTTCTTGAGCAACAAATCAGCATATTAGAATGATTTCTGAAAAATCATGTGACACTGAATACATACAGATACAGATATGATCATATCTTGATTTTATTTATATTTATGTTTTTCTATTATTGGTTTATTTATTTTTCTCTATTGTTGTTAGTATTTTTGTATTGTAGGACGAGAAACTAGGAAAACCATTTCACTGCATTGCATCACATGTATGTGACAAATAATAAAGAACCTTGAAACTTGAAGTCTGGAGAATACATCACAGGAATACATTTTATTTTAAAATCTATTAAAATAGAATACAAATATAAAAATTAATTGTAATAATATTTCACAATATTGCTGTTTTTACTGTATTTTAAATCAAATAAATGCAGCCTTGAAGAGACTTCTTTCAAAAGCACTGAAAATCTTTCCATCTCCATATAAACAAACACTTTTTTGGGGGTGAAAAAAACAAACATTTTTGTTCTGTTGACATGTTTGTTTCATATCGTTTGAATGTTTCTCCCTAATCTTTCTCCATCTATGTCTATATGGAATTTTAGGGAGGAAAGATCCCAATCCGTTGGACGGCACCGGAGGCCATTGCCTACCGGAAGTTCTCCTCCTCCAGTGACGTATGGAGTTATGCAGTGGTGATGTGGGAAGTGATGTCATATGGAGAACGGCCATATTGGAACTTGACCAACAGAGATGTGGGTCTAAAGTTGTGTCCCAAACGGCGCACTATATGCACTTATACACTATGTACTTATGCACTATGTACTCAACCATGTAGTGTATGAATTGCATAAGTTTATTTTATAATTCATAATTGGGACCTGACAGCCCCCCCCCCCACTCCTACGCTATGTAATTAAAGCTGCGACAGTTGAGTGCATAATTAAGTGTTATAATTAATTTTGGATAATTAAGTGCATGATCTGGGAATTTAATGTTCACTTTTTCTATTTGAATTTTCACTATGCTCATGCTATTCTATGACGTTTTGTAGTCTAAATAGTGCAAGTACTCAAATCGGGACTCGCCGTAAACTACACTTCATGTTCATATCGGCTGTGTTCAGAATAGTATGCTAGCATACACTGCAAAAAAATCATTTACGTAATAAGCATTTTGTCATATCCTGTGCAGAAGTACATTTATCTTGGATTTGTAGGATTTTATCATTTTTGGTATTTCAACTAGAACTAGTAAAATAAAATAATAATATTAATTAAAAGCATGTTTCCAGTGTGATGCATGATTCAGAAGTAACACCAGCTGTAGTTTACTATTTTTGACTCATTATTTGATCAGATTCCCAAGAATTAAGATTTTTTTTTAAAACATAAAATTGGATTAAAATATATATATATAAAAAAAATATTTTATGTGCATATTGAGATAATGTAGTACAGCTGCTTGTTAATTATTTCTCATTTCACAATGAAGAATGTTGCTCAAACTATTTTCAAAAGTAGGTAGTATTTAGTGTACTTTGCAGTATGCAGCATGCAATGATAGCTTAATATTTCATTTTGAACATAACATAAAACATCAGCCAAATAATTGTATCAATTAGACAAATCATTCTGACATATTCAGTTTGATGATTAAGTTCTTTTAAACCCCCCCACACACACACACACACACACAAAAACATGAAGCAGCACAACTGTTTTCAGCATTGATTATAATAATAAATGTTTCTTGATCACCAAATCAGCATATCAGAATGATTTCTGATAGAGTGTATATTCCATACAGTGCTATGTCCCATATATGAATTGACTTTGATGGGTTTTCTGCAGGTGATCAAGTCCGTAGAGGAGGGTTACCGACTCCCGGCCCCCATGGCCTGCCCCGGGGCCCTCCACACCCTAATGCTGGACTGCTGGCAGAAAGACCGCAACGAAAGACCCAGATTCTGCCAGATCGTCGCGGTCCTGGACAAGCTGATCCGGAACCCCGAGACCCTCAAGTCAATGGACACGTTGTGCAGGTGAGCACCGGCGATCGATACATCGTCTCCGGGGGGATTTACTTGACAAATGCACTTTGTCGATGTCAGATATGATCTGCATTAAAAGTCTCGCAAAGTTGACAAGAAAGTTTCATCTGAGTGGCTGGGAATACGACTGGCCAGCTTTAAGTGTACGTTTTCCAATAAGCTCATCTCAAATAGATGTGTTCGCTGTTAAATAAAAGACCTCTGTGCTATATTGACATTGATCTGCCGTGAACCAAAAAAGAACGCTTCTGCTTTTCACAATTGGACTTGTATAAATTGCACAGCTCGAGCGCAAGTCCTGTCAAGTTGCCGGTGCATATCCAGATGCGCAGGGAGCGTTGATGGGAAGAAATAGGGATCTCATCCCTGTATTAATCTACCCAAACCAGCCAGATCCACAGCCACTCCCCCCTCCTACCTTCTCTATCATTTTAACTCATATTGATTTTCTGCTCACCGCATTTCAAAGGTACATCTCGTACGCGCCTCCTCATTCCCCCTGCTCTCATTTCAGACTAAACAGTCCTTTGATGAACAGAAGCATTCCTGATTTCAGCAGCTGCAGATCAGTGGACGAGTGGTTGGACACCATTAAGATGGGCCGCTATAAGAACCACTTTGCCGCAGGAGGGTATCTGACTCTAGGACATGTGATGAGCATGAAACAACAGTGAGTTGATTGAGTTCTCGCTCCGTAACACGATGGAGTGCTTGAGATTGCTAATGCAGAAATGAAGCCTTTTAGATGCATCATCTCACCAGCGCAGGGTTCCAGCTGGCTTCGTGAATCTTAGCGCTGAGGTAGATGGAGGACAGATTGGAGGTGTCCTTATGGCGTTAAGCCTTTCGATTGATCGTCATCTCCTCAAGTGAGATGATCAATGAGCATTAGATGCAGTTTTGTGGTGTTTCAGCACTATGTGTCCGTGGGTCGGTCAATGCTATTTCTATCGGTCCAGATTTAGTGGATTTGTAGACATTAAAAAATAAGCTTTTTTCACCAGCTTGGTGGAGACCAGCTTTACCGTGGATTTCAGGATTTTAGTGGATTTCATTCGTTTACTTGAGACACATTCTCAAACCTTTCAAAAAATTTTTTGAAAGTTTCTTCCGACTTTTGTACTGTATTCCATGTCTTCTGACGCCTTTATGGGAGGAACAAAGCAAACTGAAATACATGTTTCATTAATTGAGATAAAGCTAAAAATATTTACGAATATTGCCTTGGCAACTAACTGAAATAAAATGTGTATAGTTTGAAGTACTAAAATTACTAAAACTGAAATAAAAATAAATTAAAGCTTAGTAGAAATAGTAAAAAAAAAAAAAAAAAATTTGATAAAAATAGCAAAAGCAGAGAGCGAAATTACTAGTATAAAAATAATACTAAAATAACACTGATTAGTAATTCATTGAAAGCAATTATGTTGTCTTTTATGGCTATTTTGTCCATATTTCTCTCCATATTTCCATTTACTACTCAATGGGTCAGTCAGTGCTCTTCCTGTTGGTCAATTTTGGACCAAATTCACAGTCCCAAAAATTGGCAATTACCTTTCTGGAAATCATATTATTAGAGTCGCTTTTATTAGACGTGATTATGAAATCAGCCACAATGTCTTATGGTTTATTAGGTTTATGTGTGAAAAAAAAAAAAATCCCTGACCAACTACAACCGTGCTTGTTGCAAATCATTTGTTTGTTTCAGATGTTTTTAATGAAACTTTAAACACAATAAGCCCATAATTAGAGCTGCACAATGAGTGGTCTGATTAATCATGTTTATGGTTACAATTGCCATGATTAACTAATCTTGAAAAGGGTCAATTACAGCAATAGAAAGATTTCTATATAGATATTTGTGTAGCATTGTAGGCAATAGCAGGCATTAAGTTAGTCTGAGATCACATAAAAAGTTTTAAAAGCTTGTTTTGGATGTTTACACTTATTACATTACATGAATACAAAAATAATCTTAATAACCGATGAGCACTACTCATAATCTTGAATGAATCACTTTTCTTTCTGCAGTGACATGCAGCGGTTGGGAGTCACGTTAATGGGCCATCAGAAGAAGATCATGACCAGCGTCCAGGTGATGAGAGCCCAAGTACTGAACCAGAGCGTTCCGTCAGTGCACATATAATCACAGACCTCATCAGAATGCAAGTACATATTGATCTGATATGGGTTTGCGTCTTGTGTATGAACTTCAAAAGACTGTCCCTTCCTTAGTGAAACCTGACGTGGACTATACTGGGAAAAGGATGGAGTTTTTCTTCTTCAGTGGGACATTCTGCAATTATCTCTTTTACTTCCTTTTGTAAATGTTTGGACTGCCTTAAAAGACACATAATTTAAATATTGTTGTACATAGATGAATATTTTATGAATAATAGAGTCATGAAAATATGTGAAAAGTGGACCTAATAATGAATATTAAAAAGGTGGAAATGAATATGCATAGTTTTGCCAAACCCACCACAGCACCACAACGGCATGGATGAAACTACGAGTGCCTCAAGTGCTGAAACGTGACGGAAAACAATGCGACGTCACCGGAGAATCAGAGTCTGCGAACCGAGACCCTCAGGAGGAAACGTTCGGGCTCCTGACAAAAGCTGTGGAGCGCACAAGAATACGGACAAACGCTGAATTAGTCTCTGTGGTCGTAAAAAGGGGGGAAAAAACGCAATTATGTATGTCGTGTGTTTGATTAAACACTCTGAAACTCAACCTGCGGTTATTTATTGCGTGCAGAAGAGCGCTGGATCCCTCTGGAAATGGGAGGAATAAATATGTGTAAATGTTGGTCTGCAGAAAACAGAAACACTTGTAACTTACATTCCGCTTGAAATCTGTCTGAAATGGAATCTCTATCTTTCTCATACAAGTGGATTCAGAGTTCAGGCCAGTTTTTAAATATTTATTCTTACCCTGGGGAAATCGAGTATTCTCAGAGTTTGGGCTGTTTTACATCACTCATTTGACTGACACTAACAGATACAATAATGAGCTTAAAGGGGAATCGCACATAATTGTGCGGATCTTGTAATGGTGGGACAAAGTCAACATGAAATCATAACTGACCCTGTTTACTTTACTAGATGTCCCTGGTCTTATTATGAATGATTAATCTGTGCATGTTATTCCAAAGGGAAGAAGATGTTTCGTAGTTTTCATCAAAATATTCGCTGCCTCTTTCACCAGCTGAAAGGACGTTCCCCTCCATGTTCCTGTCAGGTCCTGCTTTAAACGTTAAATCCCCTTGTCGGACATCCTTCTCACAGAAGTAAAATGGGTTTTGCAAGCCATTTCATGTTGACTTTACAAAAACACTGGACCTCATTTCATTTTTGAAAACAGGGTATTATCTGTATGTTCATTCTTTTATTTATTAAATTATAATTATTCAGTTTTAAATATTAAATTACCTAATTGTGCATTTGTTTGTAAGACAAAGATTAATGGAGTTACTTATCCATGAAACATATGTGTAAATATGAATAAAATAAAGTTTTTTTCCGCTCCGTCTCTTTCTGATTCTTTGAAATATCCATATGCATCTTGGAGGACACATAAAAACAACACTGCCACATCATGCGTCAAGAAATTTAACCAAATAGAGTATCTATCTATCTATCTATCTTGTCTGTCTCTTTATCTATATCTGTCTTTCTGTCTGTCCGTCTGTTTTTCTGCAAAATTTAAATTCATAACAACATAGGATAGCAATTAAAATCATTTATTTTTGCATTGCAAATTCTGTAAGTAGGCTATTCATCATGGCATTACTTTAATTAAAATGTATTCATGCAAAATACATCTACTTTTTCTGTTGTTCGTGTTTGTGAATCTTCACAGTTTTGGTGACATTCACCCACACAGATATTTTCCAGACATTATCATGCATTATCAGGCGTACCTGAGTGTCCTGTCCCATCTCTCCGTGTGAACCACAAGCCAACAGCACTTCAGTGACAGCAGAGCAATTGCTTTTAATGTCCGCTGGGCTTTAGCGCGCTCCTCTGAGAGCTTTCTTCATTACTTTAACGTAAAGCTGTGAATTTAATGTCTTAAAACTGATTCATGACCACACTGCATATATCAAGAGACTGTCAGCTTCCATTGTCACATTATGAAAGTTGACATCTATGTGGAAACCAAATATTAGCAAGTGTTTTGTCTGTGTTTCCCTTTGCCAAGAACTTGCCCGTTTGGATGGTTCTCTGCGTGACGCGTTGAAAGCATTCATGCGCAAATGTCACCTTGAAGCGGATTATATTCAGAATTCATTTCAGGTGAATGGTCACATATACAGAACCTGTACACACACAACATACATCATCAGAACTCCAAAAGCAGTCAGAAAATGTTGTTTTTGCACGCACAGTGGTCTGAATGGCATTTCATTGCATAAAAAAGAATTTTGTGCTATTCATTTTAAAGAAACATTAAAGAAAAAATACTTTTGATTTGAATGGTTTACAAAATTTTTCATCTTTGTTGCCATTGGCTTATGGCTTGCCTAGTTGGGGACATTAAATGTAACCTTAAATTTAATATTCAACAATAACATTGATCTGCCTGCATTTACACTATTATAAACAAACTGTATATGAAAATATGAAATACGAAGTGAGCTGGACAATGACATCACGGCTATATATAAACTAACTAAATAACTTTTTTACAACAAAAATTAAACCTCACTTAACTTACTTAAGCTGGACTGTGACACTATTTTCTTCTGGAAACAAACGTTGTTGCATTATTTTCCTGTTATCTCTGTAAAGCTGAAACAATCTGTATTGTAAAAAGCGCTATATAAATAAACGTGACTTATTGACTTGAATTTTTCATTGTTAGTTCATGTTAACAAATGAAACCTTGTGAATACCATGAATACCATGAATGCAATAATGTATTTGTAGACTTTCTGATCATTGAACAAATAATTATGAAGGAAGTGAAGTTAGGTAAGTGACATTTTTGATATATTATGTAACGCATGAGATTTAGATATTTTTTAAGTGTCCAAACACATTTGGGGCGTCTGTTTGACTATAAAGTCAACACTGAACTGATTTGCACTTCCCACAGACAGCTAAAGTGACTCCCGCAGTTGCATGTCAAATATTTAGTCTGTCCCACAAAACTCTCAGATGAGACGAGTTCAATTCAAAGACAGCCTGGCTTCACAGCCTCAGCCCGTCGAGATAACAGAGTTCAGTGTTGTGGATGTGTGTTGTGGCGATAGGAAACTTGTCCTCCATCACTTTCTCATTCTCGTTGAGTGAGCACAGTCAGATAGGACGCCAGGAGGTCACGCAACAAGCTGTGAGCAACGTGCCGCCCTCCCACACAACATAATGCACACTATCATAATGATATTATGGCACAGAAGAGTTTTGATAGACGGTAGTCATTTTTACAGCTGTGATATAAAAGATTGCACAAATATTATAATGTTAGTGTAGAGACAAAGTCAAGAGTTTTAGTAAAAATGTATTAGAATTTTGATAATGCTTATATATATATATACTGTCAAATCGATCATTCACATCTAACATAAAAGTTTGTAAATATATAGCACAATAATAAAATATATAAATATGTGTATGTGTGGATATATAGTATATCAGATACAAGCATACACACACATATACATACTGTATATTTACAAACATTCATGTTAGATGGGATTAATTGTGATTAATCGATTTGACAGCATAAATATATAGCCTACTTATATATATATATATATATACTGTATATATATATATATATATATATATATATATACACACACTTACCTTTTGACTTCATGTTTACATTTACTTCAAATAAATATACATTTGTAATATTGTAATATCCATCATCCTGACCACTTTTTAACTGAAAAAGTAGGCTACAAATTTTTTTTTTTCACTCTTAATAAAATCCTGATGTCAGAAATCAGGACGCAAAGCACATTTGATATTAATTTGGACACTGTAAACAACACCATAAATTATCTAGTCACCAACTACGTTTAAGACAAATACATTTCACTGAGTGTCCACAGTTTTCCAAAGGGACAACATGCAAACAGCGGTGCTGTTGTTGTTGCCCAAACATTTGCGATACGTGCAATTTATACAAACTCTTTGATTAAACATTCATGAGCACCTTGAGTTTCTCGATGAAGGCCTATAGTGTATACTTTTACATTTAGTGTATAGGCTACTTTTACATTTAGTGCATACAATAGGCTATCCGTGAAGAAAAAAAAATGTCCACATGACCCACTTGTACAATGGAAAGGGTGGATTTGTAATACATTAAACCCTGGGCAAAATAAGTTGGAAAGAAAATAATTAAACATTTATGTGCTACAAAGATATTCTGTATGATTCTGTGAACTTCTACTGTAAGCGGCTCTCAATTAGCCTAATGAATCTCATGACTCTACCATGAGTCATAACACTCTCATACTTGCATCCAGAAAGAATTAAAGAGATCTACATGTGACCTAATTACCTGACCAAGTTGAAAAAGGGTTTCCCTACCTTGAGAGCAGAAATTCATAACTTAGCCTGTTAATAAAATGTAATAGTACCCTCATTAGCATATATGCAAATTGGCATCATTTCAATGCAAAACCTTTACTCTGCTGGCCTCGGCGTGCACCCTAACCACTCAAACTTTCTCTTTGATGTTATAAGCAAAGTCTGTCACCGATGATCCTTATTTGCATGAACCTGATACAATCCATGCTGTGCAAATTATCACGCCCCTGGAGATATCAACCAGACAGAGGAGAAATTAAGCTCTAATTCAGAAGATAAGATATTTCAAGGGCCGAGAAAACGCAAATGGTTCGGGGTGAATGCTGAATCAGGCGGTTCCATGTGTTGTTGGCCCGGATTAAACCTTGTTAGTCACAGAGAGGCCTGACCGCCAATTCAACTTCATGGAGCTTATTACCGCAAAGAGATTCGCACAATAGAGCTCCAAGTGCTTCCGTTAGTGTGGAGGGCTAATTCGATGAGTAATGAACGGATTCCGGTGTTTTCTTTACCCTGGGAGACTGTTTTGAACACTAAAATAAAAATGTCATTATTCATTATTTATCGTTCTTGTGGGTGAGCATTGTCAACACAAACAACATCTGGCTCAATAACTGATTCCAGAAGACACCATAAAAACACGAAAACCTCATCAACCTCAAATGATCCTTATTGATTCCAAGGCACTTTCTTAGAATCAGATGGTATTGTTAAGGATCGGCACGGGCAAAATATATCTGAGACAGTATGGCTGTATCCATATTTGGCACAGTAGCCTTTGTTTGCAATTACAGAGGTCAAACGTTTCCTGTAGTTTTTCACCAGGTTTGCACACACTGCAGGAGGGATTTTGGCCCACTCCTCACACAGATCTTCTCTAGATCAGTCAGGTTTCTGGGCTGTCACTGAGAAACACGGAGTTTGAGCTCCCTCCAAAGATTCTCTATTGGGTTTAGGTCTGGAGACTGGCTAGGCCACGCCAGAACCTTGATATGCTTCTTACAGAGCCACTCCTTGGTTATCCTGGCTGTGTGCTTCGGGTCATTGTCATGTTGGAAGACCCAGCCTCGACCCATCTTCAATGCTCTAACTGAGGGAAGGAGGTTGTTCCCCAAAATCTCACAATACATGGCCCCGGTCATCCTCTCCTTAATACAGTGCAGTCGCCCTGTCCCATGTGCAGAAAAACACCCCCAAAGCATGATGCTACCACCCCCATGCTTCACAGTAGGGATGGTGTTCTTGGGATGGTACTCATCATTCTTCTTCCTCCAAACACGGTTAGTGGAATTATGACCAAAAAGTTTTGGTCTCATCTGACCACATGACTTTCTCCCATGACTCCTCTGGATCATCCAAATGGTCATTGGCAAACTTAAGACGGGCCTTGACATGTGCTGGTTTAAGCAGGGGAACCTTCCGTGCCATGCATGATTTCAAACCATGACGTCTTGGTGTATTACCAACAGTAACCTTGGAAACGGTGGTCCCAGCTCTTTTCAGGTCATTGACCAGCTCCTCCTGTGTAGTTCTGGGCTGATTTCTCACCTTTCTTAGGATCATTGAGACCCCACGAGGTGAGATCTTGCATGGAGCCCCAGTCCGAGGGAGATTGACAGTCATGTTTAGCTTCTTCCATTTTCTAATGATTGCTCCAACAGTGGACCTTTTTTCACCAAGCTGCTTGGCAATTTCCCCGTAGCCCTTTCCAGCCTTGTAGAAATGTATCATGCATATGTGTGTATTTATATACACAAAATAATTATACACAGTAGCCTACACATATATTATGTAAACACAAACTTTTATTTTGGACTTTTATTTATTAATCGCTGTATATGTCTATTTATTTTGTTGTTTTTTTGTTTTATATATAGCCAGGCTAGAATTTAGTTTACTATAGTGGTGAGGATTTTTCAATTAGCCTACTTTTTGTGCAGATTAGTTACACCAGTAGGTGGCGCTGGTGGTAAGTAACTGTCTTTAAGAGTCATTTACATTTATTGACTCATTCAACCGATTCCTTAATAAATGCTTATTCATTTGTGAGTGAGTCATTTGAATCATTCAGCCAACCGATTTGTTCAAAACTCTCGTTCATTCAGGAAGGAGAAAAAAAGTTTTTGAGGTGTCGGTGCAGACCGTGCACTAGGCCTAACTGTCGATTTGTTGGTAAATAATTTCGTTGGCGGACCAAAACAGACAAGTAGTGATTTGGGGTCTAAAAGGTAAGTTATTCATTATTAACTTAATCGTGCTGCCTCATGATGAATGTTAACTTCTAAGAATCGGCCCGATTTTCTAATTTGTAACGAAGGCTTGGACACGTTTTATGAATTTAGCTTAAGAACGTACCAAAGCTATTCGTCATGACTTAGTGTCAAATTATGACATAGTCATGACGAATAGCTTTGTAGGAATAAGTTTGTGGAACTACTATCTTATGCTGAATTCTTAAAACGTATTATTTTGCTTTACATGTCTCAGACCGGCCCATTCAGCATTAGCCTACATTTTAGATGTTTTAGACAAATTCTAAAAACTAATTTTCCACCATAATGTAGGCTATGGATATCAAAAGGTCACCAAGTGAACAGATTCATTCAGTTACAGATTCTCTTTCTAGGCTTTATGTTTCGTAGGCAGTGTGAATATTTGAAAGTTTGAAACTGTCCTAGTTAACACACTGATCTTCCCTGTGGTTTGTTTTCCCAGCATGCCTTAGCTCCCCCACCGGTGTAGTACAAGGGGCCGGCAGCATGTATGCTGGCACAGCGATGGGTACGTTACTGTTGTCTGTCTCATCCTTCAAACATTTATGAAATTCAGATCAACTGATGTGACCCAAAAGTTTCACTATCAACAGAAATGAGATTTGAAAACTTTCAGAAGCAAAGTATATGCAAATATTGCTATGCACTTTCTAAGGTGTTCTAATCAATGCTGAGTCTCTCCTTCCATAAACGTTTGCTGGGATTTTTATTTCATATGCATTTGATTGCATAGAAAATTACCACACCACATCCTTAAATATTATCATTAATAGTGGTGATGCTTTTCTTACTGTTGGTTTTGATTGGCAAAAATGTTACATAAGAATGAATATAAAACTATCCTATGTCCACCACATAGCTGAATTACAGTGCAATCAATCCAGTGACTCGAATAGAAACGAATAGATGCAAATCCACATATGGATGTAGTAATGGATAAAAATAAGGCAGGAGAGAGTTGCTGGCAAAATTTCACACCTGTATCGCTGAGCGTGTTCGTGTGGACAACAACTAAGCAAGACTGATTACCGGTCTGATTACTCTATGCAAATTACTCTAATGTCCATGCCAAAAATAAATTTCAGGGAATCAGCACGTTTCAATCCGGCTCTCATTAAGAAGTCCAAAGAGGAGGAGAGGGGGGAAAACACGTGTAGAAATGAAGCACAGAATTTCTGTGCATTGATCTCCAAACCCCTGGAGCCTCAGTGGTGCCCTAGCCTGATTCCTCCTCGGGTCAGTCCTCTGGGCTCCCGTGTTCGCTGGCTGAACCTCTCACCGCTGCTCTTACTGTCCCGTGTGCTTCTCACAGCCCAGCGCGTTTCCTCGTGGGTGTTTGAGCAGCAGCGCTTTGTGTCGGATAGCATCTTCTTCTTTTTGAAGGGAAATAAAAGTTCAGCACTATGGATGAAAGCGAACCACTTCTGTCTTTACGTGAACGTGTTCTTCAGTAAAATTAGCAACATACTGTGCAATAACTGAACCTTAAAAGTTTTTCACCTTCAAAACCTGATAACGTCCTCAAGATAGACGACTGCATAATAAATTAGGCAGCATACGTACTGAAGTGTCTGTTTAATTATAGTCCATACTGCATATTAGAACACTATAGTCCTATATATTAGAACCAAACCTTTTTTTCTTTCTTTTTTTGGCAACTGAACCTCTTTTGTCCAGAGATTTTAAATAATGTACTGACTTTTCAATAAATATAATTAAATAGATTTTTAAAAAATGGGTGTTTGTCTGTGCAAAATAAATGTTTTCATCTCAAACACACCAGTTTGTAGGCCTTGTTTGGCTCAGGTTTGGTACCAGATCTCTAGTTCGAGAGACACAGATGGAGGTTTGATTACTTTCAGTCTTTGTGTCAAAAACGATTCCAGTTGGAGATCAGAGATTGGAGTTTGTTCTTCATGTATGGTCTGTTTTTCTTTAAAACTTCCCTCAGCCTGAGTCACGCAAGCTGAGACACGGCAGCAAGGCCTCATGGGCCGCCAGCCAGAGCTGCACGCACATTCAGACGTGTCGTTTCTGCACGGAAACCACCAAGTGCAGCCACTCCATCACCATCTTGGTCTCGCCATGCGATCTCTCTTTTTCTAAGCTATGCCCTCCACCCCCTGACAATGGAGAAACTGTTACTATTTTCAGCATGAAATATAGATGGTCTGCCCGTGCATGTTGTGTTGCACGTGAAGCGTTTGTATCCGTGTGCATGAGCGTGTGAGCCAGTGGAAGTGGAGCGGTTCGTTTCATTAGCCGCGATGTTTCATTCATGAGAGAGCATTTCACTCAGCGCAAGACTGAGTCACGAAACGAGCTCCACATGCAAACGGGCATGAAATCAGATGCGCAATACTTCGATCCATGACAACTTTCTATTTCTGACATTCACTGATGTTGTTAAGATGGAGCACAATCTATCTTTTTTTTTGAGTGCTAATGGACCATGATGATGAAGGGCATTTATCCATTGTATTATTATTATTGCTGTATATTTTAAAAGACCAAAAAGCATTAGGCTAGATGCTCATTAACTCATTAGCTCATATAGACAGATATTCATGTTGTACAGACCATGTGAACAGCATTCTTGTTCTATTTTGAACATAAAAAAGCTAAATATAGCCCAACAATTAATTTTAGAAAAATGTGTAATCATCTACTGTAAATTAGAATATTAATTTGAGGTTGTTTTTTTTAAATAAATAACATAAACAACATTTCACATACATTTTATTAAAATATTTCTAACCCATACACATGACATACTTATCATTTATATTTCAATAAAATAATTAACTTTTTACAATTTCCAACACCACTGACACCAGGTAGAAAAAAATCATGCAAGTTCAGAATTGAGTTCTCTTTCGCATCTTCTCGAGCTCAAATGGTTTAAAAACGCTTGAATGATTAAACTGACAGGACCTAAAATACATTCCAATTATAAGCTTTCACTCTATGATGGTTAAACTTTGCAATTAATCTGTGAATCACGTGCGTTTTAAACCATGGTGCCTGTGTACGGATAGACTACGATCCCTATACTCAACATCCGTAAATCGCGATATTAATGCTAAAACAATATGTCTTGTATCAACTGAAATGTATTGTATTTAGTTTATAAATATTTTAATGCAATCTGCAGTCTTTCAAATCTTTTAATCATGACACATTTCATTTTATGTTTATGAACTTTACATTTTTAAAATTGGCCAATTTTGTAATGGTGTGACTCTTTAAAAAATATAGTAGTAGTGGTACAGTATATTTGAGCATTGACCTGGCAACCCTGTATTGATGGTGAATTTGGATGAATTCGTCACTAACTCAAAGAAAGTCAACTTTCTACCGACAAACTAAAGATGTTGTTTGTCAGTTGCATTCTTCAAGCCAAGCTGAGATTTAAAATGATGAGAAAGTCAACAAGAGAGAAAAGAAGAAACAATTTGAGCAGTGCCCCGTCTGCGCAGTACGGCTAAATTGAAGAGTCTACGTGAACGCAGCTTTTGATTTGATTGCTTATGTAGATAGAGAGGGCAGAACGTTCCCTCTGAGCCTGTTCGCACAAGAGGAGAGACAGATTCGAGTCAGGAGTAAATCCTGTCTGTGTCTACGGCGCTGAGAGGAAGACGGAAATGCATTACTCATGCGGCACCTTATCAGCTAAAAGAGTTTGGCTGTTGGTGTGCAATTAGACGTGCTAATCCTTTATTTAAGAGAAAGCCAGTGAAACAGCCGCCATGTTGGGTGGGCTCTGAGTGTCTCAACTTTTCCTGGGTGTTTTGAAGGGGGCCGAATATGCAAATGAAGTTGCTTGAGTATTCAGAAACACCTTATTTTTCACATATTCTCCATTGTTGCAGAACCTCTCTACCCAGTCTGTCAGTAACGCTCTGTTTAGTTCCTGTCTCTATGAAACCCCTCCTTTCGAAAAGCGCAATGTGTTCTGATTGGTTGAACCGCTTTGAGTATGTTTGGGAAATGTCACACTCCTTACTATAACCTTACCATATTCTGTATTGTGACTTGTAAATACCTCACATGTAGGTAGTTAATTGTGTTGCATGTACTTTTTCTCGTTTTTTTTAAGCTAAATGACATTATGTGGCTTTGTGGTTGAAGAAATGACAACACTAGTGTCTGTTCAATGAACAGTGTAAAATGGTATGCAAAATCTTTCTACTCAGTATGTATGATAATTGATAAGTCTGATGACAAAGTAATGGAAGGAAATAAACAAGTATATTATTTAATCGGAAGTAATTTACATGGTAATATGATCATAAATTGAGCAGTTGCATGTAGTTGTAGAGCCTTCAAAGTCGAAGGCAGAACTGTGTAGGGCGAGACACTTCCATGACAATATTAGCGTGCCATAAAGAAAGACTCACTGACTGGGGTCGACTGCTGAGAACAACAGATGTCACTGCTGGAGACGTCCTTGAAATGACACTGGGACTACAAAATTAATTTGCTCAGATTTGCCCTATTCAGGGGTGATCCAATTAGTAACACAAAATTATTTAAAATGCAATTTACTGAACTTTGCCCTCTTGCACTTTGACCCTGCATATCCATTAGGTACAATGAGTTTATCCTGTCATTAGCCACACATAGAAAAATGTTTTAGAATATGAATTTAAGCTTATATTATTTTTCAAATGAAATATTAAGTTATCTGCCACTGTTTCAAAACATAATTTGTCACAATACAGTATATAGCCTAATTGTTAAAATGCAAAGGACAATAATTTGTCAACTTTTGGGATCTAATCAAACTACCTGTGCATTTCAAGTCAGCATTCGCAACCAATTTCTTAAAAAATATTTTAGACGATAAAAATATTTACATTTTAAAATATATAAATAGCTAAAAAAAAAAAATAGAGTAAATATAAATTAACAGCATGGCTTTAGAAAAAAAATATATTTTTCAAATATAAAATATATTTCATTTAAACCTTCAAATGTCAAAATATACTTAAACATTTATTTTGCATACATTTGCAGAATCTATGATTTCCAATCATAGAATACATTTTGTGTGAATGCAAAATGTATTTTTCCAAATCAATTTTAGACAATCATAAATATTAAAACATTCCATATAATAATCCTATTGCCCCCTCTTCTTCCAGTTGATTCCTTTCTTCTGTCCACACTGTCCTATAAAAACAGGTGTCAATTAGACCAAAATAACACATTTAAAGGAGCCGTATGTAAGATTGTGGCCAAAACTGGTACTGCAATCACTTTCAAATTACTGACTCAAGGTTGCCAGATATGCTGCAGGATATGATTACGACACGTTTGTATCTGCAGCTGTGGGAACTAGAGCAGAGCTGGCAACCCGGACGCCGCAACACTACTGACTCCGTGATTGGTCGATCGGTGGAGGGTGGCACTCAGACCAAAACACAACATGACAACATCAACATCAGTTGAGGGCTGCAACTTCACTTTTTAAATGACAATATCCTGGCCGGACTACTGTTGTCAGTGATATAAGTATTTGAAATGAACATGATTTCTTAATGTCTAGTGACATATCAGGGAAAATGTATGATTAATTGAAATAAATTTCTTACAGACAGCTCCTTTAACATGCTTTTTATTGTCATAAATATAAACATGGCCTGGTTAATCATTTTTTGGTTTATTGGAGTGTTACCTGCACAACCCGCCGTCCTCAGTGCCCTTGCTAGGTTGCCATTGCTTTGGCTGCCGCCCGGCATTCGCTGAGCTTGTCAAAAGTCTGGAGCTCCTCCGTACGGCTGGCAGGCGGGCGGCCCCTGGGAGTCAGGATTGTGTGATAACACTTTGAAATGATAGTTTAGCCCAGGAGAGCACTTGACACGCAATATCTTCCCCTCTCCAATCGACAGGCAAAGCAAGCTCAGAGCAGGGTAAACATGGGCTCAGGGCGTAGACACACTGCGAGGTCCCGAGGAAAGAGCGCTCATCTCACGCATCCGGTCCACCGCACAATTACCACTCTGTCCATCACGGTCCCCTCACCGGAGGCTTTTCTCACCCGCCGCAGACGCATTCATTCTCCTCTCGGCCTGTCTGTGTATTCAGCCTCGACAACTGCAAATAGACAACAGGTAATGTTAATGTATTGACAGTCTAATAAAGAGTGTTGGCTCTGGATATAAATCACGCAGTTTATTTGCGTGGGCGACTCTCACCTCTTTGTCATATTAATAGTTATCCAGATGAGATGAAGAAGGTGTCAAGGGAAGGACGAAAGGTGTTCCTGCACTGAGAAAACAACCAATTGTGAGTTTACACAGTTTTTTTTCTGTATTTCAAGTACTTGCCTGACAGGACGAACTGTCACTCTCACTAGACGGACTGATAGGCCCAAAACATACTCAACGGATCGGTCACAAGCTGTTTTCTGTTCTGAAAGGGTCGTAGACAGCTGGGAAAAACAATGCTTAAGTGCAAAAAATAAAGCACATGCACTACACTTCCAAATGAACTATTGCATAGCAAAAGCTTGACCATCCATTCATGTATGAAAGTGCTGCCTAATTGGCATACTAAACAATTAATTGCTTGTTTTTATGTTACTTTTAGGGACGGGTAATAAACTGGTGTGCATCCAAAGTGGTGTTTTTAGAAAATATACAGAAACATCTTGCTTATTTGTTAATACTTCAGACTGTTTCAAACATTCAATGCCGGGCGCAAACCTTTTCATATCCAGCAATAGTTTAAAATCAGCAGTGATACTAAACAGACCTCTGTTTCCTCTGGCAAACAAATAACAGTCTGTTAGGCAGTAGACAGAACAGAAAAAAAGATTTTGTGTTAGTTAAATATACTATACATACTTATAGTAGAAAACCATAATTTATTGAATAAGCATTATTTGAAGTGCTGGTCCAGACTAATGTTGTGCAGTACTCTTTAAACGTTTAGTTTGGATGTTTTATTGGAGAAGGGTCTGTCTGAGACTTCAGTCGACCTTCACAGCACAGAAACAACCACGGCAGCGGTGAGCGTGGACTGGAAGTGTTTGACAGCTTACATTTAAGGAGATCACAGCAACCTTGGCTGTGTGCAATCATCACACCAAGGACTTCACTGTTCCAGAATTTCAAACTATACAAAACGACTGCAAAAAGAGCACCCAGAATGATTTAAAATGGAAGAATATTACAATGCACTAGAATTGAATATATTAACTGAATTAGAATCTCATTGAAATGAAGGGGAATATCTCAGATATTTTAGGGTTTCTGTCTTATTAAATTACTTTCTCCTTTTTTTAAGTTGTGAAGTAAGTTTCAAACCAAATGTAGTATGCGGTTTCAGACGCAGAAACAGACTCCGTTTGAGCATTTCAGTACGGCTCAACCAATGGCAGGAGTTTGGGGCGGGGCTCTCTGTTTGCCTGACCAATAACAGACGGGGGGGAAACCTATTTGCAAACAGAGATTATTTTTACATTACAGAAATTATATTTCTTTTAGAAAAGTTCAGCTAAGAACCCCATTATTTGAAAAGTCCAGCCAATAACAGCTGTGTTGACATATCCGACAGCTTATTAGCACAGTATCAATGATTTGGAGGATATCTGAGGTGGATTTGCCGTAATTAGATTGTCTCTTTTTCTCTCCCTTCTGCTGCACTCTTTCATTTCAGTGAAAGATACACATTTTCACTTGTTCCTCTTCAGCCCATAAATATGTTATTAGTGAGAGAATAATTTATGGCATGTCATGATAGCAATAAATGACAGAATATTTGCCCAGAATTACTTACTGCCAGGATTGCTAGCGGGCAGATGGCTGGTATTGCTAAATAAGAAAAAAAGAAATGAAATAAACAAGAATGGAGATAAAACACCAAGACATTCTGCAAGGACACTAAACCTGTTTTTAATCAATAAGTATTTTTAGCCATGTTTTACATTATTTTGTTTGTCAATTAAAAACACTTAAAGTAGTAATGGTGTCACTTGCTAACCTGCGATAACGTTTACTCTCACCTCTCAATAATTAACAGAGTTCTTGATATCTGTTTCTCTTGAGCGTTGCAGTTTGAAATCCCAATGTGATCTCATTGGTATTTATAGGTATTTGTATGAAAAATTTACTAGTTAAGGCAATGAAATGTAATAATATTACACATTTTTTAAATGTAAATGAATGAAATTGCACCTGAGGTTTGAATGGAAAGATTCCAGTAATTCCAGTTAAGTAAAATTTTCTGAGGATTCATACAGATCTAAAGTTATACGTACTGCAAAAAAAGGTTTGTTTCAGATGCTGTCAAAACATCGACCTTGTACATTTCATTATCTATCCAAATGTATAAAAATGCATAGTTTTTTAAAGATTATTTTATGTGGTTATGTTTGGATGCATATGGACAAAAACGTACATGTATATATTGACATTTTTTCATTTACTGTTTGAATTAAGTTTGTGTGATTTCGTGTTATTAACTAAACCTAAAAAAACTATCAAACATAATTTTTGGGTATAAATAATATATATATATATATATATATATATATATATATATATATATATATATATATATATATATATATATATATATATATTTGATTAAAAACTTAAATGAAATACTAAAACTAAACTGAAATAAAAAAATACGCTACATAACATCAAAATGACTAAAACAAAAATTAAATTGAAAATATAAAAATAAAGGCAAAATCAAAATATCAATAAATACTAAAATAGTACACACACACATATATACAGTGTATACAGTATATATATGTGTGTGTGTGTGTGTGTGTGTATACAGAACAAGATCTCTATAATATAATATTACATTAAATATGGTGTTTTTTTTAACAACACCAAGGCAACACACATTTTTTAGCAACATAATTTTATTTATAATATATAATTAAACTCTCTCTCTCTCTCTCCTTGTCTCTCTCTCTCTCTCTCTCTCTCTCAATTTGTAGAGGGCCACAAGCAGCATTTCCCGTACCTATAAACCAGCTGTCCCAAGAACATGCTAAACTTCCCAGCACTCAAGTTCAGTCCATTTCCATGTGACACGTGGCTGGTTTAACCTGCACGCACTGGGCTGTGTAATGAGAGGCGTCTGACTGTCTCCCAGAGTGCTGTGTTCCAGAGGGAGGGCAGACGCTGTTACACCTGAGATCAGCTGTCGACGTTCGAAGCCTCCTCTGACTGGAGTGAACTCCTGATGGAGCTGTGCTTGTGTGCGCCGTCCGTCGTTATCGTTAAGTAAACTGCTGTCTCCCTGCCTAATGAAGACTGAGATCATTCAAGCAAGACATTATGAATACGGTAATCAAAACTGAAGCATCACTCTCTTTAAACTCATTTAACGAATAGGTCACATATTTTTATGGATATGAATATGGGAAATCAACAAGTGTGTTAATTTTGTCTCATAATTGTCCTTTTATTGCCTGTTTATAGTTCCTTATACCCTAAATTACTTAAAGTTTGTTGATTAATAATTGTTGGAAACATTTACATCCTCCTTTAGATTCTCTTGAATTATCTAATATTGTTTTCTGATTTTAATTATGTATTTCACGTGGATAATACAGAGCTATCCATCCATCCATATACTGACATTATATTACATTGTAAGGGTTCGTGTTAGGTGTGATTTGTTATACTATGGCTGCATCCGAAATAGCATACTTCCCTACTATATAGTAGTCGAAAAACAGTATGTGACCGAATTCACAGTACTCATAAAAGAGTAGGGAAAAAGTACCCGGATGACCTACTTATTCTGGCGAGATTCTGAGTTTAGAATACAATAGACACTTTATTGTCCCATGAGGCCACGGGAGAGGATTTGTGAATAGCAGTGACGCTGGTAGTTCACATTGATAAGGGAGACCAACATGACGAATATAATACATCCAGATTATATTCATACTACACACATTCATACTAGTATATAGAATGTACTTTTTTTAGTGGTCATGAAGTAATTACTTATTCAAAATAAGTACCTACTCAAGAGAGTATGTGAGTATGCGAGAGGATATATATATGTATGTATGTATGTAAGTATATATATATATATATATATATATATATATATATATATATGTATGTAAGTTGAATAAGTCAAGTAGCTGCAAATGCATTGTGAATGTAGGCTAATAGTTTAAGCTTGCATATATTTCCAATCACATACTCAATGATTTTGAAAATAATAAATAAATAAATTAAGTTTAAATAGTGGTCTCAGAGCTTTGCATTCAACAAATGGCTTTTCCCAGGTGTTGGTCGATAAAAGAACATGCTCATAAAAACATATTTTCAAAGCCATGCTAATGGTTTGGACCCTAGAGGCTTTTTGCTGTGTAGTTCTCTCAATGTCATAATAAAAGAAGCTCAAGCTCCCTGCTTGGTTTGAGTCCGAGTCAGAGGTCAAGTGTTTGAAGTGAAAAGCCGTGTGAAAATCTCTATTGTATGGAGAAGGGCAAGGCGGACTGACACTCTTTAACAGTTAGCAGAGCTGGTTGAAGGTCTCTCCTTGACATCTGAGAATCGAGCGGCCTGTTTTCCTGAAACGAAGAGAAGGATGGTACTGCTCGACTTTTTCTCTGTCTTTAAGACATGATGGGTTGTTCTTACAAGAGAAAGAGAATTTTAAAGCCTTAAAATGAATTTTAAAACATTAAAATGATAAATTCTGACATAGATGAGAAATTTTTGTTTTGTTTGTTGTTATTTTGTAACCTAAAAATTATTTTAAAATATAAGGTTCTGTCCATCCATCCATCCATCCATATGTAGCAAAGAAAATATACTATATATGTATATTTTATTTGCTACATATATATATAGTTGAGTAAAGAAAATATACTAAAAATGCTAAATTTAATACAATATAAATTTTATATGCAATAGTTACTAAAAAACAACACCAGGAGGTTATATAAAGTCTTAAAGGTAAGAGAATGTGTAAAAATGGTCATGGTACTGTACAACCAGACTAACATTAAAAGTGCGTCTCAGAAAAACAAAATTCTAGATGTAATATGGCATCTTTAAAAGTTTTGGAGGAGAAAAACAGTCACTGTCAGGATATATTATGGCTTGCAAAAACAGTCTAACCTCTGAAATTAAGGTGACTGACTCAAAGATTCTCATTGATGTTTATAATATTCCTTGTGCACAGTGAAGCTCGTGTCCCTGGAATTGACTTCTCAAAAACAGATTAGTGTGGGTTGACTGCTTCAGAAAATTGCTGACCTTTCCCACCTTGTAGCAACTAACACAGTTCTGTCACTGTAACATCTGAAGTGGCCAATAAAGTTTAATCGTCCAAACATTCATTCTTCCATTAACAAACTGCAGAACCGCCTCTAATGGAGTGAGGGTCAGGACTCTGCTACACACACACACACACACACATAAAAAACACTCAAGCGTACACTCATATAAATAGACTTTAATAAAGCTGTATCTAAAATCTAGTTGAGCTATGTTCGGAGCTGTTTTAAAACGACACAATACATTGAAGTTATTTTAGTTATTTTATAAAACACCAGCAACAGCAATACGATAAAAGACACCTATGCTCATTTTATAGTTACATTAAAAATAACCACAATAGACTTTTTTTTTTTATCAAGCAATATGGTTCATTGGTCTGCAAACTGTAGGCCATTTATTGTTGACAAGCAACATAGCGGCAAACAAATATAACAATATTTCATGACGTCCGTGTATTTATTTTGGTTGAAATTATTTTAGAGCTTTACCTGTGTATTAACTTTATATAAAGCCAGCCAATCAAATTTGAGTATGTTATTTTAGTTCAGAGATACCAGTGATGCTAAACCGCACGTGATGCCTGTGGCCTCCATGTCAAGTCAAGTCATCTTCATTTATATAGCGCTTTTAACAATGCAGATTGTTTCAAAGCAGCTTTACAGAGATAAACATATAATGGCTTTATAGCGGTTCTTGAATAATGTTATTTCCAGCTAAAGTTAAGAGAGCGTAAAGGTTTTTGGTACTAGAGACAAAGATGAATTAATGATATTAAGAAGAGGATCTATGACATCTGGAAGCATCTCTTTCAGTAGCTTAGTCGGTATAGGGTCTAACATACAAGTTGTCGATTTGGATGAATTAACGAGTTTGCTGAATTCTTCCTCTCCTATAGCAACAAATGAATAAAAATTTTCCTCAGGGAGACAACAATGCACTCCCTGATGCGATACTGTAGTAGACGGTTGCATAGTTATAATTTTGTTCCTGATATTATCAATCTTATAAGTGAAGAAGTTCATAAAGTCATTACTGCTGTGTTGCTTGGAAGCTTTCTTTTGCGTTAGTTTAGCCACTGTTTCAAATAAATGCCTAGGATTATGTTTTTTTTTCAAATAATAGGGTTGAAAAATAAGCAGATCTAGCAGCTTTTAAGGCCTCTCTGTAAGCAATCGAGCTCTCTTTCCATGAAACCCGAAATACGTCTAGTTTTGTTTTCTTCCAGTTGCGCTCAATTTTTCTGGCTGTTCTCTTAAGGGCCTGAGTGTGCTCGTTGTACCACGCCGTTGGACTATTTTCTTTAATCTTCTTTAAGCGCAATGGAGCAACTGTGTCTAAAGTGATGGAAAAGAGAGAGTTAAAAGTTTCTGTTGCAATATCAAGTTTTCTAAGCTATCCGGGATGCTGAAACTGATTAGGAAGATTATTGATAAAGCAATCTTTAGTGGCAGAAGTTATTGGTCTTACATATTTATAACACGGAGTTGGCTTTGCAGGCTTAAATTAAATGTAATTTACATGAGACTAGATAATGATCTGAGATGTCATCGCTCTGCTGCAGAATTTCAACAGCATCAACATCTATTGCATGTGATAGTATTAGATCTAGAATATGATTACGACAATGAGTAGGTCCTGACACGTGTTGTCTAACTCCAATTGAGTTAAATTCCAATCTTTAAATGCCAATCCCAATGCATCTTTTTCATTATCTACATGTATATTAAAATCATCAACAATTAGTACTTTATCTGCAGCCAATACTAATTCTGATAGAAAGTCTGCAAATTCTTTGATAAAAATTTTATGCTGCCCTGGTGGCCTGTATACAGTAGCCAGCAGAATTCTCAAACGTGATTTATTGTTTACACTATATACTTTTACATTAAGCACCAACACTTCAATAGAAGTATATTTAAAACTAGATTTCTTAGTGGTTTTGAGAATATTACTATAAATTACAGCAAGACCTCCCCCTTTGCCTTTCAGACGAGGTTCATGTTTATAACTGTAATCTTGTGACTCATTTAAAGTAATGTAATCGTTTGGTTTGACCCCGTCCTTTTAACATCTCAGTCTGTCTATTCTCCAAACTGCTTGTTCGACTCCAGCGCTCCAAGCTTTCTTTTTCCTCCTGACCCGAGGTCTAGTCTTTGATCACAGCTCTGCCTCGAAGGCAGCCCGCCAATGCTAAACTTATCCAAACCACTTTCTCTCACCTCCAAACACACCGAAAGAACCGCCCCGCATCTCAACCAGCGTTTATTCTCCTCCGTTCATCACGACCTGCCACTCATCATCACTCAAACACTCTCAAGAAGTTGCGATGCTCAGAAACAAACGCCAGAGTTAAAAGGAGAGTCGGCAGCGGGTAAAAAAAAAAAAGAAAAGGCAGATGAACTTGGGTAAATTTAAGGCGCATCTTCCTTCATCCGTAATTTCCAAGTCCTCAAATAGAGATTGACTTCAGCTGCCCTCTAAACAGAGCGAGACGGGTCACTGAGGTCTGGTCTGACTCGCTCTAAGAGGGCGTCCTGCTGAGATAATCACAGTTTCCATCGCAGCCCGACTGGCCGTGGCCAAACCAGACCTCCTTCAGGCCAGAGGATGGATTGTAGGATGGCACTCTGATTATGCATTGAAAGAAGGAAAGGGAAATGGAGAAGAGTGTAGAGAGAGAGAATTTTCAGGGTGCCAGAACTGTAATTATATGAGAAATAGGATCAAATGTAAAATGCAATTATATGACAATGGAGAAAAGTGTTATTTGTTACACAAATGCACTAAAACATTGTAAATTCACTTCATCACATGGTGTCGATTGTCTTATTGCTTTTATAAAATGGCAAAAAGACCTAATATTTAAGTTTTATTTTAAATATATTTTCAGTTCTCATTTTAATCTTTAGTAATTTTGCCATTTTTAGCATTTATTTTTAGTTTTTCAGTTTTCACTTGAATTTTATGAGCTTTAATTAAAATTTTCATTTTTTAAAATTGAAATAGTTTTAGTTATTTCAGTAATTTTCTTGACTTAATTAACTTTTTTTTTCAGTTAGTTTCCATTTAAAAAAAAATGTAATCTAATATTTATATTTTTATATTTATATTCGTGTCTGCAACTTTCCAAAAGGGAAAAATATAGAGAGATTGATTCCAGCATTCAGAGGAGATGAAAATGTCAAATTTGCCATCACTTCCTCAGGCTTTGTATTAGAAACATAAGAATTTGTGTAATTAATGATTTTTGCTTTTTTTACAGAAAAGGAGGGACGACTTAACCTGGAATATTCACTGTTGAGGACGAACTCTTCAAGTTTCCCAGGTCAGTGACATCACAACCACTAACACACTTCCTCAGTAACTAAACTGAATAAACATTCACACATTTTCTGAAGTTCATATTTCTTTGGTCAAGATTTGTATTTCCATACTCAGTATGGAACAGAATTGTCCTTTTTCAGTGTAAGTACCTTGCAGAGCAACCATCTGCTATGAAGACCTCGTCATTTCGAGACACAGCAGGTTGTTTGTTAAAGCAATGTTTTATAAGATGAATTATGATATAATATATTCAAACCACCTGTGGTGTTATAAAATAACCAGATAATTGAGGGCAAAGAACAAAATTACAGCCATCCCACAGCATATCACTATGAATTATTATTGAGACAGCATATGATATTCAGTGGTCTGATTATTCTTTCCTTGTGGATTCATTCATTTCTTAACCCTTTATTGTTAATTAAATTGAGAAAATACACCTCTCAATCAATCAGAATTATTTTACAGATTTGCAACTAGCACTCTGGAAATGTTAGTTGTTTTGATGCGTCAGTCACCGCAGAAAACAGCAAACTCATTTGAGAAGTGTTCAGACACACTGTGTTATGGGATATGGATATGTCTGCAACTCACTGTGACGGGTCCAATACAATATGATACAATGAAAACTCTACAATCAAACCATAACCATTGTTCATATTGATATGTAAATATAATATCCTTGTGTGCCTCTAACAAAAATGTCACATTGTCAGCCCAAACCCGGTGATTGCACGGCGCTCTCTCTTCTGTGATCGGTGTGTGAATGCCATATTGTCTGCGCGTCCCTGTCAGCGGAGCTGGAATCAGCCGGGTCACGTCGGCGAGCCTCAGCCCAAACCAGCTGTCAGCTGTGGGGTTTGGCTCCAGCTGCTGGGAGCCGTTCTGGGCCCGAGCTGCTGGGCTTTTTCACACTCACAGATGCCTAACTAGGATCGCGTGGCACATTGTCTTTCTCCCATTTGGGCGACGTATGCGCTGCATGTTAATTGCGAATGTTTATTTTCATCTCCGAGGAATGTATAATTACATTTTTTCTTCCCTCTTCTTGTATTGCACTTGCTATTGTGGGCAAGATTTGACTATTTGACAGTTATTAGAAATGATTAGCAACTAATTTTAATAAAAAGTCACGTCTTTACTGTCCTGAATGTGGCAGATGTTTCAAACTGCGACCTGGCCACAAACCTGCATTTGTTTTTTTCATAGTCATATTTCACCTCAAAATTTAAAGGAAAAATATAAGAAATTATATTTTGTATAAAGAAATTGATTGTGTGTGTGATCGCCCCCCCCCCCCCCCCCCCCCTTTATTCGCATTGTGACATTTAATTACATTATGCACATTTTTTCCATTCTAAATTCTCATTTATTATTTATTTATTTTTATTGTAATTTCCATCACTCAATGGCAATTATCATTAAATTCTTATTAGAATACTGTTAATACATCTGCATGCAATTATTTGCATGATGTTGGCCTAGAAATACTGTTAAATACCAATTAAATAATATCTATTACAGTAACGAAAATTGTAATTTTAAAATATATTTTCATAGAAGAGTTTGTGAGATTCACCAATGTCTGCGTATAGAAATCAAAGTATAAGGAAACCTAATCAAGGCCTTTCTTTTATGCATGCTGATAATGACTCTTTGAAACATCTAACTCAAGATGCGACAAACATATTATTATGCACTTTCTTTACACTTTGAGACGAATATAATATACAGAGACAGTCCTGAGACCCTGGCCCTGTTTTGTTTACACCTGTTCCTGGTTTTAAACACAGCATGACAGGCATCCCGCCAGGAAATTATCTAAAGATAAACGCCTCCGCAAGCAGGAGAGCGCTTTCTCTCCGGACGGCTTGATTAATGAAGCCCACACAAAACCAACAGCTCATAAAAAAACTCCAAATAACAGGAAACATCATTTAAAAGCAGGATTCGTTCAATCACGGGGGTGAAATAGGGTTCCTGGTTTCCAACAGATGCCCGTTGGGGGAAAAAAGTGTGTAAGGTGGAAAACCGTACAAGATTTCAAATCATTTCAGCTGCTGTGAGATTTACACTCCAAGATCCAGGTGTTTCTTCAACTATGGCCACGTTTGCAAATGTACAAACTCAATGATGTATTTAATAGCATAATCAATTATATATAAGTTGAATATAAGTTTAACAGCATGCTGTGATGGAAATAAGAGTGTGTGTATGTTTTTAACAGTTTGTACTGCTCAATAGCAATAGCAACTTTATATACTTAATATTTTGTGAAAGCCGTAATACACTTCCATTCAAATGTTTGGTGTAAGTAAAATAAAATAAAAAGCATACTTTTATTCTGTAAGCATGCATTACATGTGCAAGTGAGAGACATTTATAATGTTACAAAATATTTCTATTTCAAATAAATGCTGTTCTTTGAACTTTCTATTCATCAAAGAGTCCTGAATATTTTTTCTATTGATTTTGCAAAAAATATTAAGAAGCAAAAAGTGTTTTCAACATTAATAATAATAAGAACCATTATTAATAATTGAGCAAACCAGCATATTAGAATGATTTCTGAAGGATCATGTGACACTGAAGACTGGAGTATTGATGCTGAAAATTCAGTTTTGCATCACAGGAATAAATTAACATTTTTAATGTATTAAAATAAAATACAGTTATTTTAAATTGTAATAATATTTTACAATATTTCTGTTTTTACTGTATTTTGATCAATTTTAATTCAAAAATATAATTATTCCAAACTTTTGACCGGTAGTGTAAAGCTTTGTCACAAGTATTGACATGTCTTGTGTTTATTTAACTTATTTAAATTTTATAAATGTAATAATTCATATTTTATGATGGAATTTGTATGTTTTTTTGTTAAAAGACAGTGACACTAAATAATAGCACTAAGACACATTTGTCTCACTAAAGTATTCCCAAAAAGAGTTCATTTCACTTTGTCTCATTGCATCTTTTCCATTTTAAGAGCATGTAATAGATCACAAACCCAATGCTGAAATAGGGAGAACCCGCTGATCTCCAATTCATGACAATGAGTCATCTAGCCAATAAAGTTGCAAAGGCTACACTATCGACCCACAAAAGTGCCTGTAGATGAAGAAACACCCTTCAGCTGAGATTAGGACTACTGGAACGGGTATCACCTGACTACTGAATGCAACTGAGCTGAAATATTCTATCAATCTCAATCAAATTAGGAAAATCAAAAGTAATGAAATGCTTTTGAACATCTCACTGCACGGGACTCATTGGTGCAGAACTACAAATAAACATTCAAAACACATCCGTAACATTGGTGTATTCATGCATGAGGGATTATGAAAAAACGATTTTTCAATCCAAATTCAGCCAAGTGCAATCATTTTTCCTCGTGCTTTAAGAAGCGAGCGTGCTCCTCTCCAGTGAGTTTTGAGTTAGCCGCTCACAGCTGTTTACCATGCGATTACCTGTTTCTTGTCAGTCCGCGCACACATGTACGGGGAAACAGCATCTGTGATGGTCGGCAGGAAAGCTTTACCTGATCGATGCGGCCTCCTCACAGATTAATATGCAAGATGTGACCCTCGGTGCCTCCGGGCTGAACTCGGGTGTCTCCCTGCTCTTTTCCCATGCTCCTTTGCACACGCACCATAAGCTTTAAATCTACTTGAAAAGGAGGGACTGATTAAAAATGTCTGAAAGTAAGAATTAGTTAAGAGCAGTCTGGTGTTTCCTTTATTTAACGTTGAAGCTACTTGCTTAAAGATCCAGAATTAACAGCAATTTATAGACTGTTGTGTAGTTGACATTATCTAATTGTTAAAATGTGATTTGTAATTATTAATCACTGTGGACGCATAAGTGTTTGGTTTGATTAATGCAATGCCACATCTGGGTCAAACCTGCCTCATTAATTTGATAAATATTTTGCACACAATTGCTCTATTCCAAAACCTAGTGCGCTGCCTACCTAGACACTATTTTAAGGCATCATAACTGCACACATACTGACGTGAAGGTTGTTCCAAAAGATACATTACTGTTTAAAATTTGGGGTCAGTATGATGTTTTTTTCATTCAGCATAGGTGCATTAAATTGAAGTGACTGGAAAGTTAAAATAGCAATAGCAGTTCCCACTTTGCTACTTTATTTCCACATTTCAAATATGTTCTTCAATTTTAATATTTTAATATGTTCTTCAAAGTAAACGTCTCCCTGAGCTGATAAATGATGGGAAAAGGGATGAGTTCGGAAAAAGGTGGATTTGAACACGATTGTATCTAAAAGATAACGCCACCCTCCTTACTCTCCACGCCACTAATTCTGTTTGAAGATTTCTATTGTAATTGTATCTGGCTCAATCAGATACCGGTGGGTGGAGTTCATGTAAATAGCCTCTGCCAACAAGCTGGGCCATTTGCACTCAGCGTAAACAGACACTCCGATAATAAAATACCTTTACATGTCACTTATCATTTAACTAAAGCAGTGAATTCTGGGCGGAACATGTCAGAACAATCACCAAATGCAAACATAAGATATCTTGAGCATTGAAGGCCTTTACCGTTTAATCTCTGCGACAGACACTCTGTGACCCACTTCTGCCTGAGCCGTGTGGCACGCTGCCTCTCTTGACTGGCACCGACTCAAAAGTCCTCCTACCCGCTCACGACTCGCAGGATGAGAGGAAGAAGAGGCAGAAGTCTGACAGCCTCGTTTTCAACTTCACCTGCTTTAAAGAGTCAGTGCGCTCCCTTTACACTGATGCGAAACCAAGTTCATGACTCCGTCTGTAACGCCTCGGGTTGCGATTGGCACAGGGGAGTCTGACTCCAGATCAGTGTTAAAGACGCCCACCACCGGGAGCTGGGTTTTTGAAGGAGAAAGTGTGACGAAACGAGCCCCACAGGCTTTAAACTGCGGTTATCGGGGATGTTTGTGGACGCCGTGGGGTTTAATTTCTTAACGTTTCACGCTCACAGTTGTCCAAGCACAATGTTAATGATGCAGAGCCGGGGTCATGTGTGTGTCACAGACACATCAGCGCTGAGCTCAGACGCGTCTCAGAGAGATCCAATGACGTGAGTGCTAATAGGATTTCCTGCGCCTTTCGTTTAGCGTAAAGATTTTCTGTTTTGAGTGGGTGAGTGTGTGAGCCCAGACACACACAGTTGATTGTGAAAGGATTTTCTGTTGGTTCTGCTGACTTTGAAGAACATTTAAATCAAATTTATGAAAAATACACCCCATTTCAAAGCCTAGTCAGCTGTCTTTCAGAGCTGCCTTTTAAGACAGCATCCTAAGCCAAATGAAACCTCATAAGTGACTGCCCTACATAGGTAGTGTCAAAAATTGTGCGGACAATAACTCCTAATTGCTTTCAGTTTGATGTAAGAATGTTGCTATAATAATGCATCTATCTATCCATCCATCAGTAGATGTCGGGGTATTGCTATGTAGTTGCTAAGGTGTTCAATGTAAGTCCATGATTGTTATTTATTTATTTCATTTATTCAGCAAGCTGTATGGTGTGAGATATCATTTATGCCTGTATAGCACTAACAATGCATGACGAGATGCATCCCAAAGTTTAATATTTAGGGTTCATGGTTTGTTCAAATCGTGCCTTAGTAAACAGCACTAATTACAGTTCACCTTTCTAAAAGATTACAATAGTAATGTGTTCTGGGATGCACATATTAGACCATTCTTCATTTCTTCCATCTACTCCTTGTTCTTTTCTTTCATCTTTTTTGATAACAGACAGCAATTATTGAAACATCTCTGCATCATCTATAGCCCATATTTCATTAGCGCTGTCTGCTTTATGAGAGCACGGTAATGAAATGCTTAATTAAACAGACATCCCAGTCATTTGTCAGAATGAGCATCTGCAGTCTGTCAGACGGACTCCCTCAGTAAAACCATTGAGACCTGCAGCGTCTTGCTTGTGTTTTCAGCTTTGGGAAATGGGGCATGTGAACGGTTCACCTCCGCAGACTCTGCAAACTCTCCCAAGACGACACTAAAATGACTACTGTCATTTTCCAGAGACTTGAAGTGTTTCTTTCTCTCTGTCTGTAAGTGATGAATAATCGTCTGATTGTGGTTATTGTGGTTAGTGTAGATGTAGAAAAATGCTGCCCCTTAGAGGCCAATTCTAGAGACTGAAATGATTTAATCTGAGAAACTGCAATCAGGTATAAAACTCACAATATGTTAGAATCAGTTAGACAATTATATCCAGTTGGACAATAAATTGTATCCAATATAATAATCCAATATCTACCTACCTATCTGTAGTAAAAATCACAAAAGTATTATCCAATATAATAATCTATATTTTTTTTAACTCAAAGATGCAGAAAAAAAAGAAAAAAAACACAAATTCATTCACAATAATTTGAAGAGTAGCTACTTTCCAGCTCATTTGCAACAATGTAGCATGAGAAATTGAAGGTAAAATGAATGTATGTTGCCAAGTGTTGCGGGTTCACCAAGGTACATTTTTTTATAAGAGGGTTTAAATGCATTTACATTTGTCAGTGAGATCTTCAATATGAACAAACAGAATAGCAACATCACCCTCTTTGTATGGGAATAAGGATAATTACATATTAAATGACTGTAATTAATGTCTCTAAACTTGGCTAATGTCATCTATTAGTCGTAATGGAATACTAGTAGCCATTCATTTATTAAGTTAGTGGAAATCTTTCTCCTGGAAGTTGACGCAGAAAGTTCGGCCCCACACTGGCGTAATGAAGCTGTTACGCTGCTGACTGGCTCTAGGCGACTGAAAAGCCAAACACTCATTCAGTCATTACTCTTAACAGGAGGGGGTATTCTCTCTGATGGATTGGCAACAACACAAACTAAAGGAAAAGGGGGGAAAAAACGAGTAGAGTTCAAGCATGGTTAATGTCTTTGCAGCAAACGCTATACTTTCAAGCCAGACTCCCCACTGTTGCCGTAATTTTGAGATCCATTTTCAAGAAACAAGAAAACACTTGAATGTCAAACATACAAAATGGATTATGGACCACTGGTTATCATTTGATTTTGATAAGGATTTTTGTTTACTGAAGGAGCAAGTGAAGTGAATGCACAACACCTTGATTCGCTGAACTCTAATTGTCTGTTTAAAATGTTGACTGACAGACCTCTGAGTAAATGGACTGGCTTCATAATTCATTGCTTATGGGTATCTGCTCACAGTGCCACTCTTATTATAATAAAATAAAATAGTCTTATGGTCAACATATATTTGTGGTCGACTTAAAAGGTTCACAAAAACAATGTTAAATGCAAATAATTAAATGCAAGTACTAGCCTTATAATCATGCATGTGGTCAGGAGGACAGCGCAAAATATTTTTTATTGATGTTGGTCAATATTGGTGCAAATCCATATTGGTTAAAGGTAGCCAAATCAGATAGATGTCAACATGAACAGTTTGCATGATGTATCCTGATTACAAAAACAAAAAAACAACAAAAAAACATAAAAATGGTTTCAGTGAGGATAAACAAACCAGGAGCAATAAAACACAGCAAAAAAGATTAATACGGTTCCAAAGCTATCTATTTTCCCATTCAGCTTTTATCATAATGATCATTTTCCACATTGTTAAGACTGGATATATTGTGAATGGCAATATTTTAATTACATTTGTACAGTGAACATTTTGATACTGTGTTGGGTCGGCATTTGATGTCAAATGAAGAACCACAGTTGAGAACCACTGTTTTAAGTTTACAGTAAAAAATTAAGATATTTATTAGTATTATAAGATCAAACTCAGTCAAGCTTATAAAAAAAAAAGAAAATGTAAAATTCAGTAAATAGTTTGAAAAAACAAATTCTAAATCAAAATCCATTTGGTGCATAATTCAAACTTAGTTTTAAAACAACAATGCTGGGCACTAGGCATTTTCCACCTGCAAAAAATAAGTCACAAAAAAACTATATAATCTGTTAATGTCCACTAGGGTGCAGCGCTACCCTCATCAACATAACTATTATCTAGTATGTGCTGCCTTGGCAGAGAGAGTTATAACGTATATTATGTTGAACTGTTTGGATGAAGTGACCAGCAGATGCAACAACCAACTTAAAAAACCCTTTAGTTATAATCATAAGGGCATAATCACTCACAGTTATTAGGTTTTTAAGAAACCACCCCTGTTTATGAGTGCTTTGGCAGCATACAGTACATGTATACATGTAAACACAAAGACCACGAGTAGCTCATGTTCATCAGACACATTTTTCATAACATCAAGAAATGGTTAATAGTAGTTAATGGATTATCATTCTGCAGATGAAAGGGTTAGGGTGAGATGAATGGTTAATTGTCTAGTTGTCTAATTTCTTATCATCTGGGCAGAGCTTGTTTGGAAATCGAAACTTTGCAAAGTCAAAAACGAACACATCACTCTTGGTTGTACTTGTATTTAACCAATTATTGCTCAGTTCTCGGCAGTGATTAAACATTTAACATCATTCTTTGGTTTTAACATTTTATTTTCTGTAGTCAATGCTTTGGTGGAATTCGATATTTGGGGCTTTCACACAGAGGCTTTAATGTTTAACTCATTTATGTTCAATTATATATACCGGTATATATTGTGAGATAAAAAGCTATTATCTTTTAAATTGTTTTATTCCATGGCGGAAACAAGCTTTTATTTAAAAAAGGCCTGTTTCTTCATTGCCAGCTATTCAAAAATAATTTTTGCATTCAGAAAAAAAATACATAGAAAATTATTCAATAACATTGTTAGATTCTTTTCATTGTGTAGCCTGCGACCGGGATGGTATTTGGATGATGTTTCTGGTTCTAAAATGGAAACCATGTGCCGGAAAACATTCCAGGATAGCTGAGGTTTCACTCGTTCGTGTGCTGGAAGTTAAAGCTTCCTTCACCATTTCCTGTGCATGTTGACATATCTTCAGATGTAATTAAACATGCTGCTATCATCAGTCCGTTAAATGCTTCTGAAAACTGCACAATGCAAGCGTTTTTGCTTATGATCTTGGCAAAATGTTAGCAAAATGTTTTGCCACTTGTTTCATTCTAAAGGCCAGTTTACACCTACACCAAAGACGATAATAGTTCTAGAAATCTATATAGTTGGAATCACTTTCAGAACGATTTTTTTTTTTCATCTGATGAATGCTAAAAACATTGACAGCCAATCAGAATCCATCCTGCTTTAGAGATTGAAGATTTAAATTGACAGACGACAAAACTGCAGCGCGAGTGTGAATGGACCTTATCACTACACCTCAACATAGTATGTGTACACACAAGTGTGCACTCTTATTATTTCGGTCAAAATGAAATGGACACATTGGACAATTTCATATTTATGTCTCCCTGTTTAAATTTTTTAGCATATTGCAGTAATGGCTACCAGTGTAGGGTAAGTTACTGGTTAATTAGGGTAATTACTAATTACTTCTTCAAAAGTGTAATTTAAAAAGTGTTGGATTACCAATAACTAATTACTTTCTAAATCCCATATCAACCTCGACCAGTTGAACAATACAAGGACAGACATGAAACTGCACTGCTGATTCTTTCAAATAAATAATATAGTCCAACTGCATAAATTATTCTTGAAATGAACAAAGTGTGTAAAGGCAGAAAGGTAAACATTACATTTTGATGTTAAATCCACTTTTTTTTTATATAGAATTGTTGTATAGTCTACAGTATTTAATGCAATTACATCAGTAGTAACTATAATCAAATTAAGAGTAATCCCTTTACTTTTTCAAAGAAAATGTAATTAAATGATTTAGTAATTAATTACACCGAAAACTGATAGTTAGGTGTGTAAAGGATACAGTATTGTATCTGTATTTTGCCACCGCAGAGATCATTGCCTCATAAACCGACACAATGCGTATGTAGTATTTTGACAAGCTTTTTCGCTATTCTTCTTCAGCACGAAATGCATACAAAATAAACATTCCCACAAACTTATTGAATAACCACAAATAATTTCCACTATGAATTGACGCCTCAAATTTTGAGTTTTTAGAAGTTTCTCAATCCTAATTATAACACTGCGGATCTCTTGAAAGTGGAATCAGACTATATGTAATGCTGTGGTCGGGATCCTTTTGTCAGTTGCTACTAAACAAACGCAAGACTCTAACATGACTATCATAAATGAGACTGGCAAAAGCATTAACCATCATCCAAACACCAGTCTGCAATATTATATTAATGACTTCAAAACCAGGCCAAGCCAGTCCAAACAAAACAAGACAGTCTATCTTTTGCTCAAATTGAGCACCGTCAGGGGTCCAGACGCTCGGTCAAGCACGGGATTCATGAGGAAACGATCATCCAGGTGTAAAAAACAGGTCTGAATCGTGGTGAGATACTGAGATGGGGGTGAGAGGTACACAGACATCCTTAGGTCTGATTTCTCGTCTGGCTACACTCAGTTCGAGCCAGTCTAATTGTTAATCTGGTTTTATATGCCCCATTTAATTGATGAAGGGAAGTCAGTGAGTTTGACTTTTTTTCTTTTTGGCCTTTTATATGATAATGGAGACTTTTTGGACTGGAAACTTTTAAAGAAGACAGGATTGATGCAAAATGATGCAAGCGCTAACCTCTCAGGACATATCTAACGTTTTCAAAGAGAAACATGCATGAAAATAAAAAATGTTTAGTTCTTTAAAGGGGTTTGGAAATATAATTATGGAAAACATTAGAACTTCGTTTAGCTCGTTTATTAAATCATTTTGTTCATGAGTTATTTAAAATCTTTTGGCTTTCATATTTCTGTTGCTATTATTAATGTTTGTGATCATACAGTTTTTTCCTGTTTGTTTGCTATTTTGACTGTCCTGGTTGAAATGTGGCTTAGTCATGTGACCGCTAACACAGGCGTACAGACACACAGCACCTTCCCCAAGTGACACACACAAAAATATATCTTTGTATTGTTTATTTTATTTTAAAACAGATAAACAGAAAGCTTGATACATCATATGAGATGATACATACTTCAATATTAAGTAACATAACTGGTGGAACGTGAACTAAAATATTTCTAATGATAACCTACAGACTCCGCGACCACTTTAAAGACATTATTTGTGATAAATAGTGCCTTTTCAATGCAGGTTGAATACAATTCACCAAGACAAATCATAAGTGCACTAGAGAGTTTTGAAGAGATTTCATTGGATCTGTGTTGCATCTGGGTCTCTTTTAAAACTTGATCAAAAGCGACAACCCCCTCATGGTTTATGGACTATACATTTTATGAACAAAAAAGAAAGAAAAAAGAAAACAATTGATTTTACCACGGGTAAAAGATCCATCTCAAATACGCCAAGATAGAATATGAACTATTAGCAAACTAAAAGAGATTTGTGAGTCAAAACACAGTTATAGCTGAAAGTATATTACACTGCACATGTCGAAGATTTGCATAATTATTTAAATGCATTATAATGTACCCTGAATCAATGCTCTCCAGATGAGTGATATAGTTTTTCGGCAAGTACAACAAAGTCCAACTGTAACAAAAACTGACTCATTTGTCAAACACTATGCAGTAATGCTGTTGTGGCTCACTCCTTATCAAATTTCTGACATTTATTTGTATGCTACAGTACAAAGTCATTGTTTGGAAATGCATAGCTTGGCTTAATGAACCTCTGCATTGTCTGTATTGCAGGGAAACATATCAGCTGGATTTCTGTTTTTGACTAGAATAACTTCTTTACAGTTTTTAATGTAGTTTTTCGCTTTTTTACCGAAAGAGAGTGTCTTGTCTGTTGCCAAAATCTAACAGCTTGTGACCCACGAAGTCGCCCTCTCACAAACTACAAGTACTGCTCGCCTTTCTCTGGTGGAGAACTTTTAACATTTGCTCTGCAATTTAAAAGAAAAACAAAACATGTTTGAGTTACAAAGGGAACGGAAATCGGGTCATCCACCGTATTGCAATGAAACAGTCCATGCTTTTAGGGTGTAGTCACTTACATATTGCAATAATACATATTTACAAAGGCAGTTTATGGGGTCACAAACAAAGAGGGGTTTTGGGGGGAACGCACACAACAGATATGGGGAGACAATTTTTCGAACACGTTTATTGATCATATGTTGGAAAAAAGGCACATGGATTTTAAGTATGTAGGGTGTAGAAGGGACATTTGTCCAGTCATACAGACAAGTGTCCAAATTTGGATTCTAGGCGGGAGTGAGGGACACAGAAACAGAGAGTGGAGCTCGGACAGTCCTCGAATAAAGGCAGGGAGGGTTGGTCAGTCAGGGAAACTAGTCTCACTCAACAACTCATCCCTGAATTAGAGAAGAGAAGAAGACAGTCAGAGAAGAACAGCATTAGAGGAACCTGGGATAGAGACAAATCACAAGAGCCTCTCAGAAATTGGATGTTAGTACGTTATGTGGCACCACATAAACGTTTGCTGTTTGTTAACATGGAACTGTTAGGAAAAATGGACGACGAAAAGTGCACAGACAGCTTGTTTGATATGCCAACAATTTGAGATCTCAGAAGGAATATTTGAAAGGAAAGAGTCTTGAATTACATGTCATTTGCATGCATGAGAGATGACAATGATCAGGAAAGCATTTGTTAATTAAGGGGTGTTAACTTTTTACCAGGTCCAAAAACTAGCACCTCATTGATTTTGGAGACAGGAGACAAAACCTAAACATGACTTCCTTTTTGCTATAATTGGCCCCATTACAGAGAATTTGAATCTAAAATGGCATGGGATCAAATTCACTAAATGGTTGCACATGTTATTCCAGCCAGAGTCCTGCACGTGGATGGGTGAACCGCTAATATTTGATGTGATGGATGGAATAATATTTACGTTGTCATTTGTGGTGCTGGAGCAGGCCAGGAATCAATAAGCATCTAATAGACTGCGGATCCAATAACCAAGACTATTTCTGTACATGCTGATAGGCAGCTGCTTTCAAATGATCCCATATTTGTGTTCACGCTCTGAAGACCATCAAAGGTTTCTATTTACATTGCATTGAGCATTATAGCCAATAGCGCTGAACTGAAGTTTTTTTTGACAGCTTTAGTGATTATATTGGGATTGGTCTTTGCTAGCTTTCTGCGTGTAAAAGATCTGCACAGTTACAAAGCTCATAGTCTCCCACAGAAGAGATTTATTCTGTCTAACAGAGAACACTGCTCCAGACCTTGCTAAAACACGTTGATCAACGTCAAAATATTACTTCTGTAAACGTATATGCATAATGTCAGCCCAAAGGTATAATCAAAGAAAGAAGGCAAGGCTTCAGTGAGTTGTAGCATTGTATTCATGTCGTGGAGACGCTGTGTGTTTCGATGCGAAAGCTAAATCCCTTTCGATCTGCTTGATCGTCTGCATTTTTAAAGTCTGATATGATATGACAAAACTGACGACATTATTAACTGTTTGTGTTTACAATTGCTTTAGAAACCGTGGAAGCTGAAATGATTGTTACATTTCCAACACATGCTTGAGGTGTTTGGCCAATCACAATGCACTGGGTCAGCTGGCCAGTCAGAGCACTCTGGGCTTTTCGGAAGGAGGGGATTTGTAGATACTGGAACTCAATCAGAGCTTTTCAGGCAGACTGGGAATAGATATGCTGCAATACAGTAATTAAAAAAGAATGTGTTTTTGAACATTAAAGCATGTTAACCCATTGAAAAAAAAAAAAAAGATGGACGAAGTGTCTCCACTTGCTTCCACTGTAAAAAAAAATTGTGAAAATATCCTAGAAATAGTCGTTGGTAATGAAATAGTCATTCGGAGCCAGAGTCTGTGCAGTAGTGATCCTGAGGTGAAACTGCCGTATCAAGGTCCCGCCCATATTCCCATTCCCGCAGACTCAATCTCAAGCACAGCTGTTTATGGGCCCTATTTTAATGATTTTTAAGTTCTAAAGCTTACGGCGCAATTGCACTTAGGGTGTGTCCAAATCCACTTTTGTTAGTTTAACGATGGGAAAAATGTTTGGCGCGCCAAGCGCATGGTCTAAAAGAGTTGTTCCTATTCTCTTAATGAGTAATGGGTGTGTTTTGGGCGTAACATGAAATAAACCAATCATAGTCTCATCTCCCATTCCATTTAAAAGCCACTTGCGTTCACGCCTTGGCGGATTGCTATTTACATGACGGAATTTGCTAGCGAAAAGACTGAACGCGTCTACAACGGAAAGGCAAACGGATGCGGATCTGCTCGTTTGCGAGCTTAAAGTGTGCAAGCAGACCATCTACGGGACAAGCCAGATTCATTTTTCTTTTACATTGCAATCCTTAAATTTTTTATATTTGGCTAGTTTGTGTGCTGCTGTGCATCCCTGTGTGTTTACTAAGCAGAGTGTACGCACGTTGTGGACCCGCCTATAGGCGCACATTACTAACACGCTCTTTAAATAAATAAAAAAATATTGCGCCATTGACTTTAGACCAGGTTTCAGTTGGTCAATGGCGCAGTCTATTTCAGTTGCCTCAAATTAGCAACGCTCTAACAACGCGCCTGAACACACCTCGTTTCCATTTGCTATTTAAACAACGTGGCGCAGGACGTGAAAATGATAACTGCATCGGGCTGAAACTAGCAATAAAAACTTGCATTGCACTTGGCGCTGCATTGCGCCGGTTGTATGATAGGGCCCTATATCTAGTTTTTATAGCATCAATTAACAAACTAAAACCTAACTTATTGTAAAAATAAACACTTGGATCAAATGTCAGTGAGATAAGAGAACTACCTAAAAATCCAATTACACTTATTTTTTTAAAGATGTTATCTACTTAAATTACATTGAGAGGGCGAGGATTATGACATATACTGCAGCCAGCCACCAGGGGGCGATCAATGTTTTGGCTTCACTTTTCAGGACATTGTGCGTCACACTTGTTAACCTATTCTAGTACACCCAGTAAACAAAACAATGACCTTTAAAAAAAATTAAAGTAAAAAAAAAAGGAACCTATGGCCTCTTTAATCGATGCGTACATTTTCTAATGATAGTGGCGGTAGTAACTGTTGCCCAGACTATCTTTCTTTTTTTTTTATGTAGTGTGTAAGTAAACGGCAGGAACAGTGTCATAACTCATCCTTAGTGAATTCCCCCATAGTATTTTAAACTCTGCTGGTGAGGTGTTTAAAAATTCCAAAAATACCACATACTTTGGTCTAAAACCAGTGTTGGACTTTCCCTCGAAAGTGCTGCTGTGTCTAATAGCATGTTTACATCTTGTGCTGGAAGTTTTTGACTCAAGTCAGCCAAATCCCAGTTCCCACACTGGAGCGCTGGAACTCAATGGTTTTATATAATGTCCTCTATGGTTTTAGTGGAATTCCCTGTACTTCAGCGGACAGTGAAAGTGTCGTAACTCCTGGTCTCCTCAATGTGGTGTAGTGTGACCATGGCTGACAGGAACACGCATCGAGCAAACAGAGCTCCCACCAGCCAATCAGAACAGCATGACACGTTCCTAATCTATAGGCTATGTTCGGAATGAAATACTAGTCTACTACTTGCTATATACTGTATAATGGTTATTTTACATTTATAATTTAATTTTGTACAAAATAAAAGTCTTAACATTTGGTGTCTGATTGAATAAGTGATGTTTAAAATCCTCCCAAGCTCATTGCATTGTGGGATACTGTATTCTGTGCAGTGTGCTCTCTTTTATACTATATGTTTTGGAAAATGTAGTAGTCATCCATGTATTCCATGCATGTGTGCATGTATACTGCAGAAATCAGAAGAGTAGTATGCTAGTCCGAACATAGCCGCTGTACCCCACATTGAATCTTACTATGTATTTCTCCTTTGACTTCATTTTCCTTTTCATTTGCTGTCGGTTAGACTGTGGTTATACAGTATTTCCATTTACTTTACATGAAAACACTTTGAGTGTACATGGAAGTTTTCCCTGAAACCTATGTAAAATTAATAATAAAAAAAACATGTCCAGTGTAAATGCTCTTTTACTGTGTAACTTCTTAGGGATTTCAGCTTCAAATTGGTTTATAAAAAAAGTCTCATTTTGGCAAAAAAATGTCTTGATCAAAAAGCTTAAGGCATGTTGGGAATGCCGTTCATATCAATAAAGTACAGAAGTTCCATTCTTCATTAAAATGAATAGTAAAATACATGCTTGTACAGTATCTCTGAAAAAAGTACACAAACCTCCTTGACCGTAGGCCTAGACCATGTAAGTGTTTGTCCATGTAATTGTTTAGTTTGTGTGTTTTGGACCTGGATGAACGGTCAGTGCGAGTGAGAAGGTGTACTCATGGTGGGAAGAGCTCTGTCTCTTGTACCCGCTGCTCTTTACATTTACAGTTTCTCCTTTTCTGCTGTGCTTTTATTTTTTGTATTTACACGTACTCCCTGGCTGTAGAGGGTTGAGATTGCCGGTAGAGCTGTCCTCTTCTCTCGTCATTTACGCAGGAGCAGCAGAGGAACGAGCCGCCCAACATCATCAAGATGGCAGCCGCCCATCCTATAAAGAGGGCGGGGCCAAACTCATACCTGAAAGACAGAGGCCACGCCTAAATTTTAAACGGGTATATATAATAATACTGTATAAACAGGTATAAAACCAATATAAATATATATAAAACCAGGTGATTCTCTTGTTAAGGTAACATTTCACCCAAAATTCACAGAAAATAACGAAATGTATCTTAATCCTTATTTACCAAAATGTACAGTATAAATATACACTGTATATATAGGAAGTTTTATATATTATTTATATATAAATGTATAGATGTATAGATAGATAGATACATTTTAGCCTAAGTAGAGAATATAGACTTTTCAACGTTTATAATCAATGCTTTTATCGCTTGTTTCTGTTCCTTTTTTGACTGTTTTGATCAAGAGATTCAGTACTCTTTCAGAAGATGCGTAATAGCGCCCCCCCTACCGTATAAAATTGAAAACATGGAAAGCGAAAAAATTTTGTCAATGGCAGGCAATGAGTTAAAATCTATGAATGGTCCTACCTGGCGTTAATTGGCGTATTCGGATCGAAGAAATGGTAGGACACCTGTGTTGCGTACCAGGACACAGCCACCAGTGTGCACAGACCTAGACATAATAGAAATCACAATATTAGCACTGTCATTGAGTACATCTCTGTTTGTTTGCTTGTTTGTGACTAGAATAGCCACTTCCTGTTTACTCCTGCATGTCAGATGGGTCAGGAGTGATACAGCGGCCGAGGACCAGAACAGACCTCAAGAATGTGGAGGCTAATGGAGGAATGTCAATTTATTTACCAAAACTAATTTACACTGAATGATTTACGGCACTGAGGTATGTTGACCTAGATAACACAATTTACTCTTATTCTTAGCACAGTTACACTCGTGTAGAGAGTAGTAGTAATGACTTTGTTTACATTTTCTCTCAAATGGAGAAGGCCTACAAGTTTCTCAGTAAGCTTAAATGACCCTTATTAAAGGGAAATGTTCATGTTTAATTAGAAAACTCACTGTTTTACAATTTCTCACTCAACCTACATGAACGATGTAAAGTGTTCAGTCTGGGTTGGAGTCTCACCTGAGAGCAGGAACAGACTCCCACCAGAGATGGCGATCTTGCTCTTGGTGGATGGGTTGTTGTCGCCCACCTTTGTGCATTTCATCCCGACCACACTCACAATGATAGCCATGAATCCCATCAGCACTGAGATCACCATCAGAGCTCGACACGTCTGAATGTGGACTGCAAAAACAAACATAATAGTAGAGTTTAAGTGGGAACTCAAAATAAAGGAATTTTAAACCAAACAACAAAAATTCCAAGGCACTCGCGTGGTCATGAAAAAAAAAAAAAAAACATTAATAAACTGGGTCATTAAAACATTAAAAGGGTTGATCAACACTGTGCATCCTGAAGAAGGCTGTCAAGCAGAAACATGTTGATCAACACTTTTAATGTTTTAATGACTTTGCCCAGTTTTTTTAAAAGGCTTTTTACGCCTTACCATGTGATTGCCTTATATATATATATATATATATATATATATATATATATATATATATTTATAATTTTTTTTTTTTATTCTTGTGTCTTATATTCAAGTACAAATATCTAAACATCTTAAATCAAGATGGTACTTTGTTACACCTTGTGGTGCAAACTGGACATGCTAAAACCCTCAGCGTAACCATTTTAGCATCTTTTCCCATCTATTTTGAGCACTTTTTGGTTGTGATTTATAGCTGCTCTACTACATCAAAATTCCACAGATAACCCACACGGTGTTCGGTTCATGCATAAAGCTGTAGGAGTGACATTTTTACATGCTTCACACTGAGGGGATAACTATGACTTTTCCACAAAGGCGGATTGTTTTCAGTGCTTTTGTGTGACAGCTACATGCTAACATGTCAGTTCAGCTTGGATAATGACTTCAACTTCAACTCAGAGTCCCACAGTAGATGCAGACCACCAACCCAACTATCCATGCATTGTTATGCCCACCTCAAAAGAAGAGTTCAGCTTAGCCACATTTAATGGGAATCACCATTGTAGAACAATTTGCTTTCAAAGTGTTGCATCAAACATGAATCGAAGCCATTTAATAAGTCTAACAGCATCTCAAAGAAGTTGAGAACTGAGGAGATATTATCACATAACTTTTGATGTGTGATTTATGTGCAAAGAGGCCACTTTTGAAGCAGGATTTTATTGCTTTATAAGAGAGGTCTTATTTTCTCGTCTTTCATCCTTGTTTGCTTCATTTCTTGATTTGTAAGGAGAGCGTTTCGCCGAGTAACACTGTGATCTCAAGGTCATGTTTGAATGAGGGTAGTTAGACTCCGGGTGGAGGGGTCCTCCCACAATCCCTTGTCCAGTGCCAAGGTTGGCAGAGCCTGGCACGGACGAAAGGAAGGCAAGCACTAGCACAGTGGTGGAGAACATGCTTCAAGAGAAGCTGCATGTGAGGCTCAGCCATTGTCTATTGTTTGCGCTTGTGGGCTGCTTGACACGTCATTGAAAACATCTCTCAATGCGCTCCTCATACCAATCACTTATTTATGACGAAATAATCATTTTTGACCTCTCGATAATCCTCTGAGGATTTTTTTTTTTTTAAATGTTATTTTTACCATTCATATTTAGAACAAAGGACTAAAAAGAGAGAAAGTCTAGTTCGATATATAAACATATTTCACATAAATTTAGTTTCCATTTCTTATTTTCGTGGTTGTCTACTTACATTATAGTTAATTCTTTCTGGGTGACTACTTTCTTTTCAAAATCAACCTTAATTAATAGGTTGAAATTAACCAACAGTGAAAGTTGAGAGTCTGTTAATGTCTTTCTTTAAAATCATTGACAGTAATAGAACATATTTCTCTTAAATGGGTCTATTTTTTATTTATTTTATTTGTGTTATAAAATGTTTAGATGGATGGATGGATGGACAGACAGATATATAGATAGATTATTTAATGATGTAATTTTTTTTATTATTATTTATACATTTGATGTAAATAGTAATGTTTTCTTCTAGGAGTTCAGATTTAAACCACAGTTTAGTATTTTTCACTTTTCTTTTTTTTTTACTTTTTTGGTCATGGTATATACTTTCATTTTTAGATTGACACAACAAAACACTATCATTTTTGTCTGCATTGCATGCAGTATTTGTTTTAAAGTGTTTACCATCCAGGGTATTGTACTAACTTTGCATTAATGTGGCTCAAGTGTGCTTCATATAGATGTTTCTTTATCCTAAATACTATGTTTAGTTGACAGCACATAATAACAGTTATTCAGGAAAAGACACTAGAACTGCTGCAGAAAAGGGCAAACAATGCAAGTTTGTGGGAGGCTGTCTGTACATACAGAAGCCAGAACATTGCAGTCACTATCTGACCAGATGACCTAAGGCAGGGATGAGGGGGGGACAGTGGAATCAGATGGTCCCGTCACCCTTTGTGGGCCGAGGGTTACAGATTCCACCATGATCAGTACAGTACTGAGTGCAGCCTTTGTGAACGAGTGGCGGATGTCTGTGATAGAGATGTTATGAAAGCCAAATGATATTCCACAAAACCTAACAGTATTTAAGTAGAAAGTGGCAGACGGGGTTGTGAAAGTACTTTAGACAAATGTTCTCTGCATAAATCCGTCAGATCTCATTTGCAAAGTTGATGCTTGATGACACAAAGTGGCCATAACACACATGTATTAATGTCAGTATTTTAGACAACATTGAGTCTAAGTTTAATATTGGTGACTTAACAAAGAGGCAACAGTTATGACTATGATTAATGGCACTCTTCAAAGTAATAAGAAAAATGTAATGGTTTTCTGTAGCATTTTCGGTTCAACAGAGAACAATGTCCTTATAAAGAATCCTTTTAGGCTTCATATGGTTCTTGAAGTTGCTGTATTTGGAGATTAAAAAATTGGTTTATGGTTTATAGGTTCTTTAAAGCATCCATAGATGCTTTCAGAAGTTATTTGTGGAACTTAAAGTTCTCCAATGACATCATGCTGTAAGAACTTTTTTGGTTTCATTTGGAACCTTTGTATTTAAACTTGATCAGTCAATCAGATACTTAGATCTGTAGACAATTGAAATTTAGATATGTTTGTATAAGTCTAAAAATGTAGTTATCTTAGATGTCGGCAAATGTTTGTTTGCATACAATCTCTTCTAAACGGCAATACAGACGACCTGTGTGTTGTGTGGGGATGTGCATTCTGAACATATCTTTGGTGTTTGCCTAAACACTGGCCTTTTCTTCTCAACACAACTGCCTTTCATCACTTCAAGACAATACGCTGTTATTAAAGCAATGAAGCAGAATAGAAGATGGCAAACTGTTTTCTCTGAACCATGCCAGTTATATTAAATTTTCTGCTATTATGAAAGCGTCTTATAACTCTTCAGAACCGCAATGTTTTGTCACTGACTGCAGTGTTGTAATATTTGACCACAAATCACAAACAGATGTGGATGTGATGCGGTTTGTCATGAAAAAAATAATTGAATTATCCTAAACGCACAATCATCAGCTACCATTCATAATTGATTGTTAGGGACATCTTCATCCCGGGACCGTCCCAGAAATCGACGAGAAGTGACTGATTCTGATTAGGCGTAACATGTCACCATAAAATTGACAATGACAGTGGCGCTAAATGTTGATTAATCGCGATGTAATTGCATTCCACTGCATTTCGACAGTCTGCTAGAGTCAGCGCCTTAGTGAGGTTAGTGTCACATGACTTTCATTATAATATGTCAAAACGCACATATTTTAATTTGATCGATTAAACGAGTTGATTAAATCCATGTGCACACAACAGCTCACAGCTCAGACGAGTTGATTGCGCTTTTTTTTGCCACCAGCCTCCTCTATCCAAAAAATCTTAATTTAATTATTATTTCAAATGAAGCTTTTTTTTTTATTTGAGTCATATATCAGACTTGAACATACTTGACTGCACTCTTAAAAATAAAGATTCTTTATTGGTTTTTATAGCTCAATGAAGAACCTTTATCTTCCATTGAACATGTAATTATTGTGGATAAAGTTTATTTAGATTTTTAAAGTGTTCTTCACACACACACACAAAAATCTGAAAAGATCTGTTCCCAGAAAGATTCTTTGGGGAACCCAAAATGAAACCCTTTTTGGAACCTTTATTTTTAAGAGTGTATTTGACTACAACTAAATTAAACTAATGTTGTTCCCAAGCTATTTTTCTTTTTTTCTTCTGTGGAACACAAACAAAGATATTGGAGAATGTTTTTGTTCATACATTGACTTGTTAATATCTTCTATTTTCCACTTTCTTCAGTCATACAGGTTTTCAATGACATGAGAATGATAAAATGATGTTAGAACTCAGATTTTTGGGGGAACTATCCCTTTAACCATGTGTCTGTGTTAACCTATTGAACTGTTTAGTACTTACCATCCAGCGAGAGCAAGGAGTCAAAGATCTTGCACTGCACCTGCCCCGTGCTCTGAGATGCACAGGACATCCACAGGCCTTCGTACAAGCCCACGGCCATGATGATGGCGTCCCCTGCGTACGAGGACTGCTTCCATTGGGGCAGGACCGTAGTGGAGATGATCCCAATCCATCCACCCAGAGCCAGAAAATAGCCCAGGAGCTGAAACCCAGAGTTGGCCATAATTGTCCTTTTTAAACTATTGCTTTAGTGTAGAATTAGACTGAGTTCAATGAAGTTTTCCAGTTAGGAAGCCACCTGCAATTCCCTTATGAACGCGCAAAGAAATCCACCTGGCTCAGAATGAATCGAACAAGTCAAGCAGTTAAAGTCTGTCTGATTCTCGCCAACTCTTTGGTCACTCGCATATCCTTTTGTAGCTCTCGTTCGCTTCAGTATCTCTCATTTGGTGGCAGCCTGTGATATCCCTTGATTCTGGCTAAAACTGGTCCCTCAAGTCTCCTTTCTGAAGGTACCCAACTTCTGGAGGCTGTAGAAAGAGCGTTCAGGGTGCCCAAGGATGCCGTCAGGATGTGGTTGAACGCTGCTTTACTGTCTGCATAGCTGTTCTTGTCATACACCAGTGCGTCTGGATGGTGCTCAGGGAGCAGAGCAGTGGGAATGGGGGGGAAAAAAAGGAAGGGGAATACTTCACAGACCAAAAAAAAAAAGCCTTGACGGAGTGAATGCAATGGGGGGTGGAGTGCCTGGCTGATGATTTCTCTCTGATTGGTGCTTTAGCGAAGAGAAACGCCTCCTGAAACTAGTGCAGGAGGGACTAATTAAGCACAGATGTCACTTGTGGAGTCAACCCTCAAAAAAGTGTGACGTGCGATACGCCACAAAGCCCTAATTGCATAAAATTCTCAAAGTGAGCAAGTGTCTTCAAATCTTCACGTCTTGCAGAGTCAATGAAACGTAAAACTCAGGTTCAAGTTATGTGTCAGTAATGTGGCATCTGTTGGCTGAAGTTGTTTTCCCCATTTGAACGTGTTCCTGCACTGACCCTTTTGAAGCACCACAGAGGCACATAAATCAGTGTTTAAACTGTGCTCGTTTGAAAGGAAGTGTCACCCGCACACAAAAACTCTTGCGTCTGGTGGAGATTTAGGGGTTGGCCTGTGACAGCTCGGAGGATCTCCATGGGAACCCGCTCGGTTTAATCACCGAGCGAGGGAAACACACAGCGGGTTTTGCTGCATGGAATGAAGGCGCCTTTCGGGTCTGGTCACAGAGCAGATCAACAGATTGTGAAGAACGTTCAGTGACAAGAGTAGAACATTTTTAAATAATAATAAAAAAATAAAATAAATTTTTTTTTAAGAAAATGTAATTGGCTTTCCTTTGCAGAATTTGTTTCTATGATGCTAGGGTGTTATGGCCTGTTGCCGTGGCATTGCTAAGGTGTTCTGCACTGTAAAAAAAAAGCTATTATATTTTATTTACCAAGAATTACTTTGAATCTATAAAAAAAGACATTAGACCAACAGTATTGTGCCAAATGTTGTTCCAAAAAAATTTGTGTAGAATATACGTTAAACAGTTTTTACTCAAATAGTAGATAGTAAATTTCAAAAATAATTACTCAGATAAGAAAGAAATGACATAACCATAACATTTTTAAGTAGAAAGACTAAATAGTGTTGTCTTGTCTTATACATTTTCCCAGTATACTATAATTTGTTTTTGAACAATGTTGCAGGGTTAGCATGCATTGCAGCATGAATAAATTATGCGGCTGCTGTTTTGCTGACTTAATTTATACTGTTGTTGTTTATTTATGTAATTTTTTATTTATAAATGTGTGCAGCCATGTATGCTACTAACCAGAAATTTTTGGTTTACAAGATTTCAGTATTTATCTTTCAAAGGAAAAAATTGCAGAGTTCAAATATTGAGTGTCATTTGAAACTATGGGTAGTCAGAGCCAAATTTCCTAACTATTGGTAAAACAGTGTTACCTGACAATCATTAAGACACTTGTTGAGAAAATGTAAAAAATAAATCATAAAGGGATAGTGGTTCAAGTTCAAAACCTGTATGAATTTCTTTCTTTTGTTAAACATGATAGAAGATATTGTAAAGAACCAAACTTGACAATTCAACATAATTTTTTTTTTCAATTATGCGTTTATTTACTTAATAATTAAAAGTCAACAGGTTTCCGCACTTTTTTTAAATGAAGTCAACTGATCACTTTTTTTACAGTGTACAGGTTTGAAACAACTTGAGGGTGAGTAAATTATGACAGAATTTTACATTTTTGGGTGCACTATCCTTTAATTCATGTTGCATTGATTTATACATTTCTCAACATTTTTTTTACATATTGCTGACTGGCCCAAGTCAAGAGTCCACTCCAAAAGATCAATATAAAAGCACACCTCTCTTCAACAAGTCACATGAATTTGAGGTATCCTTCATGTATGTTGCATAAATGTTGTAGAAAGAGTTACGCACTTTGGGGTTAGAGGTTTTGTCCAAATTCCACTAAGAATGAGTTAAAGCAATAATGATGCTTGCCTTATTATCAAACACCACTAATAGTAAAGCATATACAGCAAAGAGAAAGTACACAATTCACTGTCCTACATATTTGGCAATCATAGAGCTACAGCTACAAAATACTCCAGACCACAAACTGCAATCAACTTTTGGACTGATTTTAATTAGATAATTAATCTGCCGTCTAAAAACTTGTAGATAGCCATTGCACAACGCTGTGAACAAGGACTTATGAAAAACAAGTCATTATTTCATTGACCTCAGAGAGGTGGGGCAGTTCTGTGTTTTCCAAAACGTCTCATTAGGTTTTTCTTTGAAGCATCCTCTCGAAACAGGATTAGCCCCCACGGTCCATCCCCACATGGAGTCAGGGGTCGAATACGCACTCGGGGGCCCCTGGGATTGGTGTTATTACAAGGAGAGGGGTTAATTATCTAGATAGCAATGAACCTTCTTTTTTTTCCAGAGACCACAAGACTGCCTGATCCATTCCTTCTTTCCATTCATCCACAACCCGTCCCATACACGTCACACACATACACAAGGATGAATTCACTATCCCTGCCCCCATCCCATGCACCGATCACCCCAGAGTTGCTGTTTACATTTGAGTGGGTCTCACTGAACTATGTAGCTCAGACAAGCCCTTTTACAAACAGCTCATCAGCCCATGTTTCTGCATGGATTAAAATACCATGTAACCATGCTTGTATGCGGCTGCACCAAACCCATCACGGGTAACAAGACAGATCCACTGTTCACTGGGGTCAGCGTAGGAGATAAATAGACAGATAGATAGAGTAAATTAACTTGAATTGCATGCTTCATTGATATTGTGTCAATGTTAATAATAATGTAGTTCTAATTTGCATAGGCCATGGAAACAATCTAATCTGTAGGCACGATGTGTTTTAAATGTCTATCAACATTTATCAACATAACTCATTTGACTGAACTAAAGATTCCGGTGACAGTGTATCTTATACTGGGGTTGTGATTTAATGTGGGGAAAAACAAATACATATGGTTTATTCCTGTGGGAATAGTTAAGCGTTCCCAAAAGATTTGGGCATTTTTAGAAAGATAAATATGCTTAACAATTATTGATAAGTTAATTTAGTCTGGTGGCATTATTTCCCCCAAAAGAAATGATCTGCTGCTGACTACTGTATCAAAATGGAATAATTTAATGTATTGTTTCAAATTGTTCTCAGCCTGACCTTTACAAAAAGCTCTATAATACTACTGGCAAAGTGAGTTCCCTTTGGAACGGTCACTTCGTATTGCGTAGCTATGCGCAGTGGGGGAAACTCCTTTTCCTCGATTTACTGAAGTCTATATGTAAAACGCATTTGCAGCTGCACAGCCCAGTCGTTTAATAGATGCCAGTGCCAACGGGAGAGCAGTCTTTAGCGAGAGAGGTTTAAGATCAACCGGGTTGGGGAGCGCTGCACGAGGGCAAGCCTCTGGTCGAGCACGGAGCAGAGCTTACATATCAACTGTCTGGAAATGAAAGCAGTTGGTTCGGCCCTGAAAGCATTTCTGTCAAACCAAAAAGGTCACCACGTCTTAGTCCGCGCGGACAACATGTCAATGGTGGCCTACATAAATCGTCTGAAGGGCTTGTTCAACGGCGGAGGCTTTCGGGAAAAAGTCAGAGACTTGAAGTTGTCGCTGAAGGAGTAAAATCTGCTATAATGGCGAATTCAGGGGACTATTATGGGCTAAGGCCACGCCCAAGCCATTGGATGTGCAGTTGCCGCAGCACAGACTATGAGCGAGCCACATGCTCAATGTGCTAGCTGTGCAGCTGCAAATGCGTTTTACATATAGGCTTCAGTAAGTCAAGGAAAAGGAGTTTCCCCCACTGCGTATAGCTACCAAGGGGGTAATCCACCAGCCGGAAACTGAAGCCTCCCGGCGGCCGCCATTGTAGCAGACCATCACCTGCTGTTAGTATTCCAGTGACTCCCATTCATTTTGGCGTCACTTTGACAGCGAATAACTTTTACATCTGAGGCGTTTAAAGACTCCATTTGTCCATTATTTATTTCTAAAGAAACACGACAATGTATAAAAGGCTCCATTACCTTGTATCTTACGTTATGGCCCTGTAGAAGCAGTTTTTGTAGATATAGGCTAACGATTGCGTCATGTCCACTCGACTCTCTGTCGAACAGTAGAGAAATTACCGTATAGACAGGAAGAGAAGCTTGCAGGCAATCGGGGGGACATGGAGGCATAAAGTCTGATAAAGTAAAGGGAGAAGCCCATAGAGAGTCATAAAGTGTCTCCTGCTGCTAGCTCATGGACAGCTAATGCTCACGCTCTCCGTCTCTGCGAGATTCGGAAGGGAATTATTCAGATTTCTCTCGGCAAAGCTACTAGAAGACTTACAGGTTGCTACCGTGACATCTACGGCGTCAAGCTCAGGTTGAGCCTGTGCAGTACGCTTGGCTATCAGCTTTTAACGGGCAATGGGGTCGCTGTGTCCATTTCTTTTACTGTCTATGATAGCTACGCAATACTCGTTCCCTCTCAGGGAGCTGAGGTTATGATGGTAACCGAGTAGTTTTTTTTTTTTTTTGCTGTTATTGTTGTTGTTGTTGTTTTGTTTTATAAATGTAAGCTTTGTAAAATGTTTTGGTAAGGCTGGAATATAATTTACTGTATAATTTACTTTTTTAGTTTAAATATTTAGAATGCAAGATGTTTGAGGAGCTTCAGCCATTGATTACAGTCATGGCAGTTTTTGAGGAATATTTCACTGCTTATGATGGGTAAAACATCATGGAGTACAACACCAGCCTCTTTCAGTCTATGACAGGCAAGTGCTATTCTGTTGCTTCTCTCAGAGGCTTTTATGGTTTTAGATGAAGGCACAATTAATACTGCATGTAATAAATAATACAAATAGTAAGAAGCATAATTTGAGACAGATTGTTAATTGAGCAATAATATCATTCATCATCTACGTGCTAGGCAAAAAGCAGTATCGATACAGATGGAGGAGAAACTGAAGTGTATTGTAGTGAAAGTCCCCCCTCCTTCACAGGTCCAAACTTCAGCGGCTTAAAAGCTCTCTGGCAAACTCTGACCATTGAAAAGACCATCTGGTCAAGTTCACTGCTGGCTAATTGGCAATGAGACATTCAAAGGTTTTTTTTTCACCTCTGTAGACAGCAGACTTGTAAAAAAAAAATTACTTGCAGTTCAGACAAAATAGATGAAACAAATTAGAGAAAAGGTGCACATATGACAATCTGAGAATGCTGTTTTTATGTGAATTCTAACAACGTGGACTACAGGATTCATGTTATTTGAATCCAACAATACACATGTAGAATTATGTGTTGTTCAGTGTGTTCAAGGTTGAAATTCCCCCCAAAAAGTACAATATTATAGCCAATTGCCAAGCTAATGTATTGCCAATATTAGGAAATTCACACTGCTACTGGTTACGAAAAAAATAAAATGTGTCCAAATTAGCCATCACCTCTCAAAAAGCTACATCTGGACTTGAATATGGTGAATGGTAAGTATTAGTTCTTTGTAGGAAATGAAGAAATAAATGTAACATAGATATGCACATTATCCAGAATGCATTGCTTTCTGACTAGTCACTATGGTCAAATCAGAGTAAATTTGACCTGAATACTCGACTGTAAAAGTGTATTCAGAATGTAATGCAATACATATGATCTTGTAAATGGTTACAAAGAAAAACTGGGCATCCCATACTAAACTATTGAGGATCACACACTACCAGACTTCATCATTTCAAACACAACAAACTCACACTGAAACATTTGCCTTGTTGCTAAGAGACACATGACAAATGAAAACAATGTGTTTTCTAAAATAAGCTCAATATATAAAACACTTGATATTATTGATAAATAATTTTTCCCCATCATACACTGTGATTTTTTTTTTTTCAGTGAAATGTGTCAACTCCTACTACCCGAAATGTGCATATGGCTTTCAGCAACTAGTACTGACGACTTCAGTGTTAATCAGAGAAAAAAGTAGTGTAGAGTGTTCCTGCCTTAACAAATACTGAATACAACAGAAGGGTTGTTTTCATTTTGTGCAACAGTCTGTAAATCACATGATCAAGTGTCTTCACAGGAAACTGCGTAATGAAGTTGACGAACTAAACAAATTAGAGCATTATCAAATTGTAAAGTCTACTCAGGCACTGTTATGTTCATGTGGTTAGAAGGGTGGGAATCTTGCGATGCTATCTTACTCAAACATTTTATTTAATTTAATTTTGTACAAAAGGGGACACTGTATGGCAGAAGTTCTAGATGTGTCTGGTTGACACAATATATTGTGGCATTGAGCTGTCAGGAAATTTCTAGTACTAAGAGTATTTCCTTTTCCAAAAGTCAAGCTGTCAAGACAGTTCGTAGTTATCTGAAGTTGTCACTTTGATTAAAGGCTGTAAAACTGGCCAAAATCAAAAGCTCTCTGTGATGTTGGATGTAGATTGGGGGGGTAAAATGAGTAAATGGGAACTGCTGTACTGGAAACAATTGTCAATGAAACATTAACAGTGTTGTTGAAAAGAGGAAAGAGAGTTTTGAGCATGATCAAAGAAGCCATCTCATGTGACAGTGCCTCTCCTCATCATCGTTCTGAAACTCTCCCATATGTGGCTGTGTGACCCCGTTCCAGATTTGCCGTTGTCATACACCGAGCGCAAAATCCATCCTTGCATTAGGGAAGGTGGTCAGATCCTGTCCGTTTTTCCACTCCTCTTTTTCCAGGCCCTTACAACACTAAGCTGAGCTTAAAAGTCAGCTGACATGATCAAAGATACCAAGTCATATTCCAGCTAACAAGACCGGAGTGTTCCCGATGCATGGAGGAGACCTCCCAGAGGACCTCCCGTGCTCTCCGACATGGGAAAGGACCGACTTTTGTGGCTCGAGTCCCATTACCGTTCACATAATTGCTTTTTCCATTATTGTCGCCCACTCTTCCTCCTTTTGCCTTTATTGTACGCATACAGCTAAGGGAAGCCTCTTGCATTCATTCCACTGAGATAGAGGGATCTTTTCTTTCACCCCCCTTCTATAATGTACATTTGGAGGGTTCGTGTTGAGCGCGCTTTTAAAGACATCAGAGTGCACTCAACGGCAGCGACGTCTGGAAAGGAATGAGAACAACGGGGGTCCCTTTTATTTGGCTATGCACTTATCTTGGTCCGGATGGGCTCTTTGTTGCCAATGGCCAGTGAATTGCCACTTCCACCTGACCGACAGAAAAACATCAGGCTGGAGTGGTGCCTATAGAAAGTTGTACTCAAGAGTTTCCACCTGGCCTGAAGGGAGGGAGACGGTCCCTGCGAATGAAGAGAGCGAAAGTAGCCAACGTCAACATGCCCTTCAAGGGGGCCAAGCCCTGGGGCAGAGCAGCAGAGTTGGACGAAGAGGTTTGAAAATGGGGGATTAGAAGGGGAATGTGTTGGGCTAATCCACCATTATGCCACGGCCCTCAGGTCTTTAGTGACCTCAAAGAGTAGAAGGGCATTCTGCCGCCCAGAGAAAACCAGAAAACTGTCCGAGCAATGCCTAAAGGTGCTTCACATTTAGCAACCTGTGAAAAAAAAAAAGTTGCAGTCAGTATTGTAGAGATGTATGAAGCACAAGTCACTTTCAAACCAATCAGCTTTCTGTTGGTCAGTACAGCAAATTTGTGTGACCAACTTGAACATGAGTGAAACTTGCATGGGGAACTTTATCACTCTTGCATGAAACTCCCAATCATGCAAATAGCTTAGGCCCTGTCCCAAATAGCACACTTCATATGCACTTAAGGTCTTGTGGACTTACAATGGCTATGTGTCCATTAGGGTGTCCCATTTGTCATTTTAGGTTTCAGAAGAGTGTTCATGAGCCATCTTTGTGGCTGATATGTGCCCTCGATGCACACACTTTTGCACTGAAGCAAGCTCTGCAGTAGACGTCTACCCGACAGTCAAGCGTCATTACGGCACAAGAGTTCGTAGCCGGAGGAAGATCGCAAAGGGCTTAGGGCTTCATTTGGGACAGGGCCTTAGTGGAATAAAGGGTTTTCACTCACAACATTTCGCCAAGCAACTGTAAATGTGACTTAATGCCGTGATAGTATTTCATTTCTCCTTTTTTTTTTCTGTCTTTAACACAAGACAAGTGATTCTAGACCTTCCTGTTGTATCTATGACAATCCAACATCTGTATTTGACAGATCATCATCCAAAATAGACAACCCACAAGAAATTCCTCATGGCATCTTTCATGTAAATTTTGAGATATTTTGACTGAAGTAGTAAGTTTTTAGCTTTACCTAAATTACCTGAAAATTGATTTCCAGCCAGTTTCCAAACAAAGGCACCCGAATGATTCTCATCCAATTCAGTGCACAAAAAAAGCATTCTGTGTGAACACCTGACCTATAAATGCTAAATCTACCATTGCCAGCGCAGCACCCACTGATTTCACAGGAAAATGGACACTAAATGATAGACTATCACAAAACTTTGTTATTACATTCTCATTAAATATCTGGAAAAAGAACCATGGTGAGGAAAAAAGTCACACGCAGTTAAAAAAATATATTGTTGCCACACATGATTACTGACATCCATTGCTTAGAAATGACATTACATAATTGATATTAAAATGGGGAGCCACTGTTTTCAAAGGCAATGACACCATGACTTTTCCCACCATGACCTTATCACAGGTCGCTTCTTCTCATATACCTGCACCTCCTACCGTTTGAAGACATTCCCTCCTCCAGCTAGTAAGGATGAGCTTTATGGTTCCCCAAGCACAATCACACTCACTTGGAGACTGTCCCAGCCCGGCACCGGAGTGATCCAAGTCTTAGGGGAAATAAGACGACAGTTCATTGCAGCAACCACTGAAGTCATCATTCAGGCATCCATCAAAATATACCAACAATGCCACCCTCTGTCTCCATTTAGACAAGATTTGGTTATGGTTAAAAAATATGAGAATACATTTATGTGGATTTATGATTTTAGAAAATGTGAGCTGTCAAGGGTTTAGGGCCTTTGCAGTTGAGAATTTCAGCTAGTGTTAACAGAAGCCCAATAGTCCATGCATTATAATTTTTTTCTGACTTACTATCTTTTTTCATTTTCTTGTGATTTACAACCCAATCCGACTTGACTTATCGACATAAGATTGTTTATTTAACCTTTTCAATCATTTTTTTCTTGGTCTCGTGGTAAATTTAATTTATCAAGCAGGATTTATCTAGTTAACTTTTTATAATAATTTTCATTGGCTCAAATAACTACTTAAAGTGTTAATTCACCCCAAAATGAAAATTCTGTCATCATTTACTCATCTCAGATGTTCCAAACCTGTATGAATTTCTTTTGCTGAAAACAAAAGAAGATTTGAAAGAATATGGGTAACCAAACAGTTTATGCGCTAAAAATACTATGGAAGTCATTGGGCCCCGTCAACTGTTTGGTTACCGACATTCTTTAAAATATGTTCTTTTGTAGTTACCAGAGGAAAGAAATTCATACAGGTTTGGAACAACTTGAGGGTGAGTAAATGATGACAGAATTTCCCTGTTCCCTATCCCTTTAAAACTTCCCTGTGTGTTTAGAGTTACTGCATTGCAACTAATTAGCGCTATTAATAGAAATATTAAGAAAGTGATGTGATTATAATGAAAAGGATCAAATTCATGTCTAACTTTTGTCCTGTTGCTCTAGCTTCATCTAGAAACACTGGCCGATTCCATGTCAGATCTTGTTAAGTCTCCTGTTTTTCTTTTCCCGGCTACCTTTTCAAGCCGTAGAGTTGGAATTAATTTCGTCAGGACGTGTCCTGTTGTGTCCGGCTAAATCCTGTCCTGGGAGAGACGTGCTGAGTCTGTCTCCGGGGAAACAACCACTAATGGATACTTTCAACCTCCTCACTTTCAGCTAACGTTTCTTCTGTGAAGAGAAAACAAGAGAAACGTTGCCTATTTAGTCTCAACTGACACTTCTTTTATAGGCCACATCAGAACTGATGTGTTTCTTTCACTTTTACTCCTCTCTTTACTAGAAGGAGCAATTGTCAACAGATTACCGTATCATGAGACCTGGTTTAGACATTTACTGCAGTGCCCTATACCTCACCTATATTGGCAGAGGGTTCCTGTGATTTCACTGACTCTGGGGACAATTAACTCATAATGAATTGTGCCCGCTAATATTGTTGTTTATTTGCATGTGCTGTTTGCATTTGATTCACTATACAAATATGCAAATCAGGTAACTGCAGAATATGTGCTTAACGTAATATTAGTGTTGCAGGTGTTGTGTGCTAGGCGAATATTGCTGACATTTGTGCGCAAGGCGTAATCATTAATAGGCCTGCATAGAAATTTAAATATTTAATTTAAACACTAATGATTCAGAGCTATTTCAGCTCGTAGTGCTTGGTTAAGATAAATTGAAGGTGGTTATTGAATGAGGATGGGTATGGGTATTAGTTTTGATATTTTAGCTGTGGGACTTTAATTGGCATACTGATCGTGTTTTAGCGATGAAATAATTTTTTTAATTCATCCCCTTTAAAGTCCTTGCACATTCAAATAGACATAATTTGCTGTTACGTTTCGAACAGCTTTGGAGGGAGTTCTGCATCAGCATGAAATGATACGAGTCACTCCATCTATTTTCTAAATGGAATTATTGATCTTATTGGAGTGTTATTTTAGTGAGATACTATTACAGTTTTGAATTATTTTATATTTTCTGTTTTCCTTTTAAGTTTCACTCAGATGTACTGTACGTTACAATATGCAAGAAAAGACCTGTTGCTGCTTCCTTTAAGATTATCACTTTGTTTTGCCACACTTGATAAATTTTTTAATGCAACAACATGTCTTATGTTGTCTTGTTCCTGAAAGTTGTCCAGTCGTACCAGCCTAATTATACATGGTTTCCTAAAACCACTCAACTGATCGGTCAGGCAACCCAACAAATAATCGATGCTAAAAAACTGTAGTTTTGCACATCCCTTTTAGTGAATAAGACACCGGTTGTTTAGTGAATTCACCCCTCTGTGTCCCATAAGGCTTAGGGGCGATTGCCGTTATAATCGTCTCATACTTACATACTCCATGTAAGACAAAATAGCTTGTATATGAACACAACAGAACAAGTTTCATACCGCTTACTAGTATACGCACCACAGATTACTTCTGAGTGAAAAGGCGTAAATCCATGTAGTACTGTATTGTATGCCAGTCACAGTGTTAAGGCTTTGCTTTTCTATTCTGTCTGAACAATAGCTAGCCACATACGCCACAATCCCTGAAGCAGACAATGTGGTCTGTGTCTGCCAGAATTTGTATGACACGGCGGGCAGCCCAACACAAAGACGGCATACAGGGAAGACACACGCCAGAGAAAAGGACTGTAAATGCTCTCGTTCCGCCGTCAAACATGTCAGAATGCAAACGAACTTCATGTGACTGTTCCTTCATGGAAGTCTCTACATAAGTCATGAATTTTAGTGTAAAGTGACATGCGTCACAGTTTGAACTGACCAACAACAATGCTAATTGACCCCAGCCCTTATGCACACAAAGTCAATGTCCTCATGTAAAGGTCAGATGGACACGTGTGGGGTGTGTAAATGACAAAAGAAAAGAGGCAAAACTACAGAAAGTGCTTCCAAAGCCATTACCATGGAACTCTGAATTATTTTGCATTTGTTTTACATCTCATCAGCTCAAACAAAAGACAATGGATGTGTGGTAACAGTAAAGGTCTGCACCAAGCATCCGAACACCCAGCAGTCACAATACTGTAAACTCCTAAGGTATGTAAAATATTTAAAAACATGAATGCATGAGAGTGTGTGATCGTTACTAATTGCTAGCATTTTTGCCAATTTCAGGGTGGCTTCCCATACAGTCGCTGCCAACAAACACTGTTAAGACTACCAACATCATCTTATACCCTATGTGCAAGGGGTAATGCAATGTCTATATATATTTTATATTTAAAAAAAAAAAAAAATACAGTTTTAGTTATTTTAGTATGGAAGCGTATTGCATTCACTTGAGGGAAAAAAACATGGACTCTGTTTTTCTGAATTAATGAGTTAATTATAATTTTTCATGAAAAAAAGTTTTTTTATGAAAATGATCTACTTATTCTGAGATAATTAACTCATTAATTCAGAAAAACAGCAAAAAAAATTTTTATGAAAAATGATCTCATAATTCTGAGATAATTAACTTGTTAATTCAGAAAAACAGAGTCGATTTTTTTTTTCCTCAAGTGAATGCAATACGCTTCCGTATTTAGTACATCAGTGTAAATTAAATGAAAATGAGAAGCGTTACTTTATAGCTAAAATAATATAAGTTCTGCATTATATGAATGAATGAGGCATTTATGTAGCGCTTTTATATGTAGGCCTACTACTGTACACCCAAAGCGCTTAACAATCATATCAGCGAATCTCTCCTCAACCACCACCATTAACTATATAATGCATTATATTATCTTAGCAGATACCTTTTACATGTTTGAAAATCCAACTAACGGTCAGTGGCAAGAACAAACCAACTATCGGGCCCTATTTTAACGATCTAAGCGCATGGTCTAAAACTCACGGCGCTAAATGATCGGCACACCCAGCATGGTATAAAAAGGTTGTCCCTATTCTCTTAATGAGTAATGGGTGTGTTTTGGGCGTAACGTGCAATAAACCAAACATAGTCTCATCTCCCATTCCCTTTAAAAGCCAGTTGCGCTCGCGCCTTGGTGGATCGCAATATTTACATGACGGAATTTGCAAGCGGAAAAACTGGGAGGAAACGGATCTGCTCGTGCGCGAGGTTAAAGCGCGCAGAAAAGCAGACCATCTACAGTACAAAGTGTACGCGGGTTGTGGACTGCCTATAGCTCTTTAAATAACAAAAACATATTGCACCATTGACTTTAGACCAGGTTTCAGTTGATCAATGGCGCAGTCTATTTCAGTTGCCTCAAAATAGCAACGCTCTAACAATGCGCCTGAACACACCTCGTTTTCAGACCAGCTATTTAAACAACATGGTGCAGGATGTGAAAATGATATAACTGTGTCGGGCTGAAACTGGCAAAAAACACTTCAGCCTGGCGCTACATTATATCATGTTACAAAACCCATCTTGACCGCCTTAAGTTGCTGTGACCTGTTTTCCCAGCAGAAACATTGACCTAGGTTCCAATGGAGAGCTGCTAACTGAAATACACAACAGTAAGACGTCTTCTACCATAAAACTCATACTGACACTAATATCATTGGTGTTACAGACATCTAAAGTGAAAATAGACCATTGTCCCCATCGGTCCCTGGCATTCTGCTCATGGCTAGTTCTACCCACTCCTCAGCAGTGGGAGGTACACAAGAGGAACTGTTTGGACCACTAACAAGGGGAGGTAAAGGGACATGAGGGGTCTCATTGCAGCTGCCACAGGTCACCTTTCACATTCACCTCCACTATTCAGCTGCCAGCACGCTCCAGGTGGACTATTCAATGCCTCTTTGCAAGCTGTGGCCTAATATGGAAGACCAAACCACATTAGAATGAATTGTAACAGATGCGCTCATGCTGTAAACGTTGTGCATTGCACATTATATGAAAACTCAGGCCTCACTCCAAAACAGCTAAAACCAGCCTGTGCTAATTGGTTGGTCTTAAGGCCTCATTATGCTTCTGCGTCAACTCCACGGCGTAGCTACGCCGTCACTCCTACGGCGTCGTAGACGTTTTTATGGTTCTGCCATAACCAAGACTTGCGTAGTTAAACATTTTTGGAGGTGCGCGTCGAGCTACGGCGTAGGGGTCGGAGAGGGGTTCGCGGCGACGCTGAGGGGTCTGCGGGGGTACGCCGTCGATTCGACGCAGAAGCATAAAACAGGCTTTAGTTGGTTTAAGCTGAATGTAGCTGGTTTAGGCTGCTCAAGCTGGTGTTCAGAAGGTTGGTCAAGCTGGTCTCCCAGTTTAATAGCTAAAGAAGTTATCAAAGCCCCTTTAACACCAGTTTGTTAAACCAGCTATATGACCAGACTGGAAGGCCAGCTAAAAAAAACATTCTGGTTGCATGTTTTTTTTTCTAAGCTTTTAAGGTGCAAATGACTGTGCTGATCTGCAAGAACATGGTGTTTTTGCTCAAAAAATATTACGAGTGAACCACCAAAACAATTGGGTTTGGTTTACTAGCCAATTCCTTACCACAAAATTTGAATATTGGTTACTGGTTAGCATGGAAATGCTAAATATGTGCAAAAAAACAAGTAGGCCTATACAGAACATCCTAGTAAGATTTGTTTAGCTAAGAACCAAGGATTTTTTGATTATTGCTATTTAGGTGGAAGGACATCCTCATTTCAGAAGTTTTTATTACACACAAAAATCCAAGATCATCAATATTTGTAATTGTTTTCATCAAAGCGAAAGGCTGTAAATTTGAAATGCTGAAAGCTTAATGCTAAAAGGACATTTTGTTAACTTTTAAAGAGATGATGAAAACTAACAGCCACTAAAGATTTCACATAAATAAATAAATGACTGACCACTCCAACACCATGATTGATTCATATGGAAATACCTTATTTGCTAAAAGCTTATTGTGATCTTGGTGGTTATTTTCCTCAGTTCTTCTGCAGTAGGTGACAATATTATAGTATTAATATTATTTATAGTCTTTGTTTGATAGAAAAAGTATTTTTGATGCATTGATTGTCTAATTATGTCTGATTATTATGCAGTTAAGTCATTAGCCTGATGATATTTGAATGAGAGAATAGTCGTCTTTCGTTGCATCATGGTTGTGGGTCTGGATCTAATCATGCATGCAAAATCCATATGGTGTGATAAGTTGATAAAAGGACTTCATTCTAATCTATTTGCAGCAGTACATGACTTTGTCAAGCAGATGGAAGAGGACACTCCTTGTTAAGGAGTAATTGTTGGTGTCCTAAAGACATCTCTTGAATATAATTGCAAATACACTTGTCCAGAAAATTGCTTTGGGTGGACAGAGCATAAAGAAGAACAAACAAAATACTTAAAATTGTGAAAGAATGAGTATTGTGAAATAGCGATTGTGCCATTTCAGGATTACTGTTTTATATAAAAATGCCTCAAACCAGTACAAACAGCCTTGTGTTACTGAGGGAACGTACTTGGAGAATCATTACAGAAAACACACGGAACGGTCCTTTAGCTCTTTGCTGCCACCTAGTGCAGTGTTACGTCAGTGCATATTCATGAACTAGTGTTTGTTAAAAATCACTTTAATGAAGAAAACTGAAGTTATGACTGAGTAATACCTGAAATCGTGTGGCTGTTTGAAGAGAAGAGTGTTTTGCTTGGCAGACGATAAAACAAGTGAAAAAAAAAATCACGTTATTACATTAAAGAAGAAACCTGAGCCATTTCCAGGGAATTTTTTTTACTTGCCCATGAACAACAACTGCATTAGCAACATCCCACAACACTTTAGCATTGTGCGCTCAAAAAAAAGTTTTTCAGTGTTATAATTTAAAAAACATGTTGCTTTTATTCAGGAATTATTATGGGAATGCAAAGTGATAATTGTAATCTCTGAAAGCTGCCATACTATTTCCAGAAGTATGAAATGTTACTACTGTATGTCGGTTCCTGAGACAAGGATAGATTTAAATACAATTCAGGCAAAACAGAAAATACAACACTTGATTGTCAACCACACTGCACTCCTCTGATACGGCTTTGATTTCAAAAGGTTTAAAAAAAATGTTCAAAATCTGATCATCAAAAACCATCACTGATAAAAAACAACAACTAAAGAATAAGACAGAGAACATCTTCTGAGACTCATAACTCATCAGTGTGTTTTTCAGCTGTATAGTCTTTAGGTTCTGTGATCTTCGGCTTTGTTTTCTCATCATTTGCAGTATTTTTAACAGTTGTTTTGCCTGTTTTCTTGCCAGGTGGTTTCTCTTTTTCATCTGACGTTACAGGTTTTGCCTTGTTGACTGTTTTTGATTTCTTTTTTTCTGCGGTTGTGGTTTTTGTTTTGTCTGACTTTTTGCTCTTTGTTTTGTCTGCTGTAGCTTTTGTTTGGGTTTCTGTTTTGGTTGGCTTTTTTGATGCTTTGGCCTTTGGTTTTTCGCTTTTCTTGACCACTTTGCCATCAGTTTTGTTGTCTTCGGTAGCTGTGCTGGGTTGTTCTGCAGGCGTGCTTGTCTTTACTGTGTCCTGCTCTGTTGATTTAGCAGGAATTGCTCCATCATTTTCAGAGGGTTTCTCTTTATTGTCCGTTCCTGTTTTCTGGACGTCAGCTTCAACTGGGGCGGAAAGTTTCTTCAGAAGTTCTTCAGCCTGTAAACGCTCCTGTTGAGTGGACCCAAAAAAATGCAAGGTTAGAAAATTAAGCAACTTTTTTTTGGGTAACATTATAAATGTCTTTACTGTAACTTTTGATCCATTTAATGCATCCTTGCTGGATAAAAGTATTTTTTAAATTAACAAAAAAAAATTTAATAGCTTTAGCTTACTATAACAACACTGAAACAGACCCCGTGAAACACACAGTATTTCCTGTTTTACCATTCACAGAAGTGCACTGAGAGTTACACTTGCCTTCTCATTGTGCTGAGGATCCAGAGTGAACTGAAGCACTAGAGCACACCTCTGGCCTTTGGTTACTGCCGTGACTCCATGGAGGTTCTCCTGTCCAGCTCTGAATCCCACGACCCTGCCACACTGAGGCTTCACCACTGCCTGAAGAGATGGTAGAGAGAAATAATATTGTTCTAAAAAATTCATGTCACAACAGCCAATTTTATGGACGCTTACTAGAGCATGCTGCCTCATAGATTGACTCTACTGTGAAAAATATTTATTTCATGTAATGCAAAAAAGTAAACACTAAATGGACCGTTTTTTATTAATTGGTTTACTGAAATGAACTGTTTGAATAAACTGATTTGCTAAAATGAATCAGACTTCCCAATGCTGTTTGAGAGGAAAAGCTGACACTATATTCCAGGATTAAGTGCTTGGTTAAAGCTACATTATTTTCAGAAGCTGATCTAGGATCAAGCTACTGAAAAATATAGATACAGGTGAAACTCGAAAATTAGAATATCGTGCAAAATTTATAATTTGGATGATTATGGTTTACAGCTTATGAAAATTTGAATATTACGTGAAATCAATTAAAAAAAGGATTTTAAATACAGAAATATTGGCCCTCTGAAACTTATAATCATGCATATGTATATGGTAGTTATACACTACCGGTCAAAAGTTTGGGGTCAGTACGATTTTGTATGTTTTTAAATGAAGTCTCTTCTGCTCACCAAGGCTGCAATTATTTGATAAAAAATTCTAAAAAAACAGTAATATTGTGAAATATTATTACAATTTAAAACAGCGGTTTTCTATGTGAATATATAGTAAAGTGTAATTTATTCCTGTGATCAAAGCTGAATTTACAGCATCATTACTCCAGTCTTCAGTGTCACATTTTAAAAATTATTATAATATGAAATTATTATAATATGATGCTCAAGAAACATTTATGATTATTATCCATGTTGAAAACAGTTTTTTACATTTTTATTTCAGGATTCTTTGATGAATAGAAAGTTCAAAAGAACAGAATTGATCTGAAATGGAAAGCTTTTGTAACATTAATCACTACCATTCAAAAGTTTGGGGTCAGTAAGAATTATTTTGTTATTTTTGGGGGAAAGAATTTAGAAAATACTTTTATTCATCAAGGATGAGTTAAATTGATCAAAAGTTATACAGTAAAGACATTTATAATGTTAGAAAAGATTATATTTTAAATAAATGCTGTTCTTTTGAACTTTCTATTCATCAAAGAATCCTGAAATAAAAATGTAAAAAACTGTTTTCAACATGGATAATAATCATAAATGTTTCTTGAGCATCATATTATAATAATTTCATATTATAATAATTTTAAAAATGTGACACTGAAGACTGGAGTAATGATGCTGTAAATTCAGCTTTGATCACACGAATAAATTACACTTTACTGTATATTCACATAGAAAACCGCTGTTTTAAATTGTAATAATATTTCACAATATTACTGTTTTTTTTGCATTTTTTATCAAATAATTGCAGCCTTGGTGAGCAGAAGAGACTTCATTTAAAAACATAAAAAATCGTACTGACCCCAAACTTTTGACCGGTAGTGTATATACTAAATATATTAGTTTCACCTTTTAATTTGAATTACTGAAATACATGAACTTTTTCACAATGTTCTCATTTTTTTTCGAGTTTCACCAGTATGTTTGTAGTCACTTCTTTTAGTTAGTCCGTCCCCTAAACAGCTCACTAGTTTGAATGAAAAATATGCAAAACATTTAGAGATCTTACAGAGACTGTTTTGGCGTCTGGCTCGGTGAAGATAAAATCTCCCCCTTCGAAGTCATCATTGAGGTACAAAATGGCACTACAAAGCAAAATAGAATGTATTAGAGTATTAAACACTATAAACTAAATAACCATAATGCTTTGCTGGTTCCTGAAGTGGCAAACCTGTAGCCTTGATCGTTGTATGCTGACGGCTCTCTGATACACTCGTTGAGCTCAGAGATGAGCAGACAGTCCGCACGCTCTTCCTGTTTCTCTGGATAGAAAGAGAGACCAACATATGCTTGCTTAAGAACTAAATAGATCTGTGTTCAAGATGCAAAAATAACGAATATCTTTCTTAAAAAGTCAGTTTACCAATGGTGGATCGGCAAACCAGGTTTGAGCTGGAGTAATAAAGGGGTGATTCCAGACCAAAGTAGGTTTCCAAACCCTTATGGACCTTCTCATTGAGATCGAAAAACAAATGAGCACCCTTCAACGGGACTAGACCCTCCTGGCCAAGGTTTGAGGCAAAACACAGAAACAATTAAACATGTAATGATGAATTAAAATACAACATACCTGAAAGAGTATCACACTTTTATTTACAATACAGAGTCTGCATAATGTAAAATAAGCTCCATCCCTCAAACTCATTTTTTTAAATGTTTGATTTTTTTATTGTAAAGAAATTCAAACTTTTTTATTCAGCAAGGATGCATTCTATTTATCAAAAGTGACTGTAAATGTCCTGTTTTACAGTTTCCACAAATTAAGCAGCACAACTGTTTTCAACATTAATAATGAGAAATGTTTCTTGAGCAGTAATGATGCTGAAAATCCAGCTTTGATCGCAGGAATAAATTTAATATTCAAATAGAAAACAGCTATTTTGAATTGGGTAACACTTTATTTGAAGGGGTGTGCATAAGACTGACATGACACTGTCATAAACATGACATAACACCTGTCATGAACATGAAGGAGTCTTTATGAATGTTTATGACTGTTGTCATTAAGTGTCATTCGGTAAATTATGACACTTTTAATGCAAAGTTGACATTGTTTAAAATGTCTTTGTTATGACAACTTGACATTAACCAAGAAATCATAACCTGTCACAAATATGTCATAACAGGTCTAATTATCAAACTTAAAGCATTTGACAGTGTAATAACCCTTAATGACATCTTTATAACTAGTACAATGTGTTCCACTTTACTTGAGGACAAGTAAAATATTCATGACACAGTTATAATGGTGTCATGACGGCCAAAGTTGTGACAGGTTGACAGGTTATGATTTCTTGGTTAATGTCAAGTTGTCATAATCAAGACATTTTTGTCTTGGGTAATGTCAAGTTGTCATAACAAAGACATTTTAAACAATGTCAACTTTGCATTAAAAGTGTCATAATTTACCGAATGACACTTAATGACAACAGTCATAAACATTCATAAAGACTCATGTCATGTTATGTCATGTTTATGACAGTGTCATGTCAGTCTTATGCACACCCCTTCAAATAAAGTGTTACCTTGAATTGTAATAATATTTAACAATATTACTGTTTTTACTGTTTTTTGATCAAATAAATACAGCCTTGGCGAGCATAAGAAACTTTAAAATGTAAAGTTCTGAATCAAGCCCAACAAAAATAGACACTAAACTGACCAAGTGCTGCTTTATCACACTTATTAGAACACACTGCAAGTATACTTTTCTGGTTATTAGTAAATTCACTGAATTCAAGATGATTTTTTTAACTTGTGTAGTAAAGTATGTCTCACCTGCAGAGCTTTGAGGACTGTGATGTCCTGAAACATCTCACTCGCTGAATGAGGGGACGCTGTTGCTTTAAAACCATCTTGAAGAGCTGCTGCCTGCGAGATTTCATTTAAGCAATGTAAAAAGAGAGAAATATTTGGTTGATTGCAGGCAGCAAACAAACATCTTTGTTCACTCTTTTGGGAAAATGACAAGAAAAGTGTAAACATACACCGGAGAGGCGATGAAGTTCCTGACACTCATCAGACGTGGTTACGCCATCCAGGACGACCCGCTGTGAGCCGTTCAGGGCCGCGGATGTCATGCTGACCCTGACGTCACCAAACGGGAGTTTCTTGTCAGTTTCTGGAGCAGGTGCTGGTTTGATATCTGAAATAGCAGCAGTTTTGTATAACTGAATTAAGATGTGCATGTAAAATGCAGGAATTGGTCATGTGACTTGTTTATCCCTACGTTACCGTCTTTTACTATAATGGAAATGTCTGATGATTCTTTAGTCTTCTCTTCCACGAGTGTCTCGATCTCTTTCATCAGGTTCCCAATCTCCTCTGTAATCCTCGCGGCTGTTTCTCGGTCCGCCCTGCGAGCACGAGAGGAAACCAACGTCAGGTCAGTTCAACTTTCATCCAACAGCAAAGGTATAATTACTTCGGTTTCAGATACATATGATGTTGAACTTTATATTCGCAAAAGAATCCTGAGTAAAATGTATCATGGTTTCCACAAACAATATTAAGCAGCACGACTGTTTTCAACATTGATAATAATAAGAAATATTTCTTGAGCAGCAAATCATCATACTAGAATGATCATGATCATGTGACAGGAATAAATTGCATTTTAAAATATATTCAAACAGCTATTTTAAATTGTACTTACTTTTGTTTGTCTCTTAGTTTCTTTGGCATGACGTTCTCAGGAGTCCATGTGTCCTGAGATGGAATGAGAGCAAGATTTTATCATAACTTGTCGCTGAACACAAATAAATACGAGAAGTACAGCATGTTAACACTTACTGGATCAACAAAAGTTTTACCAAACATCTCATAGCCGAAGTAAAGTAGCTCTTTTTCCAGCAGAGACCTCTTGATGTGCTGCTTGACAACCTGCGTCAAGAAAAAAGAACACCGTGATGTTTTGTTCATAGTGAGTGAAGTCTGCATAACTCCATTGATAAAAATATAATTTAAATGTATTTTCAGTCGACATGACAAATAAACGTGCTGTCGATCAAAAGCATGCTTATCACTTATCAATAATAAACGGAATGCTTGTGCATCATTGCTAAGTGCAGACGGTACCTCTCTGGCTGTAATGTTGCCGGCTTTTTCGTCTCCCAGCATGGCGGAGTAGTACGCCAAGTTCTGGGCCATGACCGCATCCTCCGGGTGGAACAGCAGGAATGTTTTAGCACACTCAATGGCCTGCTCGTATTTCTCACCTGGGAGAGAACGCTTTCAAATTAACTCGGACATAAATAATACATGATGCATTTACACCAGCAAACTTTGGAGTACTTAAATGTATCTTTTAAAAAAAATCATATGTATGCTAACGCTGACAGTGTTATTTCTGTGTTATTTATAAATTATTTTATAGTATTTATTAGAATTTTAATTATCTTTTAACCTAAAGTATTTTTTATTTTTGGCTTGTGTTAGTACTTTTGTCATTTTATTTTTTGTTATTTTGTCTTTTCAGTTTTTTATATATTTCTATATAGCTTTCATTTTAAGTTTTAGTCATTTTAGTACTTCAACTTATTTCAGTTATTTACAAATGCAAGATTTCAAATTTTCCATTATTTATCATTTTTATCTGATTTTTATATTAATATTTATTTCAGTGCTGATTTTTTTTTGTAAAGCATAAAGCATTCGTATGTAAAATTCTGTCATCATTTACTCACCCTCAAGTTGTTCCAAATGTATAGGGTAAAAAAAAAAAATACTATGGAATTCAATGGCGCCCATCAACAATTTGATTACTGACATTTGTCAAAAGATCTTCTTTTGTGTTCAGCAGAGTACAGAAATTCATACAGTTTTGAAATAACTTCAGGGTGAGTAAATTATTACAGAATTTTTATTTTTGGGTGAACTATCCCTTTAATTAAGTATGCCTTGTAATGCACTTTATAAAGCATTGTATTGTCTCATGAATAATTGTAACCACAGTTATAATACTTATCTAATATCACATGACAAACAAGTGATTTCTGATGTAAAAAGGAATCAGAAAATATGGTCACAACTATTTATGAAAAGATATAATCCATTATAATGTACATATTAATACCTTTATAATGCATCATACATCAAGGCTTTAAGTAAAGTATTACCCCATTCTTAATAGTTTTACTTTTAGTAAACAATAACACTGAAATCTGGTACTGAATCTGATTATGCTGAATAAGAGTGTATCGTACTGTTATAGTATGAGAACTGAAGGTAGTTAAAGTGTGAGGGGAGGAAATCTTCAAAAGGCTTCTCTCTTCCAGCGGTGGATGCCAGCTCCACAACACAGTTCTGTTTGCAGCTCAAAACGTGAAGGTAATGATCTGTGATCAAAGCAAATATAGACATGAATACTTCAAAAATCCATATTTATGAAACATTTAGTGAAACAGAAATTCATACAAGAAAAAGAAAAAAACTCTAATAAGACATCAAACGCCATGAGACTTCAAAATTACATAAATTATTAAATCAAAGAGAATCTTCTCCATGAGAAACAAGCACAATCTGGTGTTGTTAACTCAAAATCAGAAGCATCAGAAATCCCACATGCCTGTCATAGACTGAAAGAGGTCGGCGTTGTACTCCATGTAGTTGTCACCGTCATAATCGAACGCTCCTTCGCAGAGAACTCTGCAATCTTCATAAGCACTGAAGTATTCTTCAACAGCGGCCTCAAAGTGCTCGATGGCTGGAGCAAAAACTTCCACACCGTAATGGATCTTGCCTTCTAAAAATTCAGCCTGAAAACAATTACAGTGACAGTAAATTATACTGAAGCATTATAATCTATCTATCTCTCTCTCTACTTAATAAACATTCCTCGTACCATGTGCGGTCTCTCCTCCAGGTCCTTGAAATCAGCCTGATGCACCCCAGCCATCATCCTGTAATACTCTAAATTCTGTTTCATCTCGACATGTTCAGGGTTTGCTATGAAAAATGTATTTGCTGCTGCCACTGCCTTGTCAAGCTTGTTTATCTGTAGGCACAAAGAGAACAAAGAAATTCAGACATTGGTTAGAAAACACTTAAGTTATACTTTAGAGACAAAATTGTTCCTAGAATATAGCGTAGCTAGCTAATAAGCATGACAAACAAAAAATAAAAAATAAATGTACATGTATGAAATATTGTCATTATCGCCATGGATGTTGAAGTCTAAGTCATAATTTTCTTTTCAGTTCAACAGCTCACTCTAATTGTTATGGTATATGATCTTTTTAATGCAAACCGTATGCATTTATATATATGTATACACACACACACACACAAACTTATTTAAAAATGTTTATAAATATAGCCTACACATTTCTTATATTTTTTTGTTTGTCATGCTTAGCTATATTCTATCAACAATTTGTTCTCAGAGTAATTTGAGAGCATGATTTTAATGCAAGAACTATGCATTTACATTAAGCCTAGTGGTCTGAGGCTCACGGGCCCTCACCTAATAGATCTCATCAATAAACCATAATTTTAATAGTTGTATTTTCGAGCCTCTCATACGAGTTCTGGGAGCATTTGAGACTGCAAGGCTCCACCTAAAGACGTGGCACAGTGAAGTGAGTTTGGGGGGGGGGGGGGGGGGGGGGGGGGGGGGGGGTTGGGGAAACGTGGATGAGCTTCTCAAACATTCAACCATTCAATGCTATCTGCGCTTTGAACAGTTATGCACATCTGATGCACATTTATGCATCTGATACAACTCGATGTCCTCTGTTTAAAAAAAGCTCGTCCAATGAGACGCACTGATTTTGTTCCCATTTCGGTTTACTGTTTAAATGGCTTTGCGTTTTTATAAAAGTTTGTCATGCATTTCTTTCATGCTTGCCTCTTTTTTTACCTTAAAGTAAGCCACTTGCAGATAATTGTAGGGCGTCCTCTTCTTGAACTCCTGCTCTATAGTTTCACTAACTTTATGAAGTGTCGGTGGTCCCAGTTTCTCGCTTTCACACGCATTCACACAGTCGGCCCGTTTGAGAATCGTCTGGAAAAACGCTAAATCCTCCACGGCTCCGGTTCCTGGCATCGGGACACCTAAACCTGGAAAAGAATCCCCAAAAGCGGTGTGATTCGCGCAGGATAAGCGGCAGTGCGTCTGGATTTTACGAAGCGCTCCTTTATTCCGCAAAGCTCTTTCCATGTTCAGGATCACAGCCAGCCAGTCCTGCTTATAATACGCCTCCACCGCGTTGTCAAAAAGCAGATCGTATGGCTCAAATATTCCATTGATTTGGGGTTCACACAGTGTGAAATGTACAGTGGAGAGGGTTAAGATCAGGCACAGTGAGGTCCACATCTTGGAGACTGTAGGCCTGTGAGGTAGAACTCGGTTTTGGAAACTCTCCAGTCTCCTAAAGGATTTAGAGACAGTGTTGCCAGATCTCGCGAGACAAATAAGCAACCAGGCCTGTGAAAACAAGCCCAAAACAAGCGACTTTTTCTACACAGCCCCCTTGTTCCGGGAAAACTAAAATGAATAAACTGTGTGCACTGTTTTACAATCCGTGGCAACGGATTTCTAACTGTGGGTACAGATTGTCAATTTACATCCATGTGGACAGATTGCTAGAGAGGGTGGAGTCTGAAGGTAATATGATGCCTTAAAGAATCGCATGCGCAGGGTAAGATTTGTGAAAGTGTAGATAATTGCAAGCGTAAATTAAATTTGCGTGTGCAAGAGAAGATTTGTAAGGGTGTAAATCGCATATCAGTGTAAGAAAAAAAAACATTTGCAGTGAAACTGCAGCTTCATGCTAACGCAAAATAAATAGGATCTGTTTTCTTCTGACTTTCATTTTTCCGCGCTTAAACTTTTGGCACGGTATTTGCGCAATGCGGCCAAAAGCATCGAAAGCATGTGAACAGCAATTTGACACCGAAAACAACAGAGTCAGGGACTGCAAAACAGATTGATAAAATAAATAAAATAATAAATAAAAAAGTTTAAGTTTTATAAGCACAATGTTGAGATGTGTTTGATATCAGGTTTAAATGTGTTTGATACATACAAAAAAAAAGTGAGGTCTATAGGCTATATGCAAAAAGTGATGTGATAGTTATTTGTGTAATTAACCTGTAACTTTTGACATTTTTCCCTATCAAATGTAGGCTATTTACTGATGCAAGTAAGTGGTGAAGAAATTATATTTTCTCTTGTATATTATTTTGTATGGCATTTAAGGGTGACCTGTGTTTTGTGACTTACTATATTTTGTGATTTTAATTTATTTTATTATTTGCCTTATGTTTTGTAACTATTAATTGGTTAAATTAAGATTTTATAAGGGGAGAGACGTGTATCCCCCAAAAAATATTAATTGTGCTCTGTATTTCTGCAGAATAAAGATCCTGAGAGCTCTTCCATCAGCGTTGTCTTCACTGAATAGAGAACAAACACAACCAGAGTAAAACTGTTACACTTGCAAATAATGTATTAAAATCACCTTCCTTTCTGTTTTGCAGGATTACTTAGTCCTTTTTTTTTTAGCTCTACAACATCAATTCAACAGCTCTTTTAAGAGCCAACCCTCACAAGAGCTATTATTGAGTCGCAGCGAATCCTGCCGTGATCAACCCTTCCCAGGGAAAGTTTCTACAATAGCCTATTTCAATCAGTATTTACTCATCAAATGCTCTCTCCTGAATCGTATGGTAAATTAACTTATTTATAACTGTCCTAATGTATGTTTCAAGAACAATAGTAATTGCACATAAAGTAAGTAGATTTTCTTGTTTTACAGCAGAGAAGGAATACCAGTCCTTATATCGTGGAAAGCTAATCGAATAAATCCTTTGTTTCGGGTGAGGAAGGAACATCTGGTGCCCAAAGAAGACAGAAAAGGTGCAGAATGTCTTGTATTGAAACAATGCTGTAATATTTGATGTTGACAATTTTACATTGTTGTTTTTGACTAAGTGAAGCTCTTGAAAAGTTGACAGAAGAGTGTTGTCTTGAAAGAAATCAAGCATCACTTGCAAAGGCTCAAAAGAGACCATATCTAAGAGATCTTTTAAAATAGGTTGCTGTTGATATGGGTAAAACTGTTTTTGGTCAGTACTTCGCTTATATTATGTGCTGCAATATTATATATATATATATATATATATATAGGCCTATATATAAAATACTTCAATGTGTATATTAGCTATATAATGTACTGACTGCTGCTTGTAAATTTAAATAAGGAACAACAGGCAACTCTGGCCCTTTTGCTTTCTCCTTTTTGAGGTGGAGAGTTTACCTCCAACCCTAATTAAGCACACCTGAAATTTTTAACCAAAGTCTTCAGGTTTACTTATAGACAATAGGCTATAGGCAGGAGGGTTCGAGGTTGGAGCTAAATCTGCAGGACAGTGGACGCTGAGGGCCAGAGTTGTCCATCACTGCTGTAAATAACGCAGAATATTAGCTGACCTGACCATTAAACAACTTAATTTGAATTGTTTGTTTTACTTTCAGACCTGGGGCCCGTTCTTCGTACGTCGCTAACTCAGTTAGCTGGATTTGATTGTTAGCGATTTGGCATGATCGTGGATTGTTTGGTTCTTCGACTCTCATCGTGGACTTGCTGTCATAGCAACAGGTGCGCAAGCTTGAACCTGCTCGCGAGCAGGCTTATTTCATGTTAACAGGATTAGATCGCGGCTTAATAAACGGAGGTGATACGGGAACTACGCCTACTTTTTGAGATATAATTTTTCTCATGTCTCGTGAGGATGTCGTTTACATCATTAATTTGTTGGAAACGCATAAATGTTCGACTCGTCGGAGTCTTTAATAACAGTGAAAGCAAGTTACTATTGCGATTCTTAATATTCCAGATTGTAATATTATATCAAATTTAAAAAAAAAGGCAGTTGACAGACTAAAATCTCTTAGATGTTCCATATCACAAATATGGCCAGGATATGTGCATGACTTTTCAGAGATTTATGCACATTATTTGAACGTGGTAAGGAAAAATATAAATATCAAGCTCATGTATTAGCCTATACACTAATGCTTACTAACAGAACTGAATTTTTCCATTATATAGGTGATTACAACAGGATTCTGCTTGGAGACAGGTGTTTTATGACCCCATTCCCTGACCCAAAACCCAGACCAGTTACAATGCCGCTCTAGCCAGGACAAGGGCACACAATGAAGTGAACTTTAGCCAACTAAAGGGAAGATTTCAGTGTCTGAAAAGTCTGAGGGTTGCACCTGACAGGGCCTGTGACATTGCATGTGCCATATTACACAACATTGCACCATCAGAAAAATTAATGTTTTATTAATGTTAATGTTCATTAATGTTTAATAAAAGACAAGACAAATGCTTAGAATTCTTTGAGTTTTATTTTATTGTTCTTTGTAAAGAAAAGCCAGTGATAGTCATCTTTTGCCTGCAATAAGAGATATTATGCAAAGTCAGCAATAGTACTCTGTGTAAAATAATATATTAGCACTTACTCTGAAGTTCCTTTGAAGCAACTCTATCTCTAGTGCCAGTTTTTTTTTTTTAAGTTGTCAAGTATGTTCAAAATACTCTATTTTCTAGGGGTAGGGGTACACCTGTCAACACATGCCTTATGCATCAAAAATTAAAAGGAAAAGTTCAACACTGCTAACCTCTGCATCACTGCTTTGTGCAGACTCTTCTGTAGGCCTTCTGTTAATATGGACTCCTGCAACTCATATTGCATTCAGAAATAATAGGTAGCCTACTTAAGTGTAAATTAAGTAAAGTTATATGCACTTAAAGATACCTGAGAGGGTTTCTTCACTGTCCTGTGCATTGGGGGAAAAGGGGGCATTGCAAAGTCTTGTACTTTCTTCCCTTTTGATGTAACGTTAGAAAAAGTCTTACTGCACATGCTTCAGCCAACACTATCTTGAGAACAGGTAAAAGTGTTGGTGTATTGTTTAAAACTGCACAAAAGAGGAAAACACAATTTCATTACAATGACACTGAGGGAAATGTGATCAATAATTCATGGCAACATATTTTTTTACATTAACTACATGTAGTTTCACACATGTAGACTTTCACAAGTCAAAGCAATTCATTACTTCTCAAGGTTTAACAGGTGACATGACTGGACAGCCATTTGGATTATAGGCCTACTTAATTTAATGCAGCAACAAATTATTTTACAGTGTACTAGGATCATTTTAATTTACAAAGTTGCTGCTCCTGGCCTCTGGCTGTGGGTCTGAGGAAGAGCTGAACTCAGGGATGCCCTCCACAACCCAAGGGCCAGCTCTTCTGCCTGGGTATAACGGGGGTGCAGGACCACCACCTGTTTGTTTTTTCTTTTCTTTCTCTTCTCAGCCTTTTTTCTTGGTTGCTTTTATAAACAGGCAAACATTTATTTACAGTGTCTTTTTAAAAGAGATTAGTACAAATTACCATTATGTAGAATATTCTAGTACTTCACTTTTACTTGTTCCCATGTTCTAGTAGTGGGTGGTGACTCTGACATGAACAAAGTTATTAATTATTTAGAAATTATTAAAATATAAAAATATATACTGTAATAAGTGATAAAAAAAACATCTAACATGGTCACTACAAACTTAATTTGTCTGCTACTTTTTGCCAGCCCTCTCTCCTGGCTTTTGCACACTCTGAGGTGTTCCCTTAATTCTGTTTTCAAATTCTATATATCCTTCAAGCAATAACTTGCTCTGCTGCGCTCTCTTTGGGGCTGCACCTGGTCACTTCATGCGTTTTCTCAGATCGGATAGCTATCCGATGATCGTAAAACGACCAGGTGTAAATGCCCTCCGAAACACATTCGAGACGGATTTGAAGCCGATCGCTCAAACCACTTCTGGAGGTGGTCTGGGTCGCAATCCAGACGAAACTGGACAAGTGTAAATGCATCTGGTTGTTGAACCACATATGTAAATTTTACTCCTCTCAAAAATGCTAAAAAAATTAACGTGTGAGAGCGTATTATAGCCAGGCTATATGTCATGTTATAGCTAGATATGACGACGCTACTGCAACACGCATCACTGCAGATAAGCATATTCATCAAACCAACGCGCAAACTATCGCAAATCAAAGTGAAAGTAAGTCGCAGACGCTAAACACACAATCATCTTCATTAAAAGTAAAGAAACGAAATGATCTTTCCAGCGCTGGTGCTGCTATCTCTTATTGCGGTCTTTGATTTGGAAATTTTAGCTGATGATCAATAAAATGGAGTTAATATCTGTTGCTTTCGGTGACGTGCACTCCGTTAAATCTCCATATAGCGCGGGAATTGAAGATCGGATTTATATCCGTTTTGCAAAAACACATTTATGTGACCAGGTGTAAATGGAATCGTTTTGATATATAAGATAGCTATCCGATCTGAGAAAACACATGAAGTGGCCACTGGCCAGGTGCATTGATTTTTCATTTCAGTGCTTCTAACTCAGTGGCTGTAAGTGGGTTATGAATAGGATTTCAAGTAATTTTGAAAAAATGGACAAAAAAGAGAATCACATACCCCACCTTTAAGTGTTCATAATATAAATTTTTGGGTAATAAGAGTGAACTGAAATGTAATTTTGAAAGGTTGAAATTGAAAAGAGTTACATTTAAATCAGACCAGAGGAGAAAAGTATTCTTAATATAAATAAGTCAAATTAGGAATAACTCAAATAACTAAAGAAACCTTAGGTTTAAAACTAAATAGACCGTACAAATTATAGTAGATAAAAAGAAAGACTAAAAGGTTATAATTAGGATTTAAGAGTTTATTTATTTCTGGTTTATTTTCTTTTATTGACGTGTTGAGTTTAATTTTATTGTCTTTTTAAACATTTTCTTTTGTTTTAATTGCTTGTTACTCCTTTTAAATACAACGTACCTGTTTTTCCCAACTTAAACAGTGTGTCCCTGTGCTGCTTTGCAGCCTCTTGAGCGAATTCTGGTCTTCTGATCGCTGGTCCATAGATTGAAGCAGTGTCTTCTTTCACGCCCTCTGTGAGTCTTTTACTGAGGAGAGTGAGGGTAACACACTTGCCACGACACGGGTTACACATCACATCACTGCGTTGCCATAATTGGTTTTGCCACAACACCGGTCAACTACCAGTATAGACCACTGGTAAAGGCATGGGCAACTCGACACTGAATAACTCTAGACTCATGTATGAATGACATTTCACTTTTTTTTTTTTTTTTGCTTATTAATAGTTTCTAATGAATGTATTTTTAATTCTAATTGTTTCTTGTAAAGTTTCTAATGAATGTTCTATAGTTTTGTTAGACATTTACGTACCATAATTGATTCATTAAACAGCCTTTTGTTGACATAGCTTTTACATGATTAAAAAGGTAATTATTTAAAAATAAAACTGTACACACATATATTAACTCGTATATAAAGACATTCTTAATGTCTTTACACACTACATGATAACATTAAGAGGAGACCACACATAGAAGCACATTTAAGGTAATATTTAATAAACATAACAGCAGTGATTAATAAATAATGAAGTAATATTATGTTGATCAACTAAAAAAGTGCATATCAATCAAAGGCAACTCTAAATGCAAAAAAAAAGTGGTAGAGAACCCTCTTCAAACTACAATGTAGAAATAAAAAAATTCCCTTCTCCCTGATGGTTTTAGCCACCTCGCAGTCTCTGTAGATTCGTTGTATGAGAATATCTTCCTCTGCAAAAATGACAATCACACCACTCCAGCCCTGTAAGTAGGAGCTGGCCTTGCACCTGCCAGTAGTAGTTGTGAGTCTGCTTTAATTTAAATGTGCCACTCTGAATTTTCAAGTAGCTACAGTCCACATAGCTCTTTGCGTTGGGACATTTAATTTCCAGCAGTCCGAAGGGTGGGCTCTCAGTTGGGTCAAACACCAGACCGTCAGGAGATGAGCCTAACCAGGGGGCGTCTGGGTGGATGATGAACCCACAAGGCCAGTAATTTGTGTTTTTAACTCTGCAGTACTCCTGGATGGCAACCGGTTCCAGTGCCAGTCCTCTCTTCATTGCAGACGTTTGAGCCTCTCCCTTTTTGATTCTGTGTGCCAAGTTTTCAGCAGAACTCTGACATGACATATTTCCCTGAATCGGGAAGAGGTTATTCTTGGCCTCCTGACACGGTGCCACTCCACAGTGTTGCTCTGCTCCCTGGTGCCAACCTCTATTTTCCTTGCCATGTCTACTGTAGTGACAAGTGACTGTAGATGGAGGTGTTGTTGGTGACTGCAGACAAATTGACAGCTGGTAGGCTCCAGCCTATAGCCATCTACCGGTAGAGGTGGTGGTGGAGAGGCATTTGGGTGGCGTACTATAACCGGCTCACTGGTAATGGATGGTAACTAGATATATACATCTTGAACCCTTTTGCTCCTTGGGGCTGAGCTTGCCGATTGTACTAGCCGGTGTACATCGCTGATGGTAATCCTTGGTAGGTCTTGAAGGCATCTTGAGTAAAACAGTGTCATCCTTTGTATCATCTCTTGTATCGCGTGACCGCAAGTGTACAAGCGTACACTCAATGCGGAAATAGAAACACGACATCCCGTGCAACTAGTCTATTTAACTGATTTGAATAATAGGAATGTATAGTGTTCAATGTCTATGCCAGTTTAGTTCCCTGAGAGTAAGGAAACGAGTATTGCGGGAAACCTCCTTTTCTCGTGAATATTGAAGCCTTATTTTAAAACACAGTGCAGCTGCACAGCGAGCACAGAGCAGAGCTGACTAGCGTTCTCATTGGCTGTGCTGCGGGAACTGCACAAACCTATGGCGACGCATCAGAAGCGCACTGCAAACCAATCATTGTGCTTCATGCCTTGCACGCGCCAAAACCCACCAGGACGGGCATGGATTCTGGCTATATAAGCAGGCCATTTCACCAATAAGAATCGATTTAATTTCCTTCATCGAACTGTCCACTTCGCTGATTCTCCTGCTGAAGCCTTCGCCGTCGACGAGCCCTTGCAGCGAATTGAGCGACTTGCAGCTGAGCAGTTCAGCGGTCGGCAGCCTCCTGCTCTACGCAGACTTGACGCCGCCTCTCCTAGGTTGGGAGGGTTTGGGTTAGGTGAGGGGGTGGGAGGGTTTGGGTTAGGTGAGGGGGTGGGAGGGTGTTGGGTTAGGTGAGGGGGTGGGAGGGTTTGGGTTAGGTGAGGGGATGGGAGGGTGTTGGGTTAGGTGGGGGGATGGGAGGGTTTGGGTTGGGTGGGTGGGAGGTGGGGTTGGGTGGGAGGGTGGTGGGGTTAGGTGGGGGGGGGCTTTATCCTCAGCGCCGTCAATGGTAGAAAGCGTTGCGGAAGTGGATGTTTTCAGGCGGGGCGAATAAGGGGCGCGCCACGATTTTGTGAGTTCATCAAGAATCTCAGGAAAGAACGGCGCTGGCTTTTGACAAGGGGCCTGTTGGCGCCCCGGTGGGGAGTGGGAAACGGGGGAGTGTGAAGCACAATTTGGACGAGGCATTTGAAACAACGCCTAGAAATTTGCTCTTTTAAACAGAGTGTCGAGGTGGCGAACACACTGAGCTTTTATTTTAAAAGGATATAGGCTTTTTCGCCGGACGGCTGCAGGTGAACGGCGGCGTCAAGTCTGCGTAGAGCAACTCCAAATCAATCTTTTTAAATATCAATTATTTTTATCAATTATCTCTTTTTTTAAATATTTTTTTTGTTACTTTTATTTTAGCTATTTCTCCCAATTCAAAACTGGACTATAACATCATACAACCTGGATCACCTCAAATAATATATCGACGCGCACCACAACAGATTCTGCAGCACCATGAACAGGGGTAAACCAGACCTCAACAAAAACAAGTAAAGGTAACCCCACTCCAAACTCCAAGAGACCTCGTCCCGATTCACCTACCAGTCCAAGAATAACACCATCCACATCACCGAAGCCGCCGGGCTGCTCTGGGGTAAGCGACATTCTACACTCAATTGAAAATAAACTTTCTGGACTTGACACCAGGATCGCATTAATTGAAGTCATACACAAGGAACTCCAGTAACTGCGGCACAGCTAAGAATTCAGTCAAGAACAATTAGACACTCTCACTAAAGAAAATAACTTTTCTAAGGACTCAGTTCACACACTTACCACTCAACTCACTTCCATTGTCGCAGAAAACTAAATATTTTGGATTTGCAAACGCGCAGCATGAGGGACAATTTACTTTTTGCAGGCATCCCGGAACAAACTCCAGACGACCCCAAAAAATCAGTCAAGGACTTTATGATAAAACAACTCAAATTGCCAGCCGAAACTGTACAGACCATCACTTTTCAACGAGAGCACCATTTCAGATCTCAAACCAATAATATTCAACCACGACTGATCATCGCAAAATTTGAACACTACAAACACAAAGAACTGGTTCAGAAGCAAGACAGGCAACTTAAACTCATACACTCACACTTTCTCATATACAGTACTAACAGAACCACACATTAATACACGTTTATAACAAAATTAAATCATCAAAGTACAACCATTTATTCTCGGCTCACTACAACACAAAACATTTAAGTAAAAAATAATAATTTGGTCATTACACCACTGTTACAGACCCCGAAGGACGATTCATTATCATAAACATTTCTATTAATGATAGCCCAATTACAATTAGCTATATTACAATAAACTATATGGCCCAAACACAGATGACATCTTTTTTCCAGAAATTTTTTTTTCTCCATTTCGAACCTTTCTAACTGTCCAGTCATAATAGTGGGTGATTTCAACACAGTTCTAGACCCAACAATACATAGATCTAACAGTTCAGGCAATAAACGCATTTTGCAATCTACAGAAACCATAAAACAGTTCATGAGTGGTTTTGGTCTTGGCGAATGCTGGCGTCCAAATGTTAAAGAATACACATTTTTCTCTCCAGTCCACCACTCATATTCCCACATTGATTTTTTCTCACCAGTAATTCTATCATATAAAATATTTCTGAATCAAAGATCCATCCAATAGTCATTAGTGATCATGCCCCGGTAACATTAAAATGGAATAGAACCAGTCCACATAAACCCATAACCAGATTTAACACATCTCTTCTAAAAGATCCTGAATTTGACAGCTATTTTAAAAGAGAGTGGGCATGCTGTCTAGATGAATGACACCCCAAGATCATCCCCATCTCTTCTGTGGGAAGCAGGAAAAGCTGTACTAAGAGGAAAAATGATTTCATTCTCCGTTTACAAAAAGAAAGAAAGAAAAGGAACAAGTAGTAGTTCTGGAACAAAAAAAATAAATCAAACAACTAGAAGACATTAACATAACCCAACAGAAGAAACACAGGATCAATTAAGAAAATATTAAATTAAATGAATTAATCAATAAACATACCCAATTCCTAATACATAGGCTAAGACAACAAGACTTCCACTGCTGTAACAAATCTGGTAAATATTTGGCAAATCAAACAAAATAAGGAAAATTGCAGGGAAGTCCACAAACTCACCGGAAGAAATAAACCAAATATTTCAAATAATTTACAGTAAATTATATTCCTCAGAAAAAGACCCAAATCAGAAAGACATCAATTAATTTCTCAACAGTATTAATCTGCCTCAACTCAGTAAACTTCAGATAAATACTCTTGAATCTCCCATAACAGAACATGAACTTTTCAATGCCCTAAAACTCATGCCGAACAATAAAGCACCTGGTCCTGGTGGATTCCCTGCGGAGTTACATTTTATCACCACTTTTCATCCGAATGATAAATGAATCAAAACAAAAATCAAAAACTACCAGATAGCATAAGCACTGCCACAATTTCACTCCTTCTGAAACCCAATAAAGACCCAACATTACCGTCAAGCTATCGTCCGATCTCCCTAATCAATGTAGACATTAAAATCATCACCAAAGCACTAACCCATAGAATAGAAAAGGTCACACCATCTATAATACATCCAGATCAAACCGGTTTCATTAAAAGTAGACTCGCTTCCAATAACACACTCAGACTTTTTAACTTAATGTATTACTCATCAACTCAAAAAGCCCAAACCGTCAGAAATAAAGTAAATAATAAGGTAACAACACTAGTTAATATCAAACCTAATATATATATATATATATATATATACACTGCTTCTTGACCCCAGTAAGTCCTCTTAAGTGTCACGCCCACTTTTTTGAATAGACATGAAAATGCACATTCCGAACTTAAATGGTTGTAATTCAAGAATACTTTGGAATATAGACGTAGGATTGGTCTTGTTTTAAAGAAGACATTTGGCAGATTTTTGTAGAAGTGAAATAAGTTACAGAAGTTTGAGTTTATGAAAATGTACAATGTAAAAAGTTTTATTATTCATATTTTATATAAAATATATTTTTTCAAAACCCTGGCGACTCTAAAACTGCAAAAAAATCAAAGCCAAAAATCTCAAGTTGTTTCAAATGTTAGATTGATATCTAAAAAAAATTTGTTTTCAGTAAGATTTTGTTAATGTGGTTTGAGTGATCTGAACCATTATATCCACAATTCTCATACAATTTATGAAGTTGACATCCTATTTAGTAGTAGTATTGGAATTTTGGCAGATTTTGATATGAATTCAACCTCTAATAAACACATAAAAAGAACACGTATGTGCGTAATAGTTCGCTGCCGCAGTACAAATGGTGAATCTATATTTTTCTTTATATTTAAAACATTTGCAGACCTTTTTTTCTAAAATAATTGAATGGATGCTATCTTTTTAACTCTTGGCATGAAAACAAACTGAGGTTTCTGCCCTTCTTTAATGATTTTTCATGTTCATCGCTATTTCAAAATAAAGGTCTGAACACGCCTTAGGAGTATGAAAATATTCTTGTTGCAAATTGATAAATTATGGCTCCTCTGTAATTTATTTTTAAAATCAGTCACCAAATATGGAAACTAGATATTGTAAGCTTTCAAATGATATATAGTTTGTCAAGATTAGTTTAGGTTTAGTATAGGATATTACGGTTTTAAGTATGTAATGGATTTGGGGTGACACTTAAGAAACAAGGGGTAAGAAAAAAGTCTGCGTAGAGCAGGAGGCTGCCGACCGCTGAACTGCTCAGCTGCAGGTCGCTCATTTCGTTGCAAGGGCTCGTCGACGGCGAAGGCTTCAGCAGGAGAATCAGCGAAGTGGAGAGTTCAATGAAGGAAATTAAATCTGATTCCTATTGGTGAAATGGCCTGCTTATATAGCCAGAATCCATGCCCGTTCTGGCGGGTTACGGCGCGTACGAGGCGTGAAGCACCATGATTGGTTTGCAGTGCGCTTCCGCTGCTTCGTCATAGGTTCGTGCAGTTCCCGCAGCACAGCCAATGAGAACGCTAGTCAGCTCTGCTCTGTGCTCGCTGTGCAGCTGCACTGCGTTTAAAAATATGGCTTCAATATTCACGAGAAAAGGAGGTTTCCCATAAGTGTATAGCTACGCAATACTCGTTTCCTTACTCTCAGGAAACCGAGGTTATGTTAGTAACCGAATACGTTATTTACTGATGGTTGAAAAAACACATTCAATCCGTGCCTTCTTTCCCTCATCGTCGCAATGCCTTCTGGGTGTCTTTGAGGCGGTGGTTGTGGTCTCAGTCTAGGCATGTCTCAAGAGATAAGATATATGTCGGGGGCCTGAGCTTGCGCTTGCGTATGCGCAATTGCGTATTGCCATATATTATCGGATCTAAGATCATCGATTTATCAATTAATCTGTGTACATTGGCATAAAGCTCACTTGAGGAAGGGCCTTTGACTTCCACTGGTCCCTCTGTCTCCTTTTCCCCCTGGTCTTTGGTTTCCACTGGTTCCAGTAGTTCCTCTTCCTCTATAACTTTTGGAGTCCGTCTGCGTGGTATCGGCTTTTTTCCGATCTGCAATAGAGATGTGATTTTTAAGTCAGCATCACACTATTGATCCATATTACAATATTTAATGAGCAAGACAAAAGTATGGGGGAAGTAGTGCTGGTTCTGTGTGCCACTTACTATGTTCTCTGGAAACTGGTTCAATTTCTCTTTCAGTACTATCCAATTAGCTTTTAGCCTTTCACGTTCACTGTGAAACAGAGAAAGCAAGCGTGAGATTATCAAGGTCACTCAAACCATAAAATTATAATAGCCACTGATGATCATCACAGTAGCTTTATTGCTTTGTGTCATAAAGACATGTATTTTTATATCTTACCACGTATCAAGTTCTTTCAAAGTCTGCTTTTGTAGTCTGAGGCGTGACATAGGTATCATGTCTTTCGTCAAATTTAAAGTCTTCTCTTCTAAAGCTGGGTCAATTAAAGATGTAGAATAAGGGCTGACGGAACTTTCCTTCTGAAGTATATCATCATCGCCAAATAACACTAAATTACGCTGAGAAAGAAAAAGAGAGAAAGGTTACAAGAGTACAGATGCTACACACAAAAGAAAAACTTAGTCCACACAATTTACAAGCAGTAGATATTTCATATTTCAACATTTCATATTCATTTGAACTGAAACGATCAGAATATACAAAATTCACTTACTTCTTTGTGTCTTTGTTGTGCAAGCTCAGCCCTGCGTTGATCAGCCTTGATGCCATATCGTGGCTCTGGACACGGGTCTGTATAAAACATCACATGTTAATATGGTGTGAGGAAACTTATGTTTACTTCATATTCAAGTGATATGTTCTAAATTCAAATGTAGCAAACCGGTTTGAGATTGCTGGACTAGCTCACCTCTGTCCTGGGAAGAGCCGATGATAGGAGGAAGCTTGACAGACTGCGCTTGGCTGGAGAACAGGGATTTTTCTGCAATGATAACTCTGTTCTGGCGAATGAGCTCCTGTTGACGATACATAATAAGAAAACACCTTAATACACATGATCAACATATGAACGCAGGCTTAATGTTAGTAATGACAGATGATGGTTGAAAAAACACATTGAATCCTATGACAGCCTTCTCTTACCCTCATCGTCGCAGGCGGTGGTTGTGGTCTCAGTGAAGCACACACAGGTTGTGCAGTCGTCGTCTTCCTCTGAGCCGGTGGGTGTGGACACAGGCCTGTATAAAACATCACATGTTAAATGGTTCTCATGAAGAAACTTATGTTTACTTCATATTCAAGTGATATGTTCTGAATTCAAATGTAGCAAACTGGTTTGAGATAGCTGGACTAGCTCACCTCTGTCCTGGGAAGAGCTGAAGGGAGGAGGAGGCTTGGCAGACTGCGCTCGGCGGGAGATCTGGGATACATAAGAATAAGAAAACACCTTAATACAATGCTCAACATATGAACGCAGGCTTAATGTTAATAATGACAGATGATGGTTGAAAAAACACAGTGGCCGCATACTTCCCTAATATATAGTAGGGGAAAAAGAGTAGGCGAGCGAAAAATTATTAGTATTAGTATTCATAAAAGAGTAGGCGAGAATTACCTGGGTGACGTACTAATTATCACGAGATTTGGACGATAGTGTGTTTGAATATGACTACTTTCCTACTATATAGTAGGCGAAAACAGTACGTGAAAGAAGTACTCATAAAAGAGTAGACGAGAAGTTCCCGGATGATCTACTGCTTCAGCACAGATTTTCGAGTGCTCGTCCGACGGATACTCATCTATCCCAGGAGGCCACGCGAGAGGATACGTCATTATCAAACATCACGGAGATCAGCGACGCGGGGGTTTTCAAAGGTGAGTAAACACGGTTCCTTGTGTTTAAATCGTATGTGTTAAAGGGCACCTATTATGGAATTTTGAAAATTACCTTTCATGTAGTGTGTAACATAGATCTAAGTGAACGAAAACATCCTGCAAAGTTTTATATATGAAAGTTCACCGTATACAAAGTTATTGTCTCTCAAAAGTAAGAGTCGACTCTGAGTCGCTGATATGAATCGATAGACGAACGATGCTTTTTCTCTGTCTAGATGACGTCAACTTGACAAATTATTTGAATTAGATACGGCCACTTATTGCGCTCGTAGACGCCAGGGAAAACTTGAAAACATAATGGCGACGCAAAAGCAAACTTTTTCATCTGCCCAGGGAGGAGCATTTGAAGACTAAATGGCTACAGTTCATATATACAACTATACCACAGAAGTATAGCCGAACCTTGCTTTGTTCGCGTCATTTTGAAGATGATTGCTTCACAAACATAAATGCTATCAAATATGGATTCGCGAGCCGGCTGATACTGAAGCAAGGTTCACTACCAAGTTTGATTGGATCAGCTTCCTCCTCCGAATCACAACCTGTAAGTCTTATTAATATTAATAATTGTTGCTTTTGTTTTATGTAGCATGCTCAATAATTATTTTGTGTGTTGTGTACCCACAACGCAGCTTCTATAGTCTTCAATGTCAATTGTATTGAAATATGTGAAGTGTTTGTCGTTGTTATAAAGAATAGAGCAATACGTCGTAGTACTGCATTATTAATATGTTTATGCTTTGGGCTAATGCAAACAAAGACTGAATGTGCTTTACCAGTGAACTTTGGGCTATGGTCGCTAACATAACTCAACTTAAATTCCTTCTCTTATTTTGAATTTTTTAATACAAAGGGGTGCACTATAATCATTATTATAACACAATGTAATTGATAAAAGCATTGTACACTGTAACGATACTCCGTGTTAACCAACTGACTGGGTCATCTGACCCAACATGACATCATGACTTTGCGTAAACATACACGCCACTTTCAAATCAAGTGGCGTGTTATCTATACGCATTTTCAGCTATCCGCGTGTATGTCCACGCCGCGTGTATGTCCACGCCGCGTGTATGTGTACGCCGCGTGTATGTCCACGCCGCGTGTATGTGTACGCCGTTAAATTTCCGAGCGAAACTAAGCTAAATGAATATCTACATCTGGGGAGCGATATTTTTTTCCCTAGGATGGTAGGGGAAGAGTCATAAATGCTAATAACCGGTGACGGGTAGGTAAAATAATAAGTGACGGGTAGGTTTAGGGACGTCGTTGGGGTAGGTCATATATTTATATATAGTAATGTAACGTTAAGTCAATGGCGTTGATAAACACGCTGAAAAGCGATTATGCGTGTTGATAGCACGCCAAAAATGGAAATACGAATTGGCGTGTCATACATACGCTATTTCATGAGATCAGTCTGTCTGACCAATCACCGCAGATTAGCGTCACGCAAAGGCGGGGTTTGGAAAAATGAATCTCTGAACGATTCATATGGGAGTCACTGAGCAAATCAGGTAAAAATAAATGCATATTATAAAACAACAAAAGTGTTTTTTGTCATTGCATGCTTGTAAAACTGTTGTTGGGGACTCCCAAACCAATATTAGGAACATTTTGAATGCCATAATACCGTAGGTGCCCTTTAAACTAAACGTTTTAACTGTTCAAGGTGTAAAGGAGTTAGACAGTATAGTATAGTTGTGATTTTGCTGTAAAAACATGTTTTATTATGTATAGCTAACTAACAGGGGAGCTCCAGTAAGCACACGTAACGTTACGTCTCTAAAGGGGATTTACATAACCATATACATCTTAAACACGCCTATTTAAAATGTCTATTTACATCTGTAAGGAAAATATTGTACAAGTATTGCAGATGAGCAAATCACAACATGAAAAAGACATCTGAGTGATGCATGTGTGCTATTATGCAGGATAATTCACTGTTGTCAACACTGTTTACATTAGACAAATGTGCTGTAAATTTTGTATAATGTTTCTGCATTTTTGTAGGATCGGAAATGTCTGCAGACTGGTGTGGGTGTGATATAGTGGATTTTTTTAATATATATATATATATATATATATTTTTTTTTTAAATGCATTATAGAATTTGTAAATGTTATTTTTCTAATATTGTTGATATTGCTTAAATGCTTATTTGTGCTTGGTTTAAAAAGAAGAGTGTTATGTCCATTTATTAAATTATTTTCGCTTGGTATACCAGTGTGATGACGTCATCGCATGGCTTAGTAGCGCACGCGCCCGTGATGTGCTTCATTCAAGAGTAAAACCGACGACCAGGAAGCCATCACTGAAGCGCTCGTTTTATTTATTCTTGTATCTTTTTATACTTCTTTTCAGGGGTATTACATGAGCACTGAGGATGAGGAGCCCAGAGCTGAATCCTGGAAACGGTGCCATGGATGAGTCCCTCCATCCCTCCATCTGCCCTTATGAGACCCTCCATCCCTCCATCTGCCCTTATGAGACCCTCTATCCCTCCATCTGCCCTTATGAGACCCTCTATCCCTCCATCTGCCCTTATGAGACCCTCCATCCCTCCATCTGCCCTTATGAGTCCCTCCATCCCTCCATCTGCCCTTATGAGACCCTCTATCCCTCCATCTGCCCTTATGAGACCCTCCATCCCTCCATCTGCCCTTATGAGTCCCTCCATCCCTCCATCTGCCCTTATGAGACCCTCCATCCCTCCATCTGCCCTTATGAGTCCCTCCATCCCTCCATCTGCCCTTATGAGACCCTCCATCCCTCCATCTGCCCTTATTGCCTCAGATTGTGAAGCGCAGCAATAAGCTCGGGCACGAAGGTACGGCTCAGCTGTGGTGACTTCATCAGGATAAAGCCACAGAATGGGAACCGCTGTGTTAAGATCGCAGTATGTGCGGTTCAGCGCTTGTAAATACATGCTTGTAGTTTGAATAAAGCTTTGTTTCATGTGTTGTTGTCTTGTATATGCATTTGTTTAGTTTGATGGTTACTTTTTATTTGTTCTTTTACTCATTTATTGAATTACTGTGCTGTCGAATTACTGATGTCATGAAATGTTATAGTGCACCTGTCGCTCATATCATTTAAACTTATAAACTTATTACATACAAGATCATGGAAAGATACCATAATTGTATATAACAATGAACAATCATAATGACAAAACAGAAAACAAAGATCATTGGTTTGTAACAATAACAAGGCTAAATATCTTTAAATAGTTCTTCATAATAAAAAAATTGTTAGAAGTCTGAGGGATGAATTGAGAGGTAAATTCATCAAGAAAAAGAGGAAAACTTAATGCGTCGTAGGTCACATGATAACGTCAACATGGCGATGATGTCCGGATCGCATTCATACTCAACGAGATTTGGCTATAAAGTACCTACTCTTTTAGCGCTCGTTAAGTAATTACTTATTGAAATTAAGTACCTACTCATTGAGTATGCGATTCCGAACGCAGCCATTGAATCCTATGACAGCCTTCTTACTAGGGCTGCTCGATTATGGAAAAATTTTGGTCAGTATTGAAATCACGATTATGTAACACGATTATTTCACATGACTTTGGGAACGTGTTGCATTTATTAAAAGACACCTTTCAACAATTCTTAATTTTTTTTAATTTGAGCATTTTATTGTACTTTTTGAACTATTAAACAGACCTGCAAACTCACACGTGGAGAAAAAGGTGACAAGTTAAGTAATTTGTTGTAGGGGGGTCACCAGGGCGTTATTTACCTTTACAAGGACACATTTCCTTTCTAAATATATGCGTTCTCTTTCATGTCAAAGTCATTTGATCAAATTCAGTTTTAATAAAAAGGGCTGCGATCAATCAAACTAATTAATTTACACTGCAAAATTACAACTGTAATAAATCATTTTATGAGATTAATGTTTAAACCAATAATAAAATAAAATCAATGATACCTTTAAACAATAAATCAATAGGTGGTGGCAAGTGACCAGCTCAATAAATGAATCATTGAGTCATTCATTAAAACGATTCGTTCAAAATAATGAATCATTCAATAACAAAACACAGCGCTTAGTGTTGCTTTTCTTTTGTAACTATTTTCGTCGGTGAAATAGAACAAAGCCAGTCAATATTGCGTCTAAAATGTAAGTTAGGCTATTACATATAAACTAGGCTACTTGTTTATTAAACTATAAATTCAATGTAACATTTGCAATCGTGATATTATAGAACAGTTAACTTAGTCGTGTTATGTTACTTAACTATATCATATATTATAAATAAAAAAACTTTACCTCAGTATGTTTCTTTTGTGAGTTTTTGTGTGCTGTTACGCTCATTTGTTTTAATTTTTTTAAATGTGCGCTCGCGCTGCAGTGATCGAGCAGACAAAGATCGCAACAGCTCGAGATGGTCTCACTCCATTCTGTATTAAATCAGCCAATAGGGCGCGTTGCATTCTGGGACGTGGCGGCCATATTGATGGCCTCGCGAATGTAAACATACAGCGAGTGAACGAGGAGAAGCAGAAGAATTGGGAGAAATAAAAGAAAGAAAAAAGATGTAAAAAATCCATAGAAGGATGTGGAATTTATTTACGTATTTGAGCTCTTTTCCCGCTGTCTTCTCGTTTTAGTATTTTCCTGTAAAATATCCTGTATTTTAATACTCTCATAACATTAACGTGTTCTTTAGCGCGCGCAGCTCAAACGGCAATGCACGACTAGTAATGACTATTGGGACTGTCATATATTACATAACATTATAAAGAGAACAATATTGTAATAAAAAAATTTGAATTATTTGGGTTTAGTTGCCGTGTCGTGTTGTTCCAGGATGAGTCATTCTGATTAACACGTAACTTAGTTCAAGTTCACGAGTCATTTTGTGCAGATATAATTTGTAATATTATGTTTATTTTGTACATATCTGATTAATCTCATATAGGATGTGTTTCTTTGAGTTAAATAACACGCTAGCAAAGTGCTCAACGGTTATTCATTCAGCGTGCGCCGCTCAAGCAGAATGCACGACTAATAATAACGATGATTAATTTGGGACTGTCATATTACATAACATGAGGACATAATTTTATTAAATCGTTGTGAATTCATTGGGTTTAGTTGGCGTTTTCAATGCATTGTTCCAGGAAGAGCACGTCCACACAACAGTCACACATTCTGACGAGCAGCATCTGAGGCGGCGTTGGTGACACGTTGTATTATATTGATTATAAAATAATTAATTTAATTATCAATCACATCGAAACATTTTACAATCCTACTAGCCCTTTATTTAGATTAAAAACGATTAATTGATCGTTAATTTAAACGACAATCGATCATGGGAATTTGTGAAAATTGACATCCCTAGTTGAGGTTAATGTTTGGTTTCCTGCATAGAATGAAACATAATGAAGTGTTGTCATTTTTAATGTAAAGTGTTACACCCCACAATACAGCAACGGTTTACCATGGTTGAAATAGTAACGCCAAAATAATCAAATTAAGACACACGACTGAGAGGGAGTACGTCTATAAATAGTGCGCAGTAGTCCGAGTAGCAGTAAAGGAGGCCATCAACATGGCGGCCACGCCAAGTAATGACGTCACGACGCCCAAGCCCTATTGTTACTGTGAAGTTTATTGTGCTTGCAATTTATGACTGTATAGGCTGAGAGAGTTTATGGCTTCGGGAGGGACGGATGTGCGCGTGTCATTCAGAACACAAGACAACATAAGAGTGTTCTTTCAAAACAGATGGCAAAATTATCGTTTTTACTCGATTGTACTATTTTGGAGATCGTTGGGAGACAAAATCGTAATTGAAATCGAAATTAGATTAATTGTACAGCCCTACTTCTTACCCTCATCGTCGCAGGCGGTGGTTGTGGTCTCAGTGAAGCCATATCTGAAGCACACACAGGTTGTGCAGTCGTCGTCTTCCTCTGAGCCGGTGGGTGTGGACACAGGCCTGTATAAAACATCACATGTTAAATGGTTCTCATGAAGAAACTTATGTTTACTTCATATTCAAGTGATATGTTCTGAACTCAAATGTAGCAAACTGGTTTGAGATTGCTGGACTAGCTCACCTCTGTCCTGGGAAGAGCCGATGATAGGAGGAAGCTTGACAGACTGCGCTTGGCTGGAGATCTGGGACTTTTCTGCCATGATAACTCTGTCCTTGCGAATGAGCTCCTGTTGACGATACATAAGAATAAGACAACACCTTAATACAATGCTCAACATATAAATGCAGGCTTAATGTTCATAATGACAGATGATGGTTGAAAAAACACATTTGAATCCTATGATAGCCTTCTTACCCTCAACGTCGTAAAACCTTCTGGGAGTGTTTGAGGCGGTGGTTGTGGTCTCAGTCCAGGCAAGACTGAAGCACACACAGGTTGTGCAGACTGAGCAGGACTGACACATGCCAGGGGCCTGAGCTTGCGAAATGTTTTGCTATTCATCCTCTGATCTAAAATAGTACGTTGATTCAAAAACTGTACTTAATAAACAGACACAGATCCAAATGGATATAAAATTGCACAATGAACAAAAAGCATACACTGAATAAAAATGCAGCTAATCAAAATAAAATCCTGATGGGGAATCGTAGTTACACGTAGCTGATTCAAAATTGCACACGGATCAAAAGCTGTAGACTGAAGGCAACAAGTCAAAAGTGAGTTTCAGTGAGAAGTGAGAACAGCTTTGAAGCCTCCAGAACAGTGAGTGACGTGTCGAATAGAATGCGATTCCGATGACGTCACGCAGTGGCGCGTCAGAGCCGCAGGAATGCAAGAATAGGATTATTGTTTTGATTTAAAAATTGAAAAGAGAGAATGACCTGTGTCACCACACAATAAGTCCATGAGAGCAATGTAGATAAGGCTACTTGTAGTAATAATACCTAGCCTATATTTTGTGTCAACACTCGTAAAAATACAACACACCATTTCTTTTTTGCCTTCACTAAACTGTAAGAGCATCGACCACAAGTTTCTGCACGGCCCTAACTAACTAAAGCCTAGTGTATAGGCGTTATGCCGAGCGTCACGTGACCAAACCGGAAAACATGTGTCATTACATCCGCCTTTCGAAGACAGCGCGGTAACAGCAGTGTCTCTGGTAGCAGTGTGATTGCAGCAAAGAACTGACGGCGATTTTAAGGTTTCACTTCATCCCTTTGTTATTTTAATTGGTTAAGATTATTATCTTGTGTTCATATCAGATCATCAGCGAAAAAAATAACGTCAACAATACAGTATCACGATATTAGCTTACAGTAATGGACTGACGACGATAGCTATCGTAATGTTAACCTAGCTAGCTATTGCTTATTGTTTACTTTTTCACTAGACTATAGTATCTGAATGTTAGTGAAGGAAAAATGTCTTTGTCAAAAAAACTTAAGTACCAGAAGCGGGAGAATCCAAACTGTGGATTCTGCTGTGTACCGCAATGCACAATGTCAGGGAACTTCAACTCTACTGTAAGCTTCCATCACTTCCCAAAGGATGTAACCTTTAGAAAATCATGGATACACAATGTGAGACGTAAGGATTTAGTAATTAAGAGGACCACGACAGTCTGTAGTAGACATTTCGTCACCACGGATGTTATTCAAGGAGGACGACGACGCTTAAAAGAGGGGGCTGTGCCTGTGTTGTTTGCCTGGAACGACTACTCTCTGCCGGCAGCCAGACCAAGTGTCTGGGAGAGGACACAACGACCAGAGGAGGAATTAATTAAAGAGGAAAAGATGGATGTCGAATTTTTGCTTCAGTGCCACGATTATGATGCAAAACCAGAACCATCAGCTGTGGATACACTATGCGAGAAACTCGAAGCCAAGCAGCTGGTGATAGAGGAGCTGCAAAAGAGGCTGGAGGAGGTTTCCCTGAAGCAGTCGTTTGGTTTGGAGAGGTTTTCAGCATCGGATGATGACATCAGATTCTATACCAGGTACGTATTTTTTTCATATTAAACAGTATATTTAGCTTGTTTACCTTTGTGGTTATGACTTTGTTGCAGACCTAAGTTGTGTTTTCATATTCATTTACCTTTATTTTTACTGTATGACATATGGAAGCAACTGTTTTATGTGGACACACTGTGAGTTACTTTTAAAACCCTGTATAGTAATAAATAAAAGTAAAAAATAACAGGGCAAATTAAATTACGTGAGTAAAATCAGAATTGACATTAACTCAACTTTAAACAAGGTGATTCCATTTTGGATTAGATCTAACTAGGGCAATGAGTTATGTTTTGATTAAAATATGATAATTTTCATTCACTTTTCACTTCATTCATTCAATTTGTCATGATTCTGCCATCTAGTTTGTACCAATAAACCTTGTGGTCATTGTACACTGTCTGCATTTGAGTTCATCTCCTTGCATCTTCATAACACAAATTTCATTTCAATTCAGATTTGCCAGTTACCGCCATTTACAGGAATTTTGGAGATTGATTGAACCTGCAACAACCAGAATCGTTCGTGTTCGCACACGATCATCTACTTCCAGCACAACAGCAGCTCCCGACAAGGCCACTGATCCACCTTGTCGACCGGTAGGCATAGTTCACACTACATCATTTTGTTTTTAAAAGCAGTTTGCTAATAAATTAGCACCCAAGATAACACTGCTATTTAATTCAATCTAGATAAAGGCACATGTATACATTTATGATGACCAATGGTCATTATTGTTATTATACAATGATTATTGTTATTAATCCACCCCCCACCTCACCAGAGCCGATGCCTTCCACTGATCGATGAACTGTTCCTGTTCTTGGTGTACCTGTCGCTGGGTCTGAAGGAGAAAGATCTGGGTGATCGTTTTAACATACATCAGTCTACAGTCAGCAGGATAATCTCAACATGGGTAAATTTTTTGTACACTTTATTGGGCGCTGTTGGGATATGGATGTCTCCAGAGTCAGTTAGAGCCACAATGCCGAGTGTGTTCGGCAAGTACTCTGACACCCAAGTCATTATTGACTGTACAGAGATGAGATGCCAGATGCCTTCATCTTTACTCTTGCAGAGTGAGATGTTTTCCCAGTATAAATCCCACACAACCCTGAAAGGAATGATAGGCGTGTCACCACATGGTGCTGTTACTTTTATTTCCTCACTGTATTCCGGCTCGATCAGTGACAAAGAATTGTTCAGGCAATCTGGCATTATCCCTCTTTTGGATAAAGACATGGCTGTAATGGTGGACAAGGGATTCAGAATTGATGACCTAGTGCCCTGCAAAGTTTACAGACCACCTTTTCTAAGTAAAAGGTCCCAGTTGTCTCATGGGGATGTGCTGGTCACTCAGGACATTGCACGGTTACGGATACACGTGGAGAGAACAATTAGGCGCATCAAAGAGAACAAACTTTTTGACTCTGTTATCCCCCTGACCATTGCTGGCAGTATCAACCAGCTTTTTGCGGTAGCCTGCCTCCTAACAAACTATCAGAACAGGCCACTGGTAAAGGCTTGGGCCAAAGAACTGAGAACTGACTAAGCGTTGTCCTTACTGAGCCAGCCTCTCTGTATACTTGCACACCTGTCAATATGCTTGTCTCAGATCTGCCTGCCAAACTGACTATGGGCTTCCCTCGATTCTGTTTCTTTTGTTTGTGATAAACAATAACACATCACAACAATTTCAACAGTAACAGGATTCTCTGATGTTGCAGATTTTATACATATTCAATATTTTATTATTATTATTTTATTGATTTTTAATGATAAATTTGTACTCTGACTAGTTTAAATTTGTTTAAAATCTCAGCTTTTATACCTAATAAAATGTGTGTGATCAAACAAAGCATACAGTAAAACATGAAATCAGAAAACATCTTTTATAAACAATGTAATCACAATGAGACATGTTGTATATTAAATGTTTTAATGTGATAATTGACAATGACAAATAAATCTTTGTGAAATTTTTTTTTTTGTTGTCTTTGTTCATTGTAAAATATACAGTACCAATTTATGCAACAATTACTATGTAACCATTTGATGAACATGTTACCTCTTTAGCAGTTGCATCACTAAACTCTTTTGGAAACAAACAGGTACTTCTGCATGTACACATAGAAGTAAAACTGGTCCACTCTCTCTCTGATGACTGCTGTTACCTTCGGGTCAACATAGATGCGCTGTACCAGCATGTCTTCCTGGGCACAAATCACAAAGTCGCACCATTTCAGGCCAGTGATCAACAGTTGACCCTGCACCTGCCAGTAGTACGAGTGGCTTTCACGGAGAGCTAAAGTGCCATTCTGCATTCGAAGGTATTTACAGTCAACATAGTTCTTTACATTAGGGCACTTTATCTCAACTAGTCCAAATGTTGGCTGTGCAAATGGATCAAAAATCAAGCCATCTGGTGAGGCACCAAGCCAAGGGGCATCAGGGTGGATGACGAGGCCACAGGGCGTGTAGTTGACATTTTGCATCCTGCAGTACTCCATTGCCGCCTCAAACTCCATGTCTGCACCTCTTCTCATCTCAGCAGTCTGCCTTGTTCCTTTGAGGATTCTTTCTGCAAGAGACTCTGCAGAGCTCTCTCCCCTCACAAAACACACCTCTCTAAAACGTGAGGAGGTGATCCTGGGCCTACGGAGCTTATGCCATTCCTGGTCTGCTGCCTGCTCTCTTGTTGCCGCCTCAATCTTATAGGCCATGTCCAGTGTGACCATCAAGCTTTTCAGATGGAAGTTCTCCTCCTCAGTGCACACATGCACACACTCTGTTGGGGCAAGCCTGCACTCCCCAAGAGGCAGCGGTGGGTAAGGTGGAGGATCTTGGTGCATCTTGACTGACTTTGTTGGGAATATAGGCTGCTGGCAAGCAAGCACACTCCCCTTTTGTGCTAAACCAAAAGCGGTCTCAACAAGGGTCTTCTCGTCGCTGATGCCCATAGTTGCTGCAAGAGGTTTCTCTGTAATAGCGAAATCTTTGTACGCATCTCCAATCTGTAGCAAGGAGATGTCAAGTGGGTCCCCAACCAAGCCCTTGTAGAGTGTACTTCTGTAAAAACAGTAATGTGTGTAGGGGAAATTTAGTTATAGGGTTAGTTCACCCAAAAAATATATAGAAAATTAGCAAAACGCATCTGTGTTGTACATCACACACATGACCAGCATCGGCCAATAGTGAGCCTACATGTACAACACACTGCGCTATTTTGCGTACAAAAAGTATTCTCGTCGCTTGATAAAAAGGTTGAGCCACTGTAGTCACTTGGACTATATTAACAAATAACTTTTCTGGACCGGTAAGTTTCAGTCCCTTAGGAGCCTATGGAGGAGTGATCCAGCTCTCAGATTTAATCAAAGATATCATAATTAGTGTTCTGAAGTTGAACGAAGCTCTTACGGGGTTGGATCAGCATGAGGGTGAGTAATTACTGACATAATTTTCAGAATTCTCTTTTTTTGTCTTTTGTTTTTAACAGTAATCACAGCTCACTACATCACCTGATTCCCCCTTCCAAAATCCGGTTGAGTCTTGGTCTGGTGATAACCATGTTGTTTATGGGCCCAGGTTTCACTCCCTGACCGAGAAAAGACAAACAATATGCATAGAATCTCAACCATGAGAGACAAGAAAATTAAAAGGGGAAAAACTAACTAGTCAGGCAAGGTATGTGACATTACTATGCAACTGTGTAAAAGAAAAAAAACTGCATTCAATAATACATCGCTCTCCATCTGATCCTTCACAAGTTGTACATAAACAGATGCTTCCAATACAGTTGTCTCATTGTTTATAATTCAGTACATCACAAAAAAAAGAAATATTAGGCCTAAGAAATTGCATCTTAACACTTACCGCTGATCTGGGCTTGTGCCATTGCTGCTCTGTCTCAGTGCAGGTGTGGACCGGGGGCACAACCTGCACATTCAGCTCAGAATAGTGTGCAGTTTGGAAGAGCAAAGCAACAGTGTGGTTACACACTGCAGTGCCAGCTACACATGAGCACTGGTTTGATATGAGGATGACAGGGTCAGAATCCCGAAGCACGATCTGTACAAAAAGTATATATATTTTTTTTTACAAACATTGACACTGATTTGAAAATGTGGTTAAGCTTTAATTTATAATTCTTAATCAGTGGTTCAAAACGATGCCACTGATTTGAGTAGCAGTCTAGTTGAGGTCGCTGGGGCAAGATTTGCAATGACATTAATACAATAACAGAATTTGTTATTACTGTAATAGTAAAAAAAAAAAAAATCTTGGTAGGCCTGATTATGAATATTAATGAACAATGGCTGGCACTCAAGATCAAGGATTTACAGTCAGTCAACTATACCCCAGTGACCTCACTATCCTAGCTCTATGACAAGTACATAAAAAAACAACACTGAACTTGGAACAACTGTGCATGCATTAACCAAGCATCTCAGAATATGACAACTCTTGCCTTTCTCACCATGGTGATTAGATAGTCAAGGGGACCCAGTCGTGATCACTGATTAGTCTTTATGAGAGGCTTGGTAAATACTGTCCCTGAACTGGAACATATTGAGAACTTGAACAGAACACCCAACCCATCCCTAACGTTACTCTCAGGCTGTGTGGCTTCTCCATTTTCCTCATAGACCTGTGACAGGCTGCCCTGATGCTTACAGCACCAGTCAGCTTGTCTTTGTTTGATACTGGTGAAAAATCAGTGACAACGTGATTATGCTGGGGAGCAGAGATCAAAATATGGTTGGCTATTACCTGTACCTGTCTCGTAGTTTGTGTTAGACACTATATATATATATATATATATATATATATATATATATATATATATATATATATATATATATATATATATATATAAAACGTTGTATATATAACGTTACATATGAAGATAAATAATCACAAATATAACGTTACAGCTCTTAGATAGGCCTAGCTACCTCCCTGAAATAGCTATATACAACTCATAAGTAAGCTATGAAAGTACCTGTCTCGCAGTTTGTGTTAGACACTGATCTTATATAACGATATATATATATATATATATATATATATATATATATATATATATATATATACAGCTGTAAAATAGGCCTAGCTACCTCCCTGAAATAGCTCTATAACTAACTTAGCAATCATAAGTTAGCTAACGTTCATAGATATTGTACTTACCCTCGTAGTCGCATATGTATGAGGAAGCGTATAGCTTAAACCCTTTATCCATTTTGGTGGCAGGAGTTTTAGATGTCAACCTGCATATGCGATGTACATCAGTTATGCTCATCTTCGGTAGCTCCTGAAGACATCTCGAGTAAAACAGCGCCATAATCAACGTAGCTCGTACAGAACGTTATTTTTTTCGCTGATGATCTGATATGAACACAAGATAATAATCTTAACCAATTAAAATAACAAAGGGATGAAGTGAAACCTTAAAATCGCCGTCAGTTCTTTGCTGCAATCACACTGTTACCAGAGACACTGCTGTTACCGCGCTGTCTTCGAAAGGCGGATGTAATGACACATGTTTTCCGGTTTGGTCACGTGACGCTCGGCATAACGCCTATTAAAGGCCCGTTCACACCAAGCACGATAACGATAAAGATAACGATAAAATAACTATATAATATGCCTCCACACCAACGACCGATAACGGTCTTTTTAATCTAAGCACGCGCGCGCCCCAGGTCTTTGTAGCAGTCAACGCGCCAGAGAGAAATGCACATTTCATAGGGATTGCATAAACACAACAGAGAGCAGTCTGTGTCGGTTTTCTTTCGTTTTGAATTATTATGTGTAAGTAGACATGTCTGTGAGGCGAGTAGGCTACCTTATACGCTGAGTTCCGGTTCATTTATGAGACGTGCTCAAGTTCATGAGCCGGCGCCTCCATTTCGTGATTATATCTGCTATATTTAATTCTTATTTATTAAATCCAGGCAATTGGTTGATGAAACATTGATTAAAATTAAGATACAATTAATACAAAACGAAATTCACTTTAAAGAAAGGTTTTGTGCTTTCTGTTTGATGTCTCTGTGAAAGTTATAATAATAATAATAATAATAATAATAGCAGCCTTATATTAAAAGCAGTAGAATGTGCAAAATGTTAGTAATTTTAGCAAAATAATAAGAAATATTAAAATAGAAAGTTTTTAGCACCAGTCTGATTAAACTGTTTTACATAACAGATGTTTAAAACAGTTTAATCAGACTGGTGATTTAATCAGACTGGTGACATAAAATGCATTTTTATATAGGCCTATATATAAAAAAATATATCCACAAGACAAAATTATAGCTTGATATTCAAAAGTTGATATTGATGCTTGATACCGTGTCATGCGTTATGTGGATGATAGTTTTTGTGATGTTTTTTTCACAATAAATAATATAGGCTATATTTCACACACACACCGCCGTTTTCACTGCAACTTCAGCAATGTTGTCACAACTAGCGCTGGATAGCCTACCTGAGGTAATTTTGTTACACTATGCTAAACTGCATAATATCTAATCGTTATAATAGCTATACTTCTCACCCTTTATTCCCAGGATACGACCGATTGCTTTCCATGATATATCCATCTTTTTTAACGTATCCTTGAAAAGGGGGGTTGACTTGTCAAACAGTGGAGGATTTTTTTGTACCTCGACGATTAACTTCTCTGCAATGTCATCTGCCACGTTGAAAGTTGAGTCCAAAAATCATTCAGTTAAACTGACATTCTCTCACCGACGACGTCTTGTTGTATTTTTCCGACTGATCTAAACTCCCGTTGCTCGTGTCTCCCGCCATCATGATAGCAAATGTTTTGCCATAGAAAACCATTAGCCTAAAGAATACGCCTACCATTTAGCGCGTTGAGTCAGAATGTCAATAAGGAATAAAATACATAAATAATGACATAAAAAGTAAATAAATATGAAATAATACAAATACTAAAAAAAATAACGTCTAATAACATGAACGTTCGGATCCGATTTAGATCGACATAATATTGTCACTCGCACAATGTCAGTACTGTCTAATGAATAATTTCAAAATAAAAGTTCTCCAAAAACAAAAGCTGTTTTGTCGATCAAATCAGATTGGTATAAAAAGAAAACTCCCCATTCCCTGCACTGACCAATTTCACTCTAGATTGATATACCCCCCTCCTCAGAGTCAGAGATGGGCACAAATACATCAAAAAGTATTTTGTTTAAAATTACTAATACTTGATCATCAAATGTATCAAAATAAAATACAAAATACATGTCTCACACCAGTGGGCCATCAGGAAAAATGGGCCATTTAGGTTTGAGTGTCTTATCTCTTTAAAAGTTAACAGCCAATGACTGCAAAGAATTTCAAACTAAAACAGTACTGCCTCATTTTGAGACTGCCAGAAAAGTGGCCTGATATCAAATCTTACTTCTCAATAATAAGGTTGATAAATCAATAAAAAAACAAATGGACATTTAGAAATAAGTTTACTGTTATGATTAAAATGGCAAAAATAGACTATTATTTGAAATAAAAAAATATATCTATTTTCAAAAACATGTTTTAATCTAAACCTCTGAAATGCAGAGCCATAAATATAAACAAGTTGTGTTCAAATTTGAGCCTGATATCTCAATAAATGATCTTTCAGTGAGATGTGTGGCTGCAGTACCAAACGCTTCCACTAGAGGAAACTCGTCTCCATTCATTTCCAATGCGCTCATTTCTGACCGCGAGGAGCTCAAGTGACTATTCTTACAGGACCATTAAACCTGTTCATGTCCATGACTTTTTTTGTGTGTTCACACAGCAAGTGCCAACCTTTACCAAGTTTGGTACCGATAAAGTAAAATTTTTACTTTTTTTCTTCTTTTTTTCCACCAGGGGGTTTAAAATGTGACATATTAGGCTTGTTTGAGATGAGCAAAATCTGAACCGATCAAAGAACCGATCACCGGTGATCACCGCGAGATGCATGCCAGTTAAAAATGTGTCCGAGAGCGGTCCGCCTTGCTCTGATGTCATGCTGACGTATGTCAAAAAACTCTTGCGACCGCAAAGCGCACGTGTCGGATTCTGCAGTCGAGCGCAGTTGCTCTCCACCGACTGCGCTGATCAAAAGCATGATGGAAACGACTTGCTGACGACACAGTTTAATGCCCATTGGTTTAAACAACCGTGATGTATTGTTCTCTTTTTAAATGTTTGCTTTTAAAACTATCATGTGTTATCTGCTTTAACTTTGCTTTAACTCTTTGTTTGCTCCAATGAAATTTGTGCCATTGTCTGACCTTAGGCTGGACACCGGACCTCTTCTACAAATGAATCTCCGCAAAGCATTAATGCAGGAATCCGTATCTAAAGAGTATGCCACTTCCAGGTGTATTGCCCGACTGGTCAAACAGGTGAAAAGCACTCCATACCTTTTAAGAAAGCTTCTTCCTTTTTTTAACTTCTATGGGGCTGAAATAATCAACTCCCACATCTGTAAAAGGAGCCTTGTCTGGCATAACCCTCTCTTCAGGTAAGTCTGCCATCTTCTGCTCTCCAAGTTTTCCTCTGTAACGTCTACATGTTGTACATTCTGTAATTATTTTTCTTGCAGCAGAGTTGGCATTGATTATCCAATATCTCTGTCGAAGTCTGTTCAACATGTGGTTTCTATCAGTGTGTCCTAGTTGTTGATGGAGGTGACATAAAATCAGCTGCGAAACATGCAGATCTTTGGAAAGGATAACAGGATGTTTAGTTTCTGATGGCAATGCAGACTTGTGTAAGCGACCACTGACTCTGAGAATGTTAACTTTCCAATATAGGATCCAACTTGTACAATGGACTGTCCTTGGGTACATTATCCAAGCCGTTCTTCAGGGTGGCGATTTCCGTCTTAAACCTGTGTTTTTGAACAAAACGAAGTATTGCCTTTTCTGCTTCATCATAACTTTCTGGAGTAAAAGATTTCCCTCCAAGAGTGGCTTTGAAGCTATGAAGTTTCTGTTCAACAAACTCTTTAACTCCTACGTCTCTGTCACTTTCAGTAGATTTGAACTCTTTTCTCTTCTGGCTCAGGAGCAAAAGAACTCTTTTAAGCTGGAGAAACCAGGCAACAGATGTTTTAAGCTTCCTCCAAGATGAGAAATAATTAATGAGATAGTCTGTGGGATCTTCTGAGTGCTTGACAATAGCATTCACAGCTACTTCTCTTTTGACCTCTGGGTCCTCAGATGGAATCACAGCTATATCCACTTAAGTGATTGGTCACTCCTTCTCTGACAAAGAGAGGAACTCTGGACCTTTAATCCATTTCTGGTGTGTGAGAAATTCCTCTGCTCTCAGTCCACGAGATGCTTCATCGGCAGGATTTATCTTAGAGCCCACGTACTTCCACTGGTCAACGTCTGTGGCTTCTCTAATAACCCAAACCCTGTTTGCAACAAAAGTATGGAAACGTCTAGTTTCATTGCAGATATACTTGAGGACGGTTGTGCTATCTGTCCAAAACACTGACCTCATCAGTGGCCACTGTAACTCTTTCTGAAGCATTCTATCCATCCGGACAGCCAGAACTGTGTGGGAATGGTGACTTGCTTCAGGGGCGTAACTCTAGTCTTTCCCACAAGAAATGAAACATGTACTTTGTCACCAACTTTCAGTCTCAGGTAAGACACTGTACCATATCCAACTTGACTGGCATCTGAAAAGTTTGAATTTGTGCTGTTACAGATGTTCCAAAATCAGAAGGTTTAATCCACCTTGAATCCAATAATTTTTTGGAGATCCGTTAGCCAGTCAGATCATTGTTTAGAGAAGGAAGGGGGTATTTGTTCATCCCACTTCATGTTTCTTCTACAGAGCTCCTGTAACATTAACTTAGCTGACATGATAAAAGGACCCAAAAAACCTAATGGATCATACAGTGAGCTGACCACCGAAAAAATACTTCTCCTGGTATGTGGCCGTTCCTGTACCGAAGTCCTAAACCGAAACTTGTCAGACTCAACACACCATTGCAGACCAAGCGCTCTTTCAATAGGAAGCTGGTCCGTGTCTAAATCCAATTCTTTCGTCTCTGTTGCTCTGATGTTACTTGGGATTGACATCAACACAGAGCGGCTATTAGTCACCCATTTTCTGAGAATAAATCCGCCTTTGTCACAGAGCACAGTCAAGTCCTTTGCAATTTGAATTGCATCTCTTTTTGAGGCTATGGATTTCAGGCAGTCGTTGTCCTCTGCAGTTCTTCTTAAGGCATTATTTGCACAACTTGAGGATGATACAGCTCCAAACAAGTGTACCTTTATTTGATGTTCCACTGGTTCTTGATCAGTTAGCATGTTGTGCTATCAATAACGGAAGCTAGCGATGTTAGGTCTAGCGATATAGCAGATCCAGACCCAGTAACGCCAAATTCCTTGCTGATGGGGGGGCCTGACTCCTCCTTGCCCCAAGTTGTCTATTCAGACCCAGAATTACTCACTAGAAAAAGATGGAGACATAGTCAGGTTCTGAGTTCATTTTAGGAAGCATTTTATTCATGACTTCCTACCCACATTGCAGTCAAGGCAGAAATGGCACAGAGAGACAGATAATATTGCAGTTGGTACTGTAGTACTTATCGTTGATGAGCAGATCCCAAGAGCGCTCTGGAGAGTTGGTACTGTCTCTGCTGTCATTCCTAGTTTAGATGGGAGAGTCAGAACAGCAGTGTTCAAAGTGAAAGATCAAACATACACAAGACCAGTAGCTAAGTTGATTGAATTGCCAACATTACCCCCAGACACAGAGAGTTCCTCATAGACTATTAATTTGCTTAACAAATTTGGAGGCGGCTGTGCAAAAGGCCATGGTCAAGTCATATTTATTTTATTATTATATTTGTATAGTGTTCTGTTCAAGTGTTGCGTCTGCCGAGTAGGCGGAGTTTAATCAGAAGTCTCGCGAGTTCTGCGAAAATGACGTGAGACTAGATCATAGACTGTAAAAAAAATGGACAAAGCGTCTGTGATGTCAACTATAGACTTTTGAATAACGGTTTTAAGGCCGTTTATGGGGGGTATGGGCGGTGTCATGTTTGAAAATCTTGGGAAATCCTAACCCCGCCCACCTTCTGGCCAATCCATATATGGGTAAAAGGGCGGGCCTTGTGTGAGACTGAGCCGGCCGGTGGATGCATGCATTGCACCTCTTCAGCCAAGCAGCGGCAGCTATCTGTAACGTTATAAGATCGACTGGCAGACTAGGCTAGCTTCTACATTCACTGCAAAGCTGCTGAAGAGTACAACCCATTTTAAATTACATGCGTGTTTCACATTTATTTTGTTTCTTAAAATCTCTACAACTTCTGAAAGTGAACAGTGTTTTACTGTAGCATAAGAAGTGTTATTTTAACATCAGTGTAACGTTAAAGCACAGCGTTTAGGGTTTCAGGTTATCCTACTACGCTATTTAACAACAGAAACTGAATAATCAAATGTAAAAATAAAACACTGTTTAGTTTTCACTATATGAATTAAATACTGATTCTTATTAACGTTAAAAAAGTTATTCAGCCAAGAGCAGTGAGTGATTTTCTCTCTGTCTTTTGTTCATGGACCCCAGTTATTGCAAGCCGTTGCGATATGCATATGCATAGGCATAGGTAGACGCATTTACAGTGTTTCAAACGTCAGTTATGACCAAAGGTAAAGTACCTCAGACGCTAACTTATCTGAGGCGATTTAATGCTAACTGCTGCAGTGCCACTGTCCACAAACATTGATGCTAAATAGTGCTAACTACGTGAAATAGTAGCAGTGGAATGTCACTTACCGGAAAAAATGGAGCAAAGTATTCCTACAGTGTCGGTTAGTGCAGTTTATAGCAGAGCAACCCATTTTATGTACGATATTTCACTACAAATGTTCAGAAAGGATACAGAGGTGGTATGAGGTGTTGTGTCAGATCATGGCCGAGACGTCAAATTTCAAGAATTCCACTCGGCGCAGCCCGTTATCAGCTGTCAATCAAACTGTCAATCAAGGTTAACCACACCCTTATTTGTCATACATTTTATATCTAAATACGATCTAAACTAACGAGTTAGAAAAAAATTCACCCCCCTCAAAGTTGTCAGGCACTCAGAACCTCGAAAAATACAATAAAAGTCCATGGGACCAACCTGTAAAAACATGAATTTGTGCTGTGAAAACGGACATTTTAACATGGGGTCTATAGACATTTGCTCCCTTTTGGGACCTGCCCCTAGAGGATTTTCGATGTATTGTAGTTTTTTGCACTTCCGGGTAGGCTCCACGCTTTGTCCATTTTTTTTACAGGCTCAAGCGGCAACATTCTAATCTGTAAAATGAAGCCTACCCAGAAGTGCGAAAAACTGCAATACATCGAAAATCCGCTAGGGGCAGGTCCCAAAAGGGAGCAAGTGTCCATAGATTGGATATTTATGGACAATTAAATGATTTATTTCTGATTGTTGACTGATTGTTGACACTCTCGATCATGATATTCTTTTCAATCGTTTACAGCAAATATGGATTCAAGGTTGTGCTTTGAATTGGTTTGCTTCATATTTAAAGGACCGAACCTTCTCAGTAGAGATCGGCAGTTTTTTATCACCTCGTGAACCAGTTAAATGTGGGGTTCCGCAGGGCTCGATCCTGGGTCCTGTTTTATTTTCTTTATACATGCTTCCGCTGTATACTATTTTTACTAAGTATAATGTATCTTACCATTGTTATGCAGACGATACTCAGTGTTACGTTCCTTTACACTCAAATGACGATTCTGGCTTAAAGTGTTTATTTGACTGTTTGAGGGACGTTAAACAGTGGATGTCCGCCAACTTCCTTCAGTTAAATGAATCCAAGACGGAAGTTTTAATTTTTGGCTCATCTAAGTTTACAGAGTGGTCGCCAGTAATTTGGGACCTTTAACTGCCAATATCCATACACACGTTCGCAATCTGGGTGTTATTTTTGACTCAACTTTGACTTTTGATAAACAGATAAATGGTGTGGTCAGAAGTTGTTTTTATCAGTTAAAGAATATTGCAAAAATTAAGGCAATTTTAACACCCAGAGACATGGAATCTGTGATACATGTTTTTATTTCATCAAGGTTAGACTAGTGTAATGCACTATACTTGGGTGTTTCACAGTCTTTACTGTCACGTCTTCAACTTGTCCAAAATGCTGCTGCAAGACTGTTAACAGGAACAACGAGAGCATATTTCACCAGTATTGTTCTCTCTTCATTGGCTCCCAGTTAAACAGCGTATTGAGTTTAAGGCGCTGTTGTTTGTTTATAAGGGATTGCATGGACTAGGTCCTCTATACATCTCGGATCTCCTGTCAACTCATCATAATGCTGTTCGAAATCTCAGGTCATCCAATAGTCTACAGTTGACTGTTCCGAGGACTCGTTTAAAGTTAAAAGGAGATCGGGCCTTTTCAGTGGCCGCCCCACAGCTTTGGAACAATCTGCCATTACATATAAAGTCTGCACCTTCATACACTGATTTTAAATCATTGCTTAAAACTCATTTATTTATTGCTGCTTACGGTCATAAGCGGCTGTAGTGGTATTGCATTGTCTTGTGTTTTGTGTATTGTTTATTTGTTGTTTTATGTCTTATGGATACCTGTTTATACATTGTACAGCACTTTGGCCAACAGCTGTTGTTTTTAAATGTGCTTTATAAATAAACATGACTGACTGACTGACTGACATAGACCCCATGTTAAAATGTCTGTTTTCACAGCACAAATTCATGTTTTTACTGCTTCGGAGCTTGTATCATTACATCACTTGTCACGTGAAAATGACTTCTGAAACAAACACACTGGTTCACTCCTGTAGTGAATAAACTGACTGCTTTGACAGCCCAATCCAGTGTTGACAGGTTTGAAACCTGGGGCCCGTTCTTCGTACATCGCTAACTCAATTAGCTGGATTTGATTGTTGGTGATTTGGCATGATCTTGGATTGTTTAGGTTCTTCGACGCTCATCCTGGACTTGCTGTCATAGCAACAGCGCAAGCTTGAACCTGCTCGCGAGCAGGCTTATTTCGTGTTAGCAGGATTAGATCGCAGTTTAATAAACGGAGGTGAAGTCTTTTAGCGCAGCGCGATAGTGTACTTTTTGAGAGATATAATTTTTCTCATGACACGTGAGAATGTCGTTTACATCATTAAGTTGTTGGAAACGCATAAATGTGCGACTTGTCGGAGTCTTTAAAAACAGTGCAGGCAAGTTACTATTGCGTTTCCTAATATTCCAGATTGAAATATTATATCAATGTAGAAAAAAATCATATAGGCTACTATAATGTATTCTTTTTTTATTTTATCAAGTTAAAATATTTGGGATCTTTAAACCGTCAGCAATCCCCTTGGGGGATTAATAAAGTTTATAAAATGGCACTTTTTTTAATGCAAAAACAACTTATTTTAAAGTTTTACTACATTTTTAATTTCACAGCCTTTGTCTAGTTAAAACAAACAAAAAAAAATCTTATGTAGCAAGGCAGGCCACCTGGGATATACCAAAAATTACACTTTTTTCCCCAATGTGTTGTTTCTTCTCATTGCTGTGAGAAATACAAACACCAACCAGACTGAAATTGTTTAAATTAACTTTGTAAAAAAAACAAACAAAAAAAAAACAGCCTGCACAATTCATATAACAGGAAAAGTCCAAAAGTGGCGTGCAAAACAAATGATAAACTTGTACAGACTTGCAATTTTTGGTTTCATAATTTTCAAACTTCTTTCATAACTGCAGAAAACAGTCAGCGTAACACGATACGCGAAGGCTGCCTCTAACATGCACAATTGCTTAGTATTTGAATAATCGAATTATAAATAATGATATTTCTTAAAATATTCAAAATTATTATCATAGAAACATGTGCTATAGTGTAACCCCTCATTAAATATGTGTGGAAATTATTAGATGACAAAAATAGAGGAATCTTTATACAGGCAACTATCACGGCTACTACTCGAGGCAACAAACACACTAGGACCCCAGAAACTCCTCCTACGCTCCTACGTGCCCCCATGTTGCCAGACGTTTTTATTTGTGAGACCGGCGAGAAGTCTCGTGTAAATTTGCTGAGAGTTGAGGGATAGTTTACTACAGAATGGATAAAACTGTAAGTCTGCCACACCAACCCAACAAAACCACCACGGGTAAGACGGCTTTCAATTTTAAATTCAGAAATGATGTGAACAAGTCATATTATACACATATTTTTTAGTTAAGGTTGTTGTCTGTTTCGTCAACCAGTGAATGATTGATTGAAATATATTGATTGAGTTAATCTTTCCACCGCACCATATTGTTAGTTATACTTTCAAAACAGATGTTAAATCTCTTTGCTTTAAAGTATTTTCATTGACATAGAAAATTGTTATTATAAGTTTATATAACTTTTGTAATTTTTATTAAATGTCCCATTATTGGCTAACTGTAAACACAACATAAGTTACATCAGAGTGATAATTAGAATGAAAACAGCGTTTTCAGAAGTTAAAATTGTTCGATTTCATTCACACAAACACTACATTAGCCTGTATGCTTTTGGTTATATTTGGAGTCAATGTTGAACTTTGTAAGTAACAGTAACATATGAATAATAAGGTCATAAAGAATATTTGGTTTTTAATATAGGCCTACGAAATATAAAGTATATAAGTAGTTAAAAAAAAAATTTAAACACAGAGTCTCTGCTCTGCCCCTTCTGAGGTGTATGTTTTTACTCTTGAGAGCTTATCTAACCAGTTGCATAATTATCTTACACAATTCACCATAGTAGTTTCCTAATGAATTACTGTGGTATCTCAGATCTCAGTGCAGGAAGCTTTTGAAGTCTTTCTGGCGTTTAGGAAGTGGCGGTTACATAGACATTTAATATAGTAATTGTAGTGACTATTCCATTTTTGCTGAACTATGAAATATGGTTTCCATAGTACAGTTTTACAAGATTATTCTTTGGATTTTATGCATCATTTTACTCAAAATACAAACACATGTCTTTACTATGGAACAGGATTTTACATATGGACATTAATATGTTAATATTACAGTAACTTTGGTGGAGGCCAGCAGTAACCCAAGTGGAATGACGCTGGTGAGTCCCTACCAGACTAACCGGGTTGGCGATCCCATGAATCTAGTTGCTCTGGCACAGCAAGTACAGAAGGTAAGTGATGCTAGATCACATTTGTGATATACAATTTTTATCATCTTTTAATGATGCATTTTTTTGTGGGAATTTTAGGGAGATGAATTTATCAGAGCCAATGCTTGCAATAAACTTACAGTCATTGCTGACCAGATAAGATACCTTCAGGAGCAAGCAAGAAAGGTGAGATTGAACTGTCAAATCAAATTACCATTTCTATTTTACAGCAGTCTGATAAATGTCTCTGAAGTTGTATTGGGAGCAGCAATATGTGTCGTATGCAATTTTGGACAGGCTTGTGATAGCAAGCTATTTTTGAATCCAAACCCTCCCTTCAGAGCACTCTCTCTCTCTCCAAAGCCACGCCTCCTCCTAAACACATGAACGCAAACACAGCCAGAGCAGATTCTGCAAAGCGTCATGCATCAAAAGCACATAACTTTGCAATAATAATGAATGTTAACAACTTAAAGAGCGCTTGCTTTTACCACGTGACTGCTGCGGTGTAATTTCGGCATTGATGGTATTGCCAGAGAAACGCATATTTACGAGTCTGAGGACATAAACAACTCCTGGTAGAACGTCACAGGTTACAACACGGGTACAACATGGCGTGAATGTAGCATAGGCTCGTTGTTTTGGTTTAGGAGGAACTGTAAAAGTTGGCTGCTGTTTTTTTTTTGCGGCGCTCTGTGACTGTCTGTCTTCAACCAGTATAACAAAGTGTTTATAAAAAAAAATTGCCTACCCTACCTTTTAAATATATGTGCGAATATAATAATCTGAAATGTGACAAATAAATAATGGTTAAATCACTTCCTGTTTATACTTCAGGTTTTGGAAGATGCCAAGAAAGACGCTGAGCTTCACCACGCCGCCTGCAATGTTGTGAAGAAGCCAGGAAACATGTATTATCTTTACATGCGTGAATCCGGACAGAGATACTTCTCGATTCTGTCTCCTCGGGTGAGTCGATTGCCACATTATGAGTCTCTTGGTCTTATCAGTTTTTATGAGTAAGAAATTAGGTCAATCTGAATTGGTTGGTGCCAAGTAGTAATGATAGTGAAACAAAATGTTTAGTTTGCATTATTATTGCAATTGCTCTATAACCTCGGAAATAAGGAATTGTGTAGTGTTTAGTAATGAAAGATAAAATAAAAGTCAACTAGCACAATTATTTGTTTTCTTAAGCACAGTTCAATATTTTACAGCTAATTTAATATATTATTTCAAACTCTTACAGGAATGGGGTCCCAATTGCCCTCACAAGTTCCTTGGTGGATACAAACTCCAACACGACATGTCTTGGACACCACAAGAGGAGGTTGAAAAGCGGGACGCTGAAATGGGCATCATGGACAAACTGTTGAACAGGCAAATCGCTCTACCAGCCTGCACAGAGCCCAATTTTGAGGGTATTTCAGAGTGAAAGGGCAAAGCTCACTCATGGACTGTCTTATCTGGCCATGGAGGCCAGCTGGACTTAACAGATGCTAATTGGTTGTTGATATACAGGATAAATTGAATTAAAATTCAGTTTTGTGGACTTGATTACCTTGTTACTACTGCTGAACCTGTGATTAAATCATGCATTTAATGTCTTTATGGTCAGATTTTTCTCAAATGTATCTTAAATGTATCTTAATATAAGAACTATATCTTTTTGCCATTTGGTTTTCATTAAATGGTTCAGTTACAGTGCCTTGTATTGATTTTGTGTAAAGCAGCAGAAAAGCACTGCTTACTAGCATACATGAAACAACACAACATACGTGCTACTATTTACTTTATTAAACAAATTACTCAAAGATTGTATATACAAAAACAAATGGTGTTATATCCATACAAGGAAGCAATAAAATAATTTGAATTGGTTAAAATCAACTATGTAAATGAAAACATGGAAAGCATCCATTTAGCCATCTGTTCCCGTTGTGCTAGTGATCAGTAATGTTTTGGAGGTACGAGTTCACAAAGGGTAATAGCTCCCAGTTGTCCGTTGCAATGCTGACCTGAACTGCGTCCTCAGCCTGTGTAATCATCAAAAGGACGTGGCACATTGGTGGAAGAAAGAACAAGACTTTCCATGATCTTTTGCTTTTCTCGTCTGTAATCAGGTAACCCTGAAATTGTGTCTTGATCAGATCAGCTAGACTCTCATCTCCAGTTTTGAAACAGAACAGACTAATGGCAGATTTGTCAGGACTCCCAGAGGCTGCGGCCTCCCAGATGCGGTCGAACACTTCCTCTCTACATGCACGTGATGTATTTAGCGGTAAAGGCAGAGGAAGGAATATCTCAGGGAATGAAACGCTCACGTCAGGCAGTCGGCTGTGCCAAGAGCGTCCATCTTGGGTGGTAAATATTGCACTGACGCATAAAGTAGTGGGGTAGGGTTGAAATGGTCTGAGGTTCACGTTGACCTCGGGTGGCTTTCGGTCTCTGAACACGCATGGTACATGTATATCGCTTACCTTTGCATAGTTTAAATCTTTCAGCTCGAAATGCAGACAGATTGTAAAGACTCTATTGAATAAAGTATCAGCTTCATTTGCATGAGTCAGATTGTACCTCAAAGTGACCTCCGACCCAAAACCTGGCACCTGGAACTGTTCTTGATAAACCTCCAACCATTTCTTAGTCTCTTCTGTTGCCTCCAATGACTCTGAACTTTCCGAAGAGCTTTGCAAGGATTTTTCCTGCACCTTGACGAGTTGCAAAACATGCCGCTCAGTTTTGCGTACAGTCAGGTTACTGGCGATCCCCTCGCTCTCAGCCATTGTGGCAGAATGTGACCGCTCTTTTGCACGTCCTCCATCAGGACCTTTGGCGAGAACCCCAGTCAGCTTTTCCCATGAAAGATTGGTTAGTAATGAGTAGTAGAAGCGAGCGTGATCCTTAATGTCCGTGTCGTCATAATGAACCGATATGTATTGCAAAAGATCAGCCAACTCGATAAACACTTGATCGATGGAAGGGTGCTCCAAAAGATTGCGACAAACCGCAAGAACGGCGTTTCCAACCTGCCATTTGCCTCTTTCACACAAGTTGGAGTTGATGAGAACATTGAGAAGAAGGTAAATGGTGTTCCTCTGGGTAATCTGACCCTCTTTAGCCACTCTTTTCAAGACTTTCAAGTGCCAGCTCAAATTATGAATTGTCAATTGCAATGGAGGCATTTCCATAATGCATTTCTGAAGCCCTTTCAACAACTTAACAGAACTGACGTGGTCGTTGAGACACTCCTGGATGCGATCCACGAGGCCAATCAAATTTGGAGCTAGTCGGCATTGTCGGGAATACATGTCGCATAATTTGTCGATCAGCTTCTCAGAGAGTTCTTCCATGCCGCTGAAGTGCATGACAAAAATATACACCGCCCTGAAAGAGGTCACCACCACTTCCCTGCTACCATCGCTGTCTACGATTTTCAAAAGGGCCATTATGTGATCAAACAGGTAGTCGATCCCTTTGTTTTCTTCGCCCTCATCTGCTTCTAGGTACACCAGACAAAGAAGGTTTAGTCTGCAGAGCATCGTAGCACTATCGTTAAAAACTGTTGGAAGAAGAGATGCTGCCAGACGTGGCGTAACCAGCACAGGTAAACTCTCTTCTCCGCTGCTGGATATGGGCCGGTTCTCAGGGAAGTGCAGAATGCAGTCCATGTAGAAGAGCTTCTCAGGAATTCTTAGGAGCGGATGCTGGGCCGTGCTCACAAGACGCTTGAGCAGGAAGTTCTCATCCTCAGCGGTGAAAAGGCTGTCTGTGAACGTTTCTTTCATGAAGAGTGTGGCATGCATGAGCTCAACTTCTGCAGTTCCGAAGAGTCTCAGAAGTTGCGATTTGAATAATGTTGGAGAAAGTCCCGGCACCATGGCGACAATTTCTACAAGATCCCTGAGCAGGGCGGACTGGGAAGTGGGCGTTAGCAGGTAAGACTCCTCCAAGAGTGAAGACATAACAGATTTGAGTTCCTTACAATCCAGTCCAGGTGGCAATCGTGGGACTTGCACCATCATGTTTATTGGCAAGAAGGTCAAGCCTAACTGTTTACTTTTCCATGCAAACCCTTCATTTCCTCCTAAGATGCTCTTAAACTCTAGGTCAGTAACATCTTTTTGGTTCGCCAAGATCCGTATGGCATTCTTCAGCCCTAGTGTATACAGCATACAGTAGGACTGATGCAGAACTGTAGTTTCTTGCTGTTTTAGAAGATACAGGGCCTCTAACTTTTGAGAAAGAAGACCGGGGCTACAGGTTTCCATTTCTCTGAGGCAATCGCAGGCGGTGGTCCTTATAGGCTGCTGGGAAAGCCCACATCTGTAGTCATTGGTGTCCTGAATTGTCTGAAAAAGAAGGTCCAGCCAGTCTTCAGCCATCTTTGTGTGGGTGGCCAAGCAGGATGTGCATATTATCACATTGGTGATGGCCAGCATGACATTGCACTTGAGGCTGATGGATTTCTGTGGCGTGTGAGAGAAGACTGACAGCAGTTCAAGGGCCGTTTCTTCTCCCACAGAAGTAGAAGGGCAGAGAATGGTTGGATGGTCCAGTAGCAAAGACACAAGGAGTATCTTAAAATAAGGGAGAGAAATAACAGTATTAAACAAAAGTGAATTAATTACAGGGAAAATGCACACCATTTCAACAAAGCCATACAGGTTATTGCAAAAGCTGCAAACATTGTGGAGAGAAACGTAGAATGAAGAAAATGTGATGGTAGCAGAATTGTTCATTTGAAATATACCATACTGAATAGTGAGTTGCGCCTCTGGCTAATAAACAGACATTCAACATAATAGAATGTTCAACATTTTATATTAATAAATATTTATTATACATTTTATATATTGTAATTGTATTATGAAACATATAACTAAACATTGTAAAAGAACAATAATATAACATACTATATTTCTCTATATTAAAATGTTTAATTTTGAAATATACACGCACGTGTGTGTGTATATATATATATATGTGTGTGTTTGTCTGCTTTCATTACCTTGAGTTGATCATTGGCCTTATCATTCCGCAGTTCGTCTAGAAGTTCAGCTAAGAAACTCTCAGATGTGGTTGTGGCCAAAAACTGAGATGGACTCAGTAAAAAGGCAGGTATTCTCTGATCCCAGAGATCCGTAATAGTCATTCTGGAGATAAACTGTGACTTAAGATCAGACCAGAAGAATTTATGTTCATGGAAATGCCGCTATATTGATTTAATAATGTACAAAAACATTAATATAAAAAGTGGATTCTTTCAGTTTAACGACTCACCTATCAGATAACACATTAAAAACATAAAAAAGCAAATGACTGTTTAGTCCATCTATTGACGTCTCGGAAAATCATGTGTTCCCTGGCTGTCATATGATAAACCAGGTAGTGACAGGAATCTGTATACTTTAAAATAAAAGTCAAAGTCGCCAATAATTCAATATTCCATAATAATCAAGTCAGGTTGTTTTTGTTATCTAATTCTATACTAATTATATATAGAATATATTAAACGTTTTTTTTATTAGAATTTTCTATTAATTTTACTCATATTATTTACACTTACATTATTGAGATTAAACCATAGGGATTGAAAGGTGGACTTTTATTTTGACACGGTGATGTGATCTTGTTTTTTGTTTGACTGCCATCATGTGGTGTTTTAAGTATTTAGAGAAGTAGGTCAAAAAGCAACCCGAATTTGAAAATTAAATAAGTAATTAGTCATTATAAAATCAAACCCTTTACAATTAATAATAAAGTCATGGTTAGTAAAATAAGGTGATGTTCATCTTACATGGAAAATTAAGAGTTTATTGCTGTCATTACACATTACACACACTCTTACACAAGAGTCAAAGTCAATATGTGCAAAACAATTTAAGGAACACATGTAATATATATATGGTAGCAGAATATAAATGTATATGAAATTAAATGTAGACCATTCAAGTGATTAATACTTAAATATGTCAATTATTATATTACACATATTCAAAGGAACATATATTCAAATACATAATTTTACACGTGCCTATCAATGCTGTATTTATATTCTCATCATATATTTAATAATAATAATAATATTCGATATACATGATTATCAATGTTTTTTTTTTGTTTTGTTTTTTTGTAGAACAGATTAATTAACTTGTAAATGACACATGAATGTGTTTCTTTCCTCTGTATGGACAAAATCATCATTTATCTTTTCTACCTCCCTTTTTAATGACATATGAATTTAATCTTAATTCAAATAGAACTATGTGCATAAGTGGTATACTGTACATATAAACAAACATATAATAAATAATATTAATAATTTCTTAGGTCTAATGAAGTGTGATAGAGTGACGCAGCGCGCGACTCGCCCCTGCTCTTCAGTTCTGGAAACCCCAAGCGCGCGGACCTGCCAACGCCCGGCGCAGAGAAACAAACAGAAAGGATACGGTGAGTGCCAATGACGCTCAAAATATTAACCATATTTCTCTTCCTTTGACCAATATTAGCGTTTGATCTAGTGGAATAAAGAGTTATGAATATGTACGGTATGAATAGATATATCTGGAAGGAGCATTTAACGAATTAAACGTGTTAAATGGCACCGGAGGACAGTTAGCACAGGCGGCTAAACGAGGTTGAGGAGAACCGGTCAGATTTGACCATAGGCAGTTTTACAATCTTCGTCGTGTTATTGTATAACCTAGTTAGTGTTTGTTTTAATCTATTAATTGATTTACATTATGTCAGTATTTAATATAAAGATCTTTCTGGCTTTCAATCTGTCATCCGTTGCAGTCGCCTGTTGACGACGGATAGATGTCATAAATATTTTATATTTTCATATTAGCATGTTAACATATCTTACTGTTAATTTATCTTAAATACAGATGGATGTATTCTGGTTGATTTAAAGGAGTTGTTCAGTCCATTTTTGCTCAGTTGAAATGTTGTGTTTTGATGGCCTTCAGTTGTAACGTTACAGCATCATTGGAGATGGAAGTATGCTGCATTTATCTATTTTTAATTATCCTGCATTGAATCTGAGCTTGTTTGTTTAAGTCAGAATTGTACAACTTCGCTGCATTTCAAACGACACCAACATAGATAGGTAGATAGATAGCTTGATAGATAGAAATTAATAGTTTGTCTGATTTGTGGTTCAATTGGTAGCTGACCATATTTCCTGCTGCCAAAAATATTTGGTGTCAGGGATGTCTCTCTAACACGTATTAATTCTATTAATTCAGTAGTTTCATGTGTTTTTAGCACTGTTATTGACTTGTCTGCAGGTTCTGGGTCTTGATGCTGAGAGAAACACTCAGCATTAATGTTGAATATTTGCATCCTTAGTTCTGTTTTTTGTTTATTTTCTCCTTGTAGACTGAAGGATGTGAAATGCAAAAGCATCACTCTCTCTCAAATTAATTTAAGTTAAGGGAAGACACAGCATACATTTTACTTGTATAAATGTGTATTTTGCAACAAGTTCTCTTTCGCTTCTTGTAACTGAGGAAATGCTTTTCCTGCCACAAATGAATTGTTAAAATATCACAGGAAGAAGGCAGGACTTGAACGAGAAGAATGGGCAAATCTAGCATCTAGAACTGATATAGCCTTGTACTTTAAAGTAGAAATAGATAAGTAATTTAATATCCTGTTTAACTGATATTCTCGATGTATTGGTTTAATTATGTTCTGTTGACAAATGACACCATTTTGTGAAACCAACAACATTATATTATTTAAAATACAATATGCAATACAATTCAATAATTTAAAATAACATATTTAATATGTAGTGTTGACCATTACTCATGTTCGTAATTGCTCAATCAGTGTTTCAAAAGTGTGAACGATGTCAGTGAAACGGCTTGTGAACAATGTCACTTAACCTGTATTTACCTCAGGAAAGTTATTTAATGTTCACAGTTTGTTAGTTAGCCATATAAAAAACACTAGAGTAGCTTGTTTACTTTTTATCATGTAATTGTATGTGCAAGTGTTTATGAAAACTACCACTGAGTTGTATACAACATTTCAGTTTTTGTGTAATTATTATATCTGATAATAATAGCAGTTAAATATAATATGTTCTGTTGTTAATTGGTACCTCTAATGTTATAGTAATGTACCAATGAGAGGGGTTCCTAGTTGGGAGAGATTTTGTTTTGTTTTTTCCTTTAGAAAATCAAACTATCGGTAATCAGCAGAAATCGTTCCAAATAATCGGCTATCAGTATCAGCTGAGAAATGTTAGTATCAGTGCGTCTCTACTAATAAATATGTATAGTTCATTTCTATTGCAAAGCTCTTTTATTATATTGTCAGAAGTTGAAGTAAAACAATTTAAAATAGCTTTTTATTTCATTTATAAGGCTGTTCATTAGACTTGTCAAAAATAGTATGTAGTAATATTGTTCATAAAATAATATTGATTATTCAGTTCTCTATACCCACAGCACTTTTAGTAAATTTATGTGTGTATAGTCAAGTCTTATAAATAGTGGTATGTAGTCAAATATTTTCCATTAAAAAAAATAAGGGTGGATTTAAAAAAAAAAAAAAAAAGAATTAGAGGTGAGATTGATTCAAAGTATAGGCTTGTCCAAATGTACCCTGGTTTTAAAGAGTGGGGATTTACTGTCTGGGTTTGCACATGGGTCTGGATTATATTGCTTTATGAAGTCTATCGCTTGAAGTGAGCTGAAGTTTGGCCTTAATACAGTTATTTCCAGTACAAAACTTTCCACTCGCATTTGTCTGCATGGGAATGTTCTCTCGTTGTGTTTGCTCAGGATCTCATTGGTATTTTAAAATCATTATCATACAGTTTTGAGCATGTGAGTTTTGTAGTTTAATTCAGGGGAGACTTTCCGAGAATGCTTGTAAACCCACTATAACAGCAATGTAGTTTATAAGAATAAGAATTAGTGTTGGACAGGTGACAGGACCCAACAGATCCCTGAACGGTGATTGTGTGTTTTCCACTGACAGTAGAATGAGGTCAGGCCTTGCTTCCTCTGATTTTGGTGTGCGAGGGGAAGGAAACAGCCGGGATGGGCTTCCATCTCCTCGTCCTGGCCATCTGTGAGCTTGAAGGCTCACCCGCTTACTGCTGCACAGCTCTGCAGAGGCTTAGCTTCTGCTCAGGCACGGCACACACAGTGGGAAGTGCTTCTCTCGGTCTCACGCTTCAGTCACCCGCACGCCAAAGGAAATGGATATTGCCGTACTATTTTATTTTGCCCCCGTGTCTCATCTCCACAGGCTTGCGGTCTGTGTTGTGTGAATAGTGCTTTAGCATGCTGACCCGCTGTAAGCGATGTGCTTAAACCAATGACGTTATGCTTGAGTTTAAAGCCGCAGCGACCCACGATCAGAACAGGGGAGGGGCCGACTGTCCCGTCAGAGAGGGGGAAATTTGAATGTTTTAAATGTGAACGATATCAGAGACTAAATTTAAAGAGGAAAGAACTTTGCTCTAGAGCTGTATGCATAAACTATTTCCAGTTTGTTTGTGGCGAAATACAGTTGAGCAAATTGAGGTTGGATTTAGTTCGTTTAGTACACTTGCATGCGAGAAAGAGGTACTTGAACGCATTATTTAAAGTTTGAATTAATCAAAAAAATTTAAAGATGATGCTGTCAAACTGCAGTGTCTGTCGCTGATGCTCTTCTATTAGGGATGTCAATTTACATTCCCATGATCGACTGTCGTTTAAATTAACGATCAATTAATCTTCTAGTGTGCATACTTCTGATACAATCCAACAGGTTTTAAATTTATAAACCACTGAAAAGCTCTGAACATCTCTCCAAACACCGGTTTGCCTAGATTGTGTCTTTTTTTTCTTATTTTTACCATTTTGTGCAAGTCTGTGTAGAAATTACAGCAAGTATTTCCTCCAAGTTGATAAGAATAAACTCCCTGCTGTTGTATTGTAAACTCTGTCTTGGAGAATGATCTTGTAGTTGATGCGATCAGAACACAATAGTAGACAAAACACTAGCTGTGTTTACATGGACCCTAATAATCTGATTGCAATCGGACTTGTATCACAGTCGGAAAAGGTTTTGGATTTTTTATCATATGTTAAGGGTATATAGGGGTGGTGATGGCGCAGTGGATAAGACACATGCCTTTGGTGTGAGAGACCCGGGTTCGAATACACTGTGAGACACCAATGTGTCCCTGAGCAAGACACTTAACCCCTCCAGAGGTGTGCGACCTCTGACATTTATAGCAATTGTAAGTCGCTTTGGATAAAAGCGTCAGCTAAATGAATAAATGTAAATGTTAACTTAAAAAAATATGTTGTATAATATGACTTGTTTATATATTTTTTTGTTTTTATTGTATTTATATGATATTTGTATTTTTGTAATTGAATTTTTGCCATGAAAATAGCTCTGATTGCTGACATGGCAGTAAATAAAATAATCTGAATCTGTATCACAGTCGGAATAAAAAGTCACATGTAGCTACGTCAATCGGAATGAATTGACCAAATCCCATATAAATTTCATTCAGATTGTAAGGGGTGGTTTAAACCTTAAGTTTTCCAAATCCGATCTCTATTGTTTTAAAATATAAAGTCTGCATTTAAATGTGCCAACAGTGGGAAACCATATTCCTGTAGTGTGCACGTGTCAAACAATCAAATCCTATTTGAAGCTTGAGACATATAAACATGCACATCAACCTGATCACTTTATTTAGCGTTCATTTAACCAGTATGTTCGTATTTATCATTCAGAATAAGTTAATTCCAATTGAAACAAAAGGTGTACGTGTAAACGTAGCTACTGTTAACCCTTTAGGGGTGCTAAATTTTCAATCTGATAGTATGCACTATAGTAGTAATACGATAAGTTTCAGGGTTCAGTTGTTTCAACCCTGGGTAGGTTGATCATATAAAAGCCATAATGCATTTAAGCATTATTGCACAAACCATTTGAGTGGATGCATAAAATGTATAACATCACCAGTAACATGTCAGACTAATTAAAGGAAATGTATTACTGTGCAAATGTAACTTGTCTGTGAGGCATTGAAGAGTGTGAAATTGATTTGAATGATATTCTGTCTTCTGCAGCAGAAAGCGGGGACAGATTAATTTCTCACATTTTGAGCTGATCACAGCCAAGACTCTCACAGTTTCTAATGTGGGTGTTTTATACTTGCAGACCAACAACATCTTTGGTATCTAAAGGCATGAGAGATTCAGAGAGATTCTGTCTTCCAGTCTGTTTTGGTATTATACAGACAAATTTAGATGATACGATCATAAAAAAAGGGTTTCTGCACCTGCTGCCACTGTAAAATGTTTTAACAAAATATAATTACAAAAACAACTGTTGCATTTATGAATCTTTAACTACATCTTGTCATATGGACAACAGTGAGTGAGTCTGGTGTTGATGTAGTAACTATTCATTCTGGATTCATTGTAATTCATTTAAAGCATTGGCTCATTTGGTTGGGATTCAGTCAGCACTGCTTGCACTGTATGTTTGTCTTGTGGTGCAGGAAACACTGATTTACACTCACCGGCCACTTTATTAGGTACACCTGTCCAACTGCTCCTTAACACTTAATTTCTAAGCAGCCAATCACATGGCGGCAACTCAGTGCATTTAGGCATGTAGACATGGTCAAGACAATCTCCTGCAGTTCAAACCGAGCATCAGTATGGGGAAGAAAGGTGATTTGAGTGACTTTGAACGTGGCATGATTGTTGGTGCCAGAAGGGCTGGTCTGAGTATTTCAGAAACTGCTAATCTACTGGGATTTTCACGCACAACCATCTCTAGGGTTTACAGAGAATGGTCCGAAAAACAAAAAACATCCAGTGAGCCGCAGTTCTGTGGGCGGAAATGCCTTGTTGATGCCAGAGGTCAGAGGAGAATGGCCAGACTGGTTCGAGCTGATAGAAGGGCAACAGTGACTCAAATAACCACCCGTTACAACCAAGGTGGGCAGAAGAGCATCTCTGAACGCACAGTACGTCGAACTTTGAGGCAGATGGGCTACAGCAGCAGAAGACCACACCGGGTGCCACTCCTTTCAGCTAAGAACAGGAAACTGAGGCTACAATTTGCACAAGCTCATCGAAATTGGACAATAGAAGATTGGAAAAACGTTGCCTGGTCTGATGAGTCTCGATTTCTGCTGCGACATTCGGATGGTAGGGTCAGAATTTGGCGTCTACAACATGAAAGCATGGATCCATCCTGCCTTGTATCAACGGTTCAGGCTGGTGGTGGTGTCATGGTGTGGGGAATATTTTCTTGGCACTCTTTGGGCCCCTTGGTACCAATTGAGCATCGTTGCAACGCCACAGCCTACCTGAGTATTGTTGCTGACCATGTCCATCCCTTTATGACCACAATGTACCCAACTTCTGATGGCTACTTTCAGCAGGATAATGCGCCATGTCATAAAGCTGGAATCATCTCAGACTGGTTTCTTGAACATGACAATGAGTTCGCTGTACTCAAATGGCCTCCACAGTCACCAGATCTCAATCCAATAGAGCATCTTTGGGATGTGGTGGAACGGGAGATTCGCATCATGGATGTGCAGCCGACAAATCTGCGGCAACTGTGTGATGCCATCATGTCAATATGGACCAAACTCCGAGGAATGCTTCCAGCACCTTGTTGAATCTATGCCACGAAGAATTGAGGCAGTTCTGAAGGCAAAAGGGGGTCCAACCCGTTACTAGCATGGGGTACCTAATAAAGTGGCCGGTGAGTGTAAATCATATGGTCAGTTCAGATCATACAGAATAGGAGGCTTTAGCCCTGCTGACTCTGGCCTCTAAAACCTATAAATATTGCTATCAAAAATGATTTGTGGCGTAGTGGTTAATGCTTCTGAAGTTTGAATCAGGCTTGCAACACATCCCTCATTCTCTTTCTGCTCTCCCTTTAAATAAATGTGGTAAAATCCAAGAAAGATTAGATTCAAAAACGTCTTGGCTTGTCATTTTTTTGTGAACTTTAATTAGATTTTTGTTCTTTTATCTACATTAAGCAATTCATTTTATTAAAATTAAAGGTACAAAGGTACGTTTTCTGTGGCCTGCACATTACTCTGGACTCGTGATATTCGAGGACCTGGAGGTGTTGTGTAATACCCGTGTGCTATAGTGTCTCCATATACGCCGTTTGAACTTGAGAATGACACACCATTGGAGACCAACTCTGACTGAATAAAGTTCAACATGTCTCATGTAAACGCTTTTGTCTTTCATTGCAGATCTTGAATGAGAACAGTGGACTTGTAAAAGCACAGCTATGCAGACGATCAAGTGCGTCGTTGTTGGTGATGGTGCAGTGGGTAAAACCTGTCTATTAATCTCCTATACAACTAATAAATTCCCCTCCGAATACGTACCAACGGTGAGTAACATTTTCCTTTGCATTTCACATTCACTTATATAAAGTCATATTTCCTGCTGCATTTCAGTGGCTGTTATTCTTTTGTCTTTGAAAACTAAAACTAAAAGTTTTCCTGAATGTACAATTGACACTTTCTTTGCTTGTTTACAGGTCTTTGATAACTATGCAGTTACGGTAATGATTGGGGGTGAACCGTACACCCTTGGGCTGTTTGATACTGCAGGTACGATACAACATTTTTCTCAACATCTTTCATATATAGCCTAGTGATTAACATTCATTATCATTAAGGTTTATTGAATCGTAAGTAAATTATCTGGCTTTTACAATGTCTGTATGTGAGGGTGGAGCTCATATGCTGATGGGGAAAAAACATTCATGATCGTCATTGTTATAAAAATTAGACCTCAGGAGCTTTGCAGAATTCCACACATTCCTGTGGAGGGTGGTTAAGCTTGCAACTGCTATGTTGGAGGATTGTGGGACCAGAGTCTTTCGCTGTGCATGTGTTCAAGCGCAACATTGACCACATGACTGAATGACGTCCGTCGGCTGCTCAGGATCCCGACTGCATTCTTAAGTTTTAATGTATCCTGTTATTTCCATGTCTCTGCAGGTCAGGAAGATTACGATAGATTACGACCCCTGAGCTACCCTCAGACAGATGTCTTCTTAGTCTGTTTCTCAGTTGTTTCACCTTCTTCGTTTGAAAACGTCAAAGAAAAGGTGAGCTTGAATCATTCAAACCAGCCAGAAGCAGACATTTTGTTAGTTGCATTGTCTATTTTATTGTGTCCTGCAATTTTGTCGATTAGTAATCAGTCTGGGCTGTTTCTCAAAAACCATTGTGAGTTAAGTTGATCTTAGAGATCATTGGTTCCAATGGTTCTATGATCTACTTGGGCTTTTGAGAAATGCAGCCCTGGTCAGTATATTAATCAATTACTAGTTGTAGACCTATTACATGAGTTAATTGGAAAAAGTGTCCTGATCCTTTATGCTTTGTCTTTCAGTGGGTACCTGAGATCACCCACCACTGTCCAAAGACCCCCTTCCTGCTGGTGGGGACGCAGATTGATCTGAGAGATGATCCTTCTACCATTGAGAAGCTTGCCAAGAACAAACAGAAACCCATCACTCCGGAGACGGCAGAGAAGCTGGCCCGCGATCTGAAGGCTGTCAAATACGTGGAGTGCTCCGCTCTGACGCAGGTAAGGGGGTCTTATATACGGCACACCTCATATATGTTCATCAACGTATATCATCTACATTACAAACAGAAACTGCCTTTTTTAGTTGGTCATTTAACATATCCTCAGTGCGATTTCAGCGCCGGTATCTTTTCATTCTCATTGGTTAGAGGTGTCCTGATCATATAGTGTTAGTATTTTACATTTGACTGTTGAATCAAAGCTTCCAGGTGTGTTATTTCGTATTATGTACCTTAACAAGAAAGTGGAAGCTTCATGGCAGAGGCTCAGAGACATTGGTGAATTTGTATTTGTTTTTGAAAAAAGGATTTAGGATTGACCTTTGGTTCGGTTGGTGATCAGAGGTCGATCTGTCATTGACCAGCTATTCTCTGCCTGGTGATGCGTGCATATTAAAATATAATTCAATATGCAATAGGTGATTCTTATCTGATGGGAATATTCGTATTATATAACATAAAACAGCACATAGAAAGTGGGCCTATGATGTTATTGATTAGTATTATTTTGTGGCCTTGTCTATGTCAGCAGAAAATGAGTGTTAAGTGGTGAAAGTTAAGTTTGTTTTTAACATGCTTAGAGTAACATGCATTGAGCATTGTACAATAAGGCCAAGACTATATATTAAAGTAATTATTATGATTTCACGTTGTCTCTTATGTTTGGCTGGATTGTTTTGCTTTTTCAAAACAAGTACAAATGTACTGTTTTTTTGGGGGTTTTGTTTTGTTGTTGTAGTTGACTTAATAAATGTCTGTTTAAAAAAGAACAATTGCGAAAGCAATGTTTAATACATCTTGCAATTGGCAACCTAAATCTGATTTTTCTTTTTAATCCCATCACACCAATGTATCCATTTCCTTAATTGTTAGTGTCGTCTGTAGGCCTGCACGGCATCTGCTCCTGTAGAATGACTTTGTTTTAGTGCAACATGCTCTTCTACCAGCAGCCTCTCTTTCTTGCTAGCTGCTGTCCTCTTTTGAAATGTGCTAGTTCCTCTTGTACCTCACCTCTTCTTCTCTCTCTTTCTCCTGTTTTCTGTCACTGCTAACATTGGTGCTCTATTCTGTTTCCCTTCCCTTCTGTGTTCATAGCGAGGTCTGAAGAATGTATTTGATGAAGCTATCCTAGCTGCCCTCGAACCTCCTGAAACGCAGCGAAAACGGAAGTGCTGTATATTTTAAACCTCTCTCTCTTTCTAACACCCCACTCTTCCCCAGATGTTTGCTGCTTCCTTTAGTTACCTCTTGCTCCACAGAAGAGACAAGTATCCCAATCTCTTAAGTGACGTCATAAATATGTATCGTCTTTCAACAATACTAAAGGATTTGCTTTTGCTATTTTCCTTTTTCTACTTTTTGTTGTCTTTGGAGATTGCTAAAGTTAGACCCAGTTTATGGGAGTGACACTTTGTCTCCTTTCTACCGATTATTATTATTGTTATTATTATTATTTGCACTTTGATTTTAAAATAAAAATGTGGAAGTTTACAATGAAGGGTTGCAAATGTATTTTTTTTTGCTTTAAATACTGATATGTTGCATTAGACATTGGATTATTAAAGTTCATGGTCTTTATTTGATTGTTACAGTTATTTAAGAGCAGTGAAAGTTAAAATAATTCAGTACTTTGCTGCTCAGTTTATTTGGATTTCTAAGAATCATTCCTTATGTCAGTGTATTTATTTTGTACTGCAACAATTGTATCATATAAAGTTAATTCTAATCTTATTAACATATGGCTACAGTTTGCAGTTTGGTGCCATTCTTATCCATACAACGTCTTGAGAGTTTAAATGGCTTAATATAATCCTGTGAAATATGTGCCATTAATAAAGGACAGCTGCAATTGCCATTGCGTCTCTCTCGTTAATTATGCATTAATGCTGTTTTAACGGTAAATGTGTTTAAGCCAGAGTTGGTGTTTTTAAATGGCCAGGGTCAATTGATGCCAATGTATTTGTGACTGGCTAATAACTTAAGGATACATATGCATATAGCATACTTTGAATACTATTAAACATCACCCACACTGCCCTTTTTGCACAAAGCGCAATCCACATCTACCTTTCACCAGTTGTATTCTGATAAATCTTTCTCACTATAGCTCACACAGTGGGGTCTTTCTTGTCCCAGCCTGCATTTGAGACATGCTAACAGCGCTGGACTGGACAATAACTTCTCAGACTACTCTTCTGAGGACGATTTCCTCGAACAATGTCATACTTATTGTTTCCAAGCACCCGGCACGTCCTCCTTGCCCCTAATCTGGGCACGTGCACAGAAAAGCGCATTGTACGTACTTTCCCCTGCTTTAGCTGTCACCTGACCTGTCAACAAACAAAAGTGATCTGAAATTTCGTGAAAGTGTTGTTCTTGCTCATTACACCCAGATATGGCCAGTCTTATAACACTTCCACACTGCAGGTTGCATTCTTTTGCAGATCATTTGTCTGTTTGTTATTTCACCCAGAGGCTTGAGTTTCTGTTTGAGCAGTTCCCTTCACCTCACCAACCCTTCAGTCTCTGAGCCTGTGTTTGCTTGCACTTCCACTTTCTTGTTTGACACCTTGTGTCTGAATGACTGCTCCGCATGGCTGATTCAGTTGATTTTCAGTTCACTGGTTCTGTTTGAAGTAGTTGCAGCTGATATATAGAGATGTGTAAAGTTTATGGAATTTTGGCCAACCAAATGTATCTTTGCAGGCCAATTATTGAGTAGTTTGGCTAATTTTATTACTCTTTCAGGTACCAATAAGACCAACTCTCAGGCTCAATTTGAAAGTGCATTTTGCCATTTTTTTTCTTTTTCCATATAGCAGATTTTCTTCCAAAATAAATACAGAAAATGCACAAATTCTGTGTGGACATAGTTATGAATAAACTTCCTAATTGATTCCTTTGCTCTTTTTGGCTTATTCCCATTTGCTTGGTTCCTCTGTAAATGTTACTTTATGGCACATGCATTCCCTACACATTTACATTTATTTAATGCCTCTTACCCATTATTTCTGTGATGCTATTATATGTTGCATTTTAAGATGTCCAAAGTCATCCAGTCATGCGTCTGTGAAAGAAATTTAGTTTCCAACCCACCCATCGATTTTACTTTTCTTCTTTTGTCTGGTGACCCATGTTGAGTGTCCATCTCTCCCTTGCTTTGTGTTCACAGAAAGGCCTAAAGAACGTATTTGATGAGGCGATTTTGGCAGCCCTGGAGCCTCCAGAGCCCAAGAAGAAGCGTAAATGTGTGCTGCTATGAGCGCCCTGTTTCCCATCTCCCCCTCCCTTCTTTGCTCTGCTAAGGCTGGTCCACAGCTTTACACTTTAAAAAGCAATGTGTAAAAGAAGTGAGTTTCAATATTTGCTCTGCAATAAAGATATAAAGAGTACCCTCCATACACATGCACATATACATATACACATGAAAAACACACAACCCACATGCCCATTAATATTAAAACCTAGAGGGCCTTTTCTAGTTTTGATTCCAGGAGTCTTACTTCTGTACTTCATGGTGAGATTTAGAGATGCTGCCTTGGTTTGCCAGCTGAATTTTGACATCTTAAATGGGTTAATGTAACGCATACAGTAGTAATGCTTCGCAGGCACTAAAGTCTTGAGTAGATTCAGGTTGTATCCATTTCCATTGTGCTGTGCAAACATTGTGTACAGCGTTCAAAATGGCAACTGAATCACTCTGACCTGGCCTGAAACGTCACTAGCCCAAGAAATAAAACTGTAGAATTATTGTACTTCGAGACGCGTTCACAAGTCTGCCGTAATCCCTCTTTCACCCTTGAACATCATCACCTGAAGTGCTTAGAAATAGCTCCTTATTCTTTGCCAATATTCCCATTTAATAGGCATTCGAGACAAAAGCCCTGTAAATGGTTCAGTTGTTTTCCGTGGATAACTTTGACTCCATGTATAAAGGAAATTGGTCTATCTCAAGCAGGGAACTTTCTAACAGTGTTAGCAGAACAAGTGGCGTGTTCTAATGCGTTGCTAGGGACCATGAAAGCGTTTTTCCAGAACTTGTGATGCATGTTGGTAAGCCTCCAGGTTCCTTTGGATAGGTTAACATTAAATAATAATAATGTAAGCTGACAAAAGATGTTGTAGGCTCCAGTTGTTTTTATTTTACCAAATGTTTTGTTTTTCCTTTGTGATAACTTTTTGTTTTATCTCGTTTTTGTTTTCCTCAAAGGTTCATTTCACTCCTTTTGTTCAGTGGCTGGATCCCAGCAATTCTCAGATCCACCTGTGTGTTTTTTTTTATTATTATCTTTTTATTAAGCAAGCAACCGTTTATGTGGTCGTGCAAGATGACCTCTCTCACAGACATTAAACTCAACAGAACCAAGTTTAATAGTGCAACACAGGTGGATCAAAATTGGTTTGATTTCCAGTCTTTCCCCCTCCCTAGTTATTTGTTTGTTTTGGTTTTGTTTTGGTGGAAACCAAATGCTCTGTATGAAGTCTCTCCTTTGTACTGTATATGCATTCTTTTGAGAAAAAGATATTAAACTTATACCTTAATTGCCTTTATCATTTTCCAATCCCTTTCTTAATGTGCTACGTGCTTCGTAAGCTGAACACAATCCATCTCTACCCAGTGGAACGTCCTTCCTAGAATGCCAGTGTATTTTTCACTTGTTAAATGGCAATTTCTTTATGATTTTAGTTTTTCCTCTGCAGTTTTTGGGCTCAACAAGACTGCTGTTGGTCAGTGTGATTTAACACAGCTGTTCTTGTGAGTCTTTTCAGCCAGCAGGGTGTGCTGAATGACCAGGATAAGTAAAAGGCAGTCTCTTTGTCAGTGATCTGTAGCAGTGAACGTTCAGTGAGCATTTTCACTCTTGTTATGTGAAAATGCAAATATCCATTGAAATTTGCCCGATAATAGCAGTTTTTAAAGTGTCAGTTCACCCAAAAATGATCCCATAATTTACTTGCCATCCTAGGTGTACTACTTCTAGGTACTTCTTTCAGCCAAACACAGTCACATTATAAAATATCCTGTCTCTTCCAAGCGTTATAATAGGAGTGAATAGCGCCTGAGATTCTGAATCCCAAAAAAGTGAATCATAATGAAACTTTCATCCACTCACACATCAGTTGTGGTAAACGGAAGCTCAAGCATGTTCGTTCGAGGTGCGAGAACCAATGAGTTTCATTCTCGTGTAACGCAGCATGTTTGAGCTTCTGCAAGAACCAATGAGGTTTGTTTTTATGCATCAACCAGGTTTGTTTGAGCTTCTGATTATGTCTGTTAAGATGCCTGTTGGTGCCTATTTTATATATTTTTTTATATACAATTTCTAATTTAGTCTTTAGATTACAGGTAAAGATTACACTTTGGTGTTTGGGTTCCATTGCATGTCGAATAATTACCATTTAGATGTAAATGTGATGCACAGCCCCTCCCCTTTTTGTAATTTAGTTTATAATAGTTCTCAGTAACCCACTCCTGCTCCTGATAACCATTTGTAATTTAAGAAGTGCTCGTGGATTGATTTTTGTGAGGGGAAATACTTTACGTCATATAAAATGGCAAATGGCATAACAATTTTACTTATTGCAGTTGGAGAAATCTAATAATATATTATCCATACAAAATAAGTAAATAATCACTTTTTAGCGATTGAGACTGTCCACTCAAGATTTACAGATGAAGCTGGGGTGGATGAGTTAACACATTCTTTGAGTGTTTTACGTGATGGCTGTCACCCTACACTTGTGTTAAACAGCGCAGAAAAGCATGAATTATGAAGTGAGGAATGGCAGGCATTCCTTGGTGATGTTGGTGGGGGTGTCCACCTGCAGGACTTCACTCATTATCTGCTTCATTATCAGTGTGCCAGAACTCTGATACAGATGATTATTGTTATGAAAACATCACCAGCTGTGCTGCCGTCATCGGGTGAATCTCGGGTAGCGGACCTGCTCGTATTGCACTCCAAAAAACCAAAAGGAAGAATTAAGGTTTTGTTATTATTTCTACTACTACTATTTATTCATTCAAAGTCTCTGAAGTCAGTTAAGGTTTTTTTTTTTTTCACATTTTGTGGTAGGCTTATTATTTTCATCACAATTAAGCATGTTTTCTAGTTTTTATTACCATTATGCTAATAATAATACGATCTCTATAGTAAACAAATTATTTATTTGTTAAATTAAAAAATATATAAAAATTAAAAGAAATAATGTAGGCTATAATGACAGTATCAGTTGTACTGCCTTAATACTGGTTTTAAATGTTAAAAATCAGTCATTTATTTATTGAATCATTTGATTTTAATAACCGTACAAGTTCAATTAAACCATCAAAATACGAGGAAGAATTAAGAACAAAACACTAAACTTGGTTAAGGTATTGATTGACATGATCGTTTGGCAAAAAAAGGCAAACCACAGCTAAGCTGGAAAAAGCATACATTGACTAGAACATCATCAATTATTAATTTTAAATGGATTCTCTCTTTTGTTTTTCCATGTGCTCATAACTTCTTCATATGACAGCATGGCCAAAAAAGTTAGGTCGTCACAATTTCCCATGTTTCTTTGCGTTATCACAAAACAATCGATTCAAAGCCCAACTGCGCAATATGCTTACAAAATCTAAATGCATTTTTAATAATGACATTTTTCAATTTAATTTTACCTGCAACTTTTGCACCCAAAGCACCTTATACTATGATGCCAATCCAATTTTTATAGGTATCCTTTCATGTTTTCTTTACTTGGTCTTTAAGTTCTAGATTAGTTTTTTTTCTTCTTGTGGGCAAGCATTTGTACTCAGTGACTTGTACATGTGTATCCTCAGAGGTGTGATCTGAGGTCGTATGCAGGTCTACCCCATCACTTCATGCTCTGTACTCACAATCTCCAGGTGGATGATTCTGAGATGTTCAACTTTTATCTGAGAATAGGGGTGATTTGTCATCTGGGCAGGACTTCAACAGATTGTCCAAACTGTCCAGTTCTCTTGGATCTCTCCTGTCCCAAATGCTGATTCTCATCCAAAGCAAACATTAGGTTTGACGTTAGCTCTGCCATGCTCTTCTTGGAGAGTGTTGTGATGTCTCCCTCAGGATGGCATTTCTCTTCATCATGCCTGAAGGGCCAATTAGAGCCGAAGGATAAACCTGGAAGGGCACAAGAATCACATAAGCCTCCAAAGACCCATACATATTAGCGGTAGAGGTGACAAATGCAAGTCCATGTCTTTCAGTGATGGTGTTGTCACTGAGGTGTCAAGCGTAAGTCCGCATGTCGAGCGATGAAGCCGCAGATAAGCCAGGAGAGGGCTGGGTTGAAGCCTCAGATGTGCCAGTCAAAGCCAAACACGTTTGGGATGTGTTGAAAGGTTAGGCCGTGGACTGCAACAGCTATGAGCGTTGAAATATTACAGAGTCTTTAATCAAAAACCCACATCCCCTGCTCCCCGCCACCATTTGGCCATCTGTAACGGGCCAACACGCAGAGCTTAAACTCAAGTTTTGCGCACGTACCAAGTCTGTCTTTATGTTGGATCGTCTGTGGGAACATGTTAGTCTCACACTTTTTTTTGTTGTCGTTTTTTGGGACATGAAATAACAGCTAATATTGGTCTTTGCTGCTACTTTTTTGGTTTAGATGGTGATATTTATGAATAAAATGATCGTGTTTATGTTGCTCAACTGCACTCTAAAAAATATTTAGGCCTAAATTTAAGATTTAATCAAATTAAGATTTGAATTGCATCTAAAATGGATTGCACAGCTAAATCTGTAAGTGTGCTTAAAAACTGAATGCATTTTAAATATACACCCAGGTTTATATACTTATCAATCAATCCAAATACATATATTGTGAAATGTTTCATTTGTTAATGACATCCCAATATTTGGCAAAGTTCATTAGAGCGTTTTTTCTACAACTTCCATTTCTATTTTAGCGCCAAAATTAAGATTTAGTTCTCTGGAACGCATGGAATGGTAATGCTGTGTTCACACATCGTTCACACAAAGCGTGTGCGCTTGGACACGGCTTTGACAATATAGTAATCATTGCATTCTGTTCCATGCTCTATGCATGTGTGCCATATTAATACCATGAGGATTCCTCGTTTTTAATATTTTGTTAAAGTCTTGCATTTTCTTCATTCATTTGGGGTCTAGCTGAAAATAAAGAACATTTCTGTGCATGCCCCCTTATCAGTATTTTCGGTAACACTTTTAAATAAGCTCCCATTAGTGAACTATTTAATGCATTAACTAACATTGAGCAATGCGTTTGTTACAGTATGTATTAATCTTTGTTAAGATTAATCAAAAATATAGCGGTTCATGTAAGTTAATTTTAGTTCATTTAATTAACTAAGATTAATACAGGTTTCTGAAGTGTCTTTGTTAGTTCAATGTTAACAAATGGGACCTTATTTGTGAAGTGTTGCCATATCTCCACAGTGAAGAAACGGGGAATGTTTTCAGTGCAAAGAAGCCAGCGGTGACTCCTCTAATCCCTCAGTTTAGTTTATTGTGACACGCCAGTTCTCTCGTGGTGTTCAGATACATGTCGCGTCCATGGGCCGTCTCCTTCGGTCACCACCGAGTGAATAAGTACCCCTCAGGTGTGTTCGATCGTCCCATCTATCCATAAACCCTTAGCTTATCTGTTGACAGCCTGTCCCGCCTGCTGACCATGCTTCCATATCACGATGCAGAACAACCATGTCCAAACTAGAGATACCAGCATGCAGTTCCAGCGCAGGTGGCTGTGAGATCTCAGTTGGTAAGACGGCATGGATGCGGTTGATAGATTAAGTGTAAGGCCCGTTTACAGCCGTATCCTCTCTTTTATTTTGGCATTCATGATCTCATGACAGTCCCTACACCTGTGTCCGATCACAGGGTCTGATATCTGGACGCATGGGAAAGCACCTCCATGGTTTTAGTAATTGCATCACCACTGAGATATGTGGATACAGATTTAGATTCCTGACGGCCGGGCAGAGAGAGGCTTGCATCAGGTTATATATCAGGCCTTATATATCACCCCATGATGGATGAGCCACTGTAGAGGAATTCTCTGTGGTTCACACTAAAACAATACTTGGTGTTGAGCCGCTGCCCCAACTTGACCTCTTTCAAGTCATTCTTGCTGTTCACAAAGACGACCATTAGCGTTTAACTCCACATTGGAGATGTCGGGTGTAAAGGTGCACTAAGTAATTGATCTTTTGTTTCCTAAGGGTTCCCAGCTGTGAATTTCATGAACGCTGCTTAAACATTTGTAAAAGGATTTTGGGGAGGATTTCCATTTTTGTGGTACTAATTGTTATTGATATGAATTTTATTAACTCTTGTGCTTTGTTGAACAGCAACAGAGCCTTTTAAGATCCTTGTAAATCTCTCATGCTATATTATCAACAAATATTGGATTGGTATAATATTAGGTGATTAATATAGCATAACAAGAGATTTATAAGCAATTTTTGTTGACTGTCAAAAATGACCAGTCTGCATGTGTTACAAGGTCAGTAAGTTTTAGTCCAAGGTGATAACATTAACATTAACCATTAACAAGTGACATTATAATGAATGAAGATAGTGCAGATGCTGCATGTTACTGCTTGACTGGACAACATTCTTCAAAACAACTTTTTTATTATTATTCCATAGAAGTCGAGTTTCAGGTGAGTAAATAATGTTTTCATTTTTGTATGAACTATTACTTTACATCCTTTGTAAATGACTTCATCTCTTTTATGTTCAAGGCAATTGATATTGAATTTGTTACTGGCAGTAATGGGTGAGTTTACAGCAGAGCAGTGATAAAATCAAATTAAATACAAGAAATATAAATGTATAAAAATGACTATAAATGACTTATGCCAGTTTGTGCTGCTAGGGTGAATTGAGATTCTGCTAAAAATGTGAAAATGAATGAGGAATTCTAATGGATTGTGCACCAGAACTTGATAGGATGTCTTTATGGGTCCAGGTCATTGCACAACCTGATGCTTTACACACACACACACAAAAAAAAAGTGAGGGAAGAGGGGGGAGGAGTATGGCAACTGTCATCACAAACAAGAAACATCTGTCTCATTTGTTTAACTTGTTTTCTTTTAATATGAGAAGTATGTTGGAGATCTGTGAGTTTTGAGGAAGGCCTGGGAGGAGAGGAGCGCTGGTTTCATTCTTCCAGACCTTTGCTGAACTCATGCCTTTCTCTGCAGACTCATCCCTGCCTCGTGTCCTCGCAGGTGAGCTTATGCATACAGTGTGAAATGGAAGTGGATATAATTAGTACTCATTACAGTTTACTTTTATGAAAAACGAAACCAGTAAAATAATTTGAAAAAATATTATAAAATGTTCATTTATATTTAGTATTTAAATTTTGTGCTGTATATAAATATATATATTTTTTACTTATTTAATTTTGATATATATACATTTAGTTTTTATGAAAAATTTATAAAAATTAATAATTTACTGTTAAGTATAAATAGCCTATAATGTATTTTGTTATATTTGTTTACATTTATTTTGTATGATTGACTTATTTGATTTCAATTTATTTATATTATTTTATTATTATTATTTTAATTAATTATTTTATTTAATCTTTTTTTTATAAGGGATGTAATGTTTTATATTTAACAGTACATACCTTATAAAACATAATTAAATAAAATAAGAATACAAAGAAATATATACATATATATATATATATATATATATATATATATATATATTTATTTATTATTCATGTATAAATACATATATTTATGGCCACAAATAGCATATTTGCCATTGACTTTCATGTCTTGGCTTATCAAACAAATGTTCCTGTGATGACTTCAGAGACCAGAGTCATATTAAAAGTAGCTGAAAGGCTAAAGCCCCTGATCTTTGAGTTCCTTTATTGAATTGTAGGTTGATAATTATGTTATGTCCCTGGAAAATCCTTTCCAAATATTAAATTACTGTGTGGTATTTTCCATCAAAGAGGCGGTGACAGGGCCATTCTGTTGACAGGATTAGATTTATCATAGTGAAATCTCCCTCAAGCGTATTTTACATCTATTCTCATACACACAGATTTTTCCACATTCAGGCCTGTATATTTGTCCCAAAATAGCCATAGGAGGAATATCTTACTGTCACAGGCAGATTGTCATGTTCTAGGTGTTAAAAAGTCACCCTGAAACATCCATGTTAGTAAAGCATGTCTGCATGTTACAGTATGAATTTCAAAAGTATGCAGCAAAAGAAAAGCAGCGTTTTGAGCCCCAATATCTCTACTTCCACAAACACAGGATGTGCTGGATATTATGAGGATTTCTCCATGATTTCTCCAGCCTGCGTCCACAGAAATGCCCCTGCTTTAATATCCCAGTGCACAATAAAAGACAAACTCTCCTCTCTTTAAACCACATCTTCCTGTTCCTCAAAGCAGTTTATTAGTAACAGACATCGGTATTACCAAGGAATATGGCAGCCGACTTTAAAATGTGCATATAAAATGACATGGTTGGATTGTTTTAAACTAGTGTGCACGCTCTCACTGTTTTCCAACAACTGAAAAAAGCCAGAGGTGGTTGGATGACATTTGCAACATCAGACTGTCAGGCCCTTGATAGGGAAGACCGTAGTATCCTACAGCAAGGGTGGAGTAAAGGAGTCTGATCGCTTCTGAAGGAAGAAACATTAGATGTAGCAGACATTTATGCAGTGATGCTTTATTATTCACGTGCTTAATTCAAGCTGTTAGGCAGCAGCTCAGCAAAGTGGTGCTTACGAAAGTCATCTCTGGGGCCGCATTGTTGCAGCACTAAACCACACATGCATGTCCGATAACCTTCATTCCTGTCATTATTCCATGAATAGTTTCTATAAATATTTATTGTTCTTGCACATGGTGGCATGACTCAGTTCAGCCTAGACCGGGTCACTAGCAGCTCCCTGACTGGCACTGCCCTCATCCCTAAACCATTACATGGGTCTGTGAAGTTAATACAGAAGGAAGATGCCTTTCAGAATGTCACTGAATTTATTCTGAGAATCTGTCGTAGTTGGTGTGGTTAACCCGGTGATCTCATATTAGCCCTGTACATTACTGTTCAGAAGTTTCGGGTCAGTAAGATATTCTTAAGATATTAGTATTTAAATATATTTTGTATCAAATGTAACTTATTCCTGTGATAGGAAAGCTTTCAGAATCATTACTTCAGTCATCAGTGTCACATGATCCTTCAGAAAACATTATTATCAATGTTGTAAACATATTTTCGTGGAAACCATGATGAGTAGAAAGTTCAATAGAACATTATTTATTTTGTTACATTATAAATGTCTTTACCGTCAATTTAATGATATAAAATAAAAGTATTAATTTCTACAAATCTTTATTTTATTGTCCCGTTCCCCATGTACATACGATGTACTTGTTACAGTAATTACAATAACTGGGTAATACTGACCCTGAATCTACTCCTAAACATAACCTTAACCCCTGTAGTTACCTTATATTACCAGTACTTTTAAATACACTTGAGTACATGTAGTACTGTAAAATAAAGTGCAACACATTTTTTTTTTTACATAATAAAAATCGTACTGACTCCAGCCTTTTGAATGGCACTGTAACTTAATTCAATATTTCAGGTTTAGTACAAGGCATAACATATTGTTAATGACCGCAGTTTTTTCACACTTTGGCCTGGTTTCAGAGACAGGGCTTAGATTAATCCAGGATTAGGCCTTAGTGCAATTAGGACATTTAAAGTAGTCCTTAAAGTTATATTAAGTATTGGTAAAGAGAAATTCAGTGGTAAAGTATTTGTTATAAAACGTGCCTTAAAAAAACACATTACTGGTGCATCTTGAGACAAATCAATGGCACCGATATATTTTAAGATACGTCAGTGCAAGTTGCTTTCAGTTAAAACGGCTCAATGCTGCATTTTAGTCTGGGACTAGATTTAAGCATTTATATTTTTAACACCCAAGCATTAACCTAGATAATTCAGATTAACAGTGATTGTAAGTATCCTAGAATTTTTCTTTTTTTATAATGAAAAGGTGTGACAAGTCTAAATGAATGTTTGTGGTAATCAGCATTACTCCACAAATGCTGTCAACTGAGCTTAAGTTGTATTGAACCCAGGATATTACTTTAACATCGAGCAAGATTGCAAAACCAAACTTTTACAAAATGTAGACTTTTCTCCTAAAAAATGACCAGATTGGTCAGCGTGGTGTTTTTGGTGAAGCTGGTTCTTCCACGTACTGTCATTTGCAAAGAGCAATAAGCACAAGCACAAGGATGTCAGTCTTTGACACAGCATATATTTCAATTTAACATACATTCATATGAAATATAGTCCTCTTCAGTGTATAAGTCTTTACAAACCTATGTTTCTTTTAAAAGCATACTGGATAGCAAGTTGTACTATAGAGAAGCTTGGAGTTATGGTATCGTACATAGTCGCCATAAATAATTCAGTCACTCTGACTAATGGAGCAGGGAATGCTGGGGGATTTGTTTATTTGTGGTATGTGCGTCTGGAGAGGAAAAGTGCTAGTCATCGTGCACAGAATCCATGGTCGGTCCAAGCATCCCAAGCTGGTAAACAATTTATGTTTGTCAGTTTTGTGCCAGATGCATGGTTACAGCTCGGCACCGATGATCCGTCTGCGTCACTAGCTACGACTTTATTTTCAAAGCGCTCCTTTTGAACGGCTTATTAACACTTGTATTATTTCCACTCCGTCTTGTTTGGAGTTGGTTCGCGTCCCTTCTAAAGCAGGGCTCACTTTAACACTCAGCTGTATACGCTATCGGTGAGTGATTCTTGAATTCAAGCAGCATCACAGGAACGAATGGCAGCGAGTATGGAAAAGTACATCTCAGCGCGCAGTGTTTCGATAGTTCGGTTAGTCCCATGTCCATCTTTCAAGATGAAGCCCTAAAGCAGCAGCTTTTAAACATTGACCGTTCTCCATATTCATGTGCCGAGTCAACATCTGTCAGTAACCCCCGTTCCCAATGGCACTCCTCTGGTGCGCGTCACATTAAAAATTCACTCTCTATTCGATTGCAATAAGTTAAAAAATATACATATACATACATATATATGTACATATATATATATAATACATATATATGTACATATATAAAAATAAGAGAGCAACTGCAATTAAAAACAGAACGAGGAGAGAGAGAAAAATACTCTCAATTGGAACGTCAGATATATAGTCTCATGTATGACATGTTCCTCTTTCGTTGCATGAAATGCTTGGGAATGTCTCTGTCTTCCCTTGTGTGTATTTACCCAGTTTCCCTGTGCGTGTAGGGAAGTGTTGAGGGGAAGTTGTGCCGCCTGGATCACCGGCACGTGTGCATCTCTACCATCTTGCGACACTGTTTGCACTTGACGTAGCAGCACCAGTGGAACTTGCAGCTGCAGCGGTCGACCACCTCCACCTCCTCGGTGTGGAACCCGCGACCGCAGCACATGAGCTCGCAGCCGTCGATGGCCTTCGAAGTCTTGTTGCAAAAGCGCCCTGCGGTTCCCATAATGCCCGGCGTTCTGGGGTCGTGCTCGCAGAAGTCTGGGCTCGGGTCCAGGTACACCAGATCTTCGTCCGTGTGCGGCTTGAACTGCGAGTTTCGTGGAACCAGGACCTTGGTGGTGCCCACTTTACGCAGCTCCACTTCTGTGGCGCCGTCGAATTTCTCCTTGATGACGTTGCCCACTTTGCGGAACGGTGGCATTGCTTTCCAGCAGGTCTTCACCTCGCAGGAACCTGAAACACCGTGGCACTTGCATTCCACTCGCATGTGGTTCAGAATCGCCTTGGAATGGAAAAATAAATGTGATTTTATTAACAAATCATGATTGTGAAAAGTTTCAGTGGTGATGTTTGTAAAGCCTCTTACCTTCCTCCCTGCCTCATTATTGTGAAGGTTCATTAGGGCTCTGTTGGAGGACTGGCCTTTACTTCGTTCCCTGATGTCCACAAAGGATGTGGAAAAAGCAACCCCATATGCAATATTATCTGAGCATCCTGACCACTGGAAACCTGTTGAGATAAAGACGGTCAAGAGTGGAGAAGTGTAATGAGAAATCTGCAGTTTTATCAGTCCATTAGGAAAAACAAAGTTTTTTTTTACAAGGTACTGGATTGGTAAATCATCATTCTAACAAAGGTTTCCAGGTTAGTAAAATCAAATATTTGAATGTCATTTATATTTTAGTTAACTAGATATCCATGAGAAGAGCTGTATATTTAGCTTTTTTTTTTATTTTAGCAATGAATATGAAAAAGTATGCCATTTTTACTCTACTTTACTGCTGAGGGTTTCAAAACTTACGACTTTTGACTACACTAAAGCAAATCATTCAAATATTATATGGAAACTATTTATCTTATGTTGATAGCATATTTATTTTCTATTAATTGAACGTGTAATGTTGTATAAATCTTTAAAATAATATTTTTTTGTTTTTTATCTTAGTTAAACTTTTAGTTACTATAGCTGACAATATAATAAAGTAATAAATTACTATCTAATTATTTCTGCCCAGATCTTAGAAAGCAGAATGAAACTATAATATCATAGAAATATTCAATAAATATCTTTAAATTGTTAAATTTAATAAACATTTTAAGATTACAGAATAGTATATCTGTATAGTATTATATTAATATTGTATTACAATATGTTTCAGATCCTGGTCATAAACGGCACCTGTGAATCGATACTGATCACTTCACACGTCAACTCTTCCTATCAAATTGGGCATTTCTTGATCAGGATAAGTTTCTTTCACCGTTCAGTCTGGGTATGCAAGAATAATTTTTGTGGATTCAAAGCAATGCAACTGATTTAATCATCATAATCATTATTGAGATAAGCACACATACCTTCTGGACTGACACCGTGCACATTGCGGTCACAGCCACACTTGTCCAGCTCTCCGCTGCTGCAGGCTCTGGTCACTGCAAAGGCTACGCTAGCAGCGGAGAGAGCGTACACAAATGCAGCTTCTCTGGTTCCTGTGACAGAAACAAGCACACATTAAGCATCCCCATGCTTTTAAGCAGAGCTGGCTTCATGTTCTTTTAAATGGGACTCTACTTACCTTGTGTGACCACTTTCCCGAACACAGGAACGCTCTCTAGCGTGGAGCAGTTCCAGCGTCGGTTGCGGAACTGAAACTGGCACTCGTCGATGGCGAGCTGGGCTCCCCTGCGGACCGCGTCCATCACCTCCACGTTACGCTTGCAGATCTGAACCTGCCTCTGGATGAGTCCTCGGAGCTTCTCACAGGTTTCTTCATCAGAGATGCTCCCCACTGAGGACAGCTTTGCCAGGTATCTGAGGACAAGCCAAGAGTTCATAGACTTAAAGTTCATAGACTCATTAACACAGACATTTGTACTGACATTTTTTTCTAGAAGCTGGATGTTTTTGGAGCTGGAAGAAAAAGTGTAAATATCACATGGACTATGCAGGGTGAATAAAGGGATCTATGCAAGGATGTTTTTTTATTAGTTCAGTTGCCATTACTTTTTCGTCCTATGACATTCGGTTTCCAGAGTTTTGTAGTTTTCAGTATGTTTAGTTCATAATACTTCATAACAAGTAAAAAAAAAAAACTAAAAAAAAACATTAGATACATCACTGGCTATCATGAACTAGAAATAAACAATCATTTTATTGCATTGGAAATATTACATATGTATGGAATCTGACATTAAAATGTATCAGTCAAGTTAGCTAATCTATTCTAAAGTTAAAAATGATCAGTAGTATATTGGTGTGTTATTAAATATTGTATATTTGTTATATTTATTCTGTAAAAAAAAAAGTTCATTATAAGTTCATGGTAACTATTGCATTAATTAATGTTCACAAGTTTCAACTTATTGGAAATGGTTGTTTCCAAAAGGCTTCTGAAGTTTAACTGATATTATTGAAATAAGTTCAATGGTATTAAACTTTTCAGTTCTCCTTATTTAGTGAAATTTTCATGTTTAATGAAGGCAGGTTATAAAGGTGTATATATGAAGAGTTCAGATGCAAAAGCCTCTAAGTGCCATTTGAAATTTTCTTCTAGAATGATCATTTTTATCAAGATTGTATATTTAAGTTCAGTAATTTCACTTAAATGGCAATGAAGATTACCTATTAATTGTCATTTAAGTGAAATTACTGAACATAAATATACAAGCTTGATAAAAATGATCATTCTAGAAGAAAATTTCAAATGGCACTTAGAGGCTTTTGCATCTGAACTCTTCATATATATATATATATAGATTTAATTTTTTTTAGATATACTGAGTATATAAAACTAAATTTAATTTGCGGTCTTTTAATTTATTTACGTTTTAGCTAGTTTCGGGTTTTAGTTTAGAGTAATTTTCCAAATATGCTTTATATATATTTTTTAAGTTAAATGATTTCATTTAGTTGTTGTTATAGTTTCCGTTAACAATAACACTGCATTGTGGCACTAACAGGTTTTCCCATTGACTCTCTATAGCACAAACAGCGCAGATCTAAACGCTGTGGCTCTCCTGTGACGCTCTTGGAAGGCTGTGCTCGACAGAAGAGGTAAGGGTGATGTTGAGAGAGGCGGATAGAGACTATCTTCACCATCACCTCCAGGGCCAGGGGGTCGGGGCAACACCATCGCTTTAATGGGTCTGCTGAGCTCCATCTCTTTAAAGCACCTTATAAAAATAGTCCTATACTACAACGCAGCGCACAGATTTCCTCCGTACACACCAAGCTTGGTCTCATTAGCATCAAGAATGGGTGGAGATCAAAGTCTTGACTGTTTAAGTTCTGTACAGATGCATTTTGGGTTGCGTGCAGGTGATGTTTGCAAGAGTGGTCCCGGACAGCTTTGTTTTGTGTTATTTGTCTCTAAAGGTCTTTTGGTGTGGTACTGAGTAATTCGAAAGGACGCCCACATGTATCACGGATGGATGTCTCAGAATGGCTTTGAAGGTTCTGAGCTGTAAATACTCATTTAAGTTACAAGATCACAGCGATGCCATTGAGGAGCCATTTGTGGATCCCCAAAAAACCTCTCAATGATCAGTTCTTAAAAGAACCATTTCTTTATATAAAGAACATTTTTTTAAAAAACTTTTTCCACCATGAAGAATTTTTACTGGTGACGCATTACAATGACTTTAACTAGTTCAGATCAACTAACAATCAAAAATACTTCTATAAAGTGTTCATTTATCTTAGTTCATGTCAACATTTACTAATGCATTATTAAAATCCAAAGTTGTATCTGTTAACAATATTTCATGGACCTTTGCTAACATGAACTAACAATGAACAGTTGTACTTTTATTAGCTAACGTTATCAAAGATTAATACATTAACCAATGAGACATTTTTGTAAAGTGTTACCCCTTTTATGGAATGGCAAGTTTCTATGAATGTGGAACCATAGATGCCAATAAAGTGAATGCCGTTCACAGAGAACAAGTTTTTGCATTACTATGTGCTGTTTTCCATTGTTATTTTATGTCATACCGTTGCACTTGCCTCTTGCATTTTTTTTTTTCATGACCATTTAGTTTGAAACTTACTTCCCAACTGTTAAAAAAGCACATTCAATATAGTACAAATGTGTGTATGAATAAAATCCGGACTAGATCCACAATGTTGTCACTGTCATGTGACCTACCAGTATCAGTTCACCGCCATTCAAAAAATCCAGTCCCGTCCCGTGCCTCATGGGATAGGAAAGTGTTCATCATATGCACACTACAGAATCTCAACGGTTGCAGTATAGGTACTTTTCGCCTATCGTTTTATCAAATGTTATGTATTTGGACCAACCACTCGGCTCGCATACTGTGTTTTCGGCCTATTATGTGGAAGTAAGCGCATTCAGACACAGGGAATGTTCTACAAATGTGGGCCTCAAATTAAAAACTCATCTCTCTAGACATTGCTTATTTTTCATATTACTGACCTGCATCTCCAACTTTTAACACCATAAACATGTTCTTTGTGAATGTTCCCTATAATAGTCTTGAGGTCTGCTTCATTTCAAAGGCTCATTTTAACAAGTTATAAAGGGCGACTGGCAGCGGCGCATCTCACCCTCTCGGCTGTTGACAAGAGCTGATTTTGAAGGCCAAGGCTGGGGCAGATAAGAAACAAACACCTTGTTCACAAGACCATCTCTGCTCTCACAAGCTTTGATAACACACTTCTGTCCGGCCAGAAGATGAAGCATGACATCAGCGGCCAGATGCAGACGCATTCTGCATGGCGGGTGATCGAGTTTCTTTTTTATCATGTGGGGCATCTGTTGACGATTGCATGTTCTTGCATGCGTGTTTACAGCTTTTGTTTGTTACACCAGTAAATTAGCTCTGTGATCCTGTCCTGATAATGAATCTGGCAGCCAAATGGCAGCGGAGGCCCGTCCGTTCTGGCGGGATAAGCGCTGGAATATAATATATCAGTGCCAGATGCTCTCATAAGACTTGCGCTCGGGATTTTGCCAAACAAGCACCTGAAGAACGGCCCGCTGCATATTGGTCTGGGAAAGAGATTGTCTGAGACCTTGAGAGAATCTTGTTTTCATTGCTCCCCATTTCTAGCGTTCTCTTCTACTTTATTTCCCCCCCCAAATTTACTCGCTAATCGCAGCGCTAAGTTTGGGAAAACAAAGGGAGCCGACGCGACTGTGGGATTTTGTAAAAGAATGGGAGATGTCTTCCTGTGTGTTTCTGGGAGGTTTTTGCGGAGCATTCCACCTGGAGCACGGTGCCTTCTTCCTTTTGTGTCATGTTTGTGTTGAATTACACAACCCTGGCCTTCGAGCGCTGTTGGCTCCAGATGGCTTAGCCAAGCGCGACTTAGCACGCAACCAGGCTGTTCGAGAGAGTTTGGAAGAGAATGAGAGAGAAAAAGAAATCGCCAACTCATACACACACCAGGCTGTATATATCCGCTCGCCTCCTACTGCTGTCAACATATAAACAAACTTAAAGTTATATAATATACACCACCATTCAAAAGTTTGGGGTCGTAAGGTTTTTGAAAGAAGTCTCTTATGCTCAACAAGCCTGCATTTATTTGATAAAAAATACAGTAAAAGCGGTAATATTGTGAAATAATAGTACAATTCAAAATTGATGTTTCCTGTTTGAATGGGTTTTAAAATGTAATTTATTCCTGTGATCAAAGCTGAATTTTCAGCATCATTACTCCAGTCTTCAGTGTCACATGATCCTTCAGAAATCATTCTAATATGCTGATTTGATCCTCAAGAAACATTTCTGATTATCAATGTTGAAAGCAGTTGTGCTGCAATGTTTTTGTAGAAACCGAGATTTCACAACTCTTTTGATGAATAGAAAGTTCAAAAGAACACCATTTATTTTAAAACAAAAAATATTTAGAAGAAAATATTTCTTTAAAAAAAGAAGAAAACTTACTGACCCCAAACTTTTGAAAGGTGTGTGTGTGTGTATAAATCACTGTAGACACTCGGAAAGTGGAAAGTGTTTATAATTTTTACAGAAAAAATACTGTAAAAATGCTACAGTAAAAACCTTACCATATACGCTTCACTTCCTCTCAGCATCTTTTTTGTGAGTTTATTGAATAATCAAACGATGGCTGTTGACATTTCCTGTCTCTCTGTGGTAAATCGGTGAAGGTAAATATCAGACCTGTTACAGCTACGACAGCAAGTAAACATGCATGCTGCTGCGTCCAAGGGCCACAATTTCATGATCCTTACAAAAATATTTGATATTTACATATTTGTCAGCTGTGCGTCACAGGAAGACATGTCTGTGTATTAAAAGCTGTTTGTCTGACAAATTCAGCGTTAGGGGCTTTTAACGAAACTGATGCGTCACCCTCGTATTTCCATTTTTTATTATTATAAATCCACCAACATTTAATGTCCCTCAGCAATACCAAGGAGTTTGTTTTGAAAAGAAACACTATTGCTGTTACTATAATGCATGAATGTTGGCATTGCTCATACTTTTACAAAACTTAGTAGTGTGACTTGTTCATAAATTTCCTATTAAATCTCTGAGCAATCAGATTTGATTTTCAGCTGGAAGATGATAAATGGCATTACATGCAACCCCCCAGGGGCCAGTTGCATAAACCTGGCCACTAAATCTTAATAACTAGTCTGTCTAACTCGCAGTTAGTCTTACTTTTCAAATTTAAGTTTCCAACAGCATTTTTTTTTTTAAATAAAAATATTTTTAGCATTATAAATGTCTTTACTGTCCCATTCAATCAACTTAATGCATCCTTGCTGAATATGAGTATTAATTGTGAAACTCTTGAACCGTGGTGTAAAGATGACGATAGTCACACTTCATTTCTCCTCACAACATTGAAAATGCAGTCAAAAAGATGTCCAATAGAAAGGACCCAAAATGTGAATCAAACATCCGTCGGGGGATGCGACATGTTTTCAGAAACAGATGTGTCATTCTTGCACAACTGTGTTTCTCTGATAAACAGCTAGTTTCCTCAATACCTCAGTGACTCATTGGTATTTCTAACTCTTGCAAACTCTTAAAAGCACATGTACCAAAAAGTAATTTGCTCATTTGCTTTTAGTTATGAACATCTTTAGAGTTGAATTTCTGCATATCTGCAGGTCTGTGTTTAACTCTAGAGGGCAGTGTTATCTCATTTATTTACAGTATCCTAAAAGATTAGCGCTACAATAAACTGAACTTGGTCATTTCAATCAATCATATGGATCTCATTTGGCGTCCAAGAAAATATCACGTCAATTCCAATTGTTAATATTTATTTAAGCTTGTTTCTATCTCTTCTAGCAGATTAAATATGTACCAGATGTACATCATGAAGATACAGCGCACCAAAAGTCGTTCAGAGAGGTAAGAACTTGTACATTTAAACACACATTAATTCAGCTTTTCTAGTTGTTGTATATGAATATGCTTATACAGGGTAGACCTTTTGAATCATACCCAGCTAACAAAAATATCTAAGAACGTTTTGCTAAAATTCCCATTTTATGACAGTGTAATTTCTGACATCCATTTTTTTTAAACATATAAAAACAATTATTTGTAACGTAAACATAATTTTGCCAACATAATGTGAATGTTACTTTTGAATGTCTGCTGAACGTTCTAAATCATGTAGTAACATTTAAGTATTTTAAATTAAAAAACGACATTCAATGAACAATTTATAAATACCATGTTTTTGGTGGTAACTTTTTAGAGACCAGATAACTCTGAATAAGCGTTCTGTTAATGTTACTGAAGGAGTTTTTGCCCATAACTTTGAGAGAACCTTGCCAGAACTTTAGCCAAAGTTCTGAGAACGTTCCCTGTTAGCTGGGTATATGCCTTAAAACCAAGTGAAAAACAGAACTACTTGTGTAAAATATAATTTGCATCAATTCAAGAAGTACATGGGTGCATTTATAGGTAAATTTCGAAGACATCCCTGCTTCTGATCTCTAAAGAACATCCTAAACATCTTGTGACCGGAACGTCAGAACGCAGATCTGTAAAAGTGAATATGGATGAGGCTGGAGGAAATGCAGTCAGGTACAGTAGGGAAAAATGAAGAGAAATTACTTTTTTCCTGGTTTGAAGTTTTATTTTTACAATGAAAGAAGTTCGTCCTCCATAAAAATACAAAAGCAAAGGCAAAAAAAAAAAGTGTTAAATTGAGCTTATGGCCTCTCAGAAGGGTTTATGTGGCTCTCAATCTCAATTGTGAAAAGCATTATTACTGCAAGAAAATTGATCCTGATTAATGGGCAGTCAATAAGAGATTGCTCAACTTCAAATTTTCCATCTCTCTTTTACTGTATAGGTCTATCACCTATTTTTCTACATGTAGTGTGTAATATTGCTGTTCGTAAACATACAAGGTCTGCAAAGTTTCAGAGATCAAAGTGCAGATTAATAGTTATTGTTTCCCAAAATAAAGAAGAGATTCTGAACTGCATGAAACGAGTAATTTCAGTCTCTCTTCCTGCATGAATGTCTTTTGACCCTCAAACACAGTATTTGTCTCTGAGTTTGGTTCGTGATGCTGACATGTTGAGAAGACGCTGTTTTCTGCTCTGCAAAAGCAAATCCACTTTGGATGCACTTCCGTTAAGGACTCAAATGAATACGCTAAAACTGAAGTTATCGTTTACTGTTTTAATGCTGAGAAAGATCCGGGCGATGCGATGCAAGCGGTTAGACCAATCACAACAGACTGGGCCATCTGACCAATCAGAGCAGAGCTGGCTCTCAGAAAGGAGGGGTTTAGAGAGACCCTTTATCAAACCATTTCAGACACAAGAAGATATGCTTGTATATAAATTGTGTATTACAAGAAAATGTAAGTTTTTATGCATGTAAAGCTTCTGTAGGAGACTCCAAAACACATTGAGGAACCTTTAAAATAGCATAATAGGGGCACTTTAATGAGGATAATAGAGGAAAGAGATAAAAGCCGACCTGTTTTATTAAGTTAACCTTTTAATCGGCTGTTGTATGAGTGGAGGTATGTGACAACAGGTTTTACAGCTTCATTACCCTGTTGTCACTGGTGTTATTTGTGTTATCAGCCCTCGGCGCCAGAATGTTTTTCACATTAGAGGTTTCTCTCTTCTCATGTTGCTCATCAGCTGTGAACTATTTATTGACCATCCATGTGCAACCGTCTCCACCACTGTTCTTTCCATCCCATGCGGAGAGTAACACTGCATCCCATCCTAAACAAACTGCATGGTTTTGTATTGTTTTATGTAATTGCATTAGTGAACCTTCTGTGAGCTCAGCATCTTAAAACCCATCTCAGCTGCTGTATTTGACAGAGTGCAACTCTTTCTTTTAGTTCTGAAATTATTGCATAATGGAACTAGAAAAGGAAAGTTCATCAAGACAAACTTTAAACTTTAAAAACCATTGAATTGTGAAGGTTGCCTAGTCCTTATGTAGGTTGGATACTTAAAGATTGGATGAATTGAGAATCAGGATTTTTATAGTCTATGGATATTTTGGAGGATATTTGGAAATGGGGAAATTGTTCGATTGGTTAAAAAAGACAGCGCACTAATGCCGGGTTCAGACTACACTATATCACACTGATTTTGACATGATATCAGATATCAAATCAGGAGCCGTAGTGATTTGTAAATGACAATAGGCATTGATCGTTTTATCTTGTAGTGTGTCATAGATGACAACCGACACCGTGCCTGAGACTCTTCACGACATCCTGAAAGAAAGACTATCATGTTTCATTTGTTTCCGTCACATCTGTGACGTTGACCAATAGGAGCAAACACGCCGCTTTGGTAGCCATTGTTTGTTTATGCTCTTGTGCTCGCTAGTTCCGCCTCCTCGATGACATCATGCATGTCATTAAAGATGACAAGCGATGATTGGTCAATAAGCAACGTGTAGTCTGACATGTTTCTTGTCCATAACACAATACAATTAGGAGCCAAAATATCATAATCTAAAATAGTGACTATCGTAACAGACAAAAATATTGTGTAGTCTGAACCCTGCACAAGTTGGAACATTTGTGCAAAGTTTGGTGGATTTAATGTGAAAGCTCTAGGAGTTTCAGTCAGAAATGTTGGTCTCCACTTAAAGGGACAGTTCACCTAAAAATGAAAATTCTCTCATTTATACTCTCATGCCAGCCTAGATGTTCAGTACACATCGATTCGTCCACGGGTCGTATTGATTACTGTTATGATCGCAGTGTGCGTCAGCCGTTCAATGGCATTATTTGGACTCACAGAGATGGATTATTTTCCTAAAAATCTTTGTTTGTGTTTATCCGAGGGTGAGTAAATAATTTTCGGGTGAACTATCCCTTTAAGGATTTTGAAGTTTGATCAATAACAGTATGCTGTCTTTGCCAAGCCGAGATGAAAGCAAGAGTCGCTGCTTGTCAAAATGCATTAGAATAAGTATTGACTGACCATTTGCAGTATTTATTTAGAAAAGAGTTTGTTTGATAACATCTACCATCTGTTATTTATGCTCTCTAATTAGTGATTCATTCCTGGCATTCTAACACAAAACAACTGCAAATAGTCATTGATAAAAATTGATCCAGCAATGTAAGCTTATATTTGCATGAACAAGCACATTCTGTAGATATGAAGGTTTGAAGATGTGCAGGTGTTCTCGTGACCCGCACCTGCACCTCCACACAACAATAATACATTCACACATCCCACAAATGAAAAGCTTTCAGCTGTACTTCAAAACTTTTCATTATTACTGTTGAGTAAAAGATCTTTTATTGCAACTTGATGCTTTTTAAGCAACACTGATCTGAAGAACCTATAATGAAACTTTTTTTTTTTTTTTTATCTATGAAGAGGTTTGTGTTGAACCTTTAGCCTACTACATAGAAACCATTGCAGATCTTTTATTTTTAAGAGTGCGTGCAGGTGCTATATTGAACTGAATGCATACGTTCACAGGCTTCTTACATGCAACAAATACGAAACTAAACAGAATGAGTTTGGTTACTCACTCTTATCTGATTTTATTTTAAATGAGTGAGACAAAACATAAACAGTGTGTTTTCCTAATCTTACCTTACATCTACATCTCATTTTGAGATCGGACATAACGTGCTGCATGTTTGTATAAGACGAGGTCACTATTTATTTCATTTAAACTCGAATAACAGTGTTGCTTAGAAGATTTATGTCTGAAGATGGTCTTCATTAAAAAGCAAGCAATGGATTCACTGAAATGTTTTGAATTCACCCTATTTATTGTCAGTTGGAACAGCTGGTTCCATTGATTGAACAGATTTTTTTTATACTAATATATTTTTTTCTACAATTAATAAACTTTAAAATACTTTAATGTTTTTTTTTTGTGGATAATTGCAGGTTTTACATTGAGTATCTCAAAGACCTATGCCCGTTCCTTGTTGATCAAATGCATATTAACTGAATCTCTCAATTCTTATCAAACGTTTTACTTCAGGACAAGTCAGATATTTATGACATTAGTTACTAGTATTCCTGTCAAGGTAGTGTTTCTTAATAGTATAGACTACACTACAGCTTCATGCCCACGTGTTGCTCACATAACTTGAAAACGTTGTCTAATGTCTATTTGGCTACTTGCTAATACCTGTCCTGGGATAGGGTTGGAATAGTGAACAGGCTCCTGTCAGAATGATCATATTTTGTAGACAGGTAGGAGGTTTTCCTTTAGTGTGAAGCGTGTCTGTACATGCCCCAAACCTGTCACCTCGCCTTTAGTTAAAAACACTCTTCCATCGAAAACTCAACTGCATCTGGATAGATTAAATGATGTGCTATTCTGCCCTGAGGATACAGATATATAATCTTAAACAGCAAGAAATGCAAGCATAGAACAGAAATCTTGATATGGCCTAAACCAAGCCTGCTATTCTGCTACTTAACCAATATGAATGTCCAAATCAGACCATTGCTTCCTTAGCATAATCGTAAACTACTATGAAATTATTGATTTCTGCAGCTCTGTTAAGCACTGTAAGTATGATGAAGAGTGCTGTTACTGCTGTCATATTCATGCGTTGCTCTCCAGGCTGCGCGCAACCAGCGCCAAGCGCAGCTGTGCCAAATGCACATGAACTGAAAGTCTGTGATGTCAGTCTCCAAATAACCAGTTTCATTTCCTTATATTTTGTGCTCTCCCTTCAATGCAAGCTTTTGTTTAAACTGACTTTGTTTTCTATTATAGGCCACATTACACTTAGTTTGTGAGACTATACTTCATGTCTTCTGCGCGTTCAAAAATGTGCAGCAAAGGCATTAAGGTATGCGATCTAGGTGCTGAATATTCTCATTTATATGATCATATCATCATAAGTCAGATTTGTGATTGCCATGGCTCATAAATTGTGGTGTACTGACACGCTACACATTTGCTTTTGGGAATCTGACTGACTTTAGTCATAACAGACAAAATAGACGTCAAAACATCACATGAATGAAGAAAGTGATATTCACTTACAGCCAGTTGCTCGCATTGGCGGAGAAGAGTGCTAGAAAGAGCATAAGCAGTGACCTTATCAAATACTCCGATGACATCTTGAGAGGATACAATCAGGTAAAGGTTGCCGGGATAAAATCCTCAGGAGGAGTTTGTCAGGGGCACTGCGCTGAAAAGTTGCATCGAAAAGCGATTAATCCATCATTGCGCATCCATTTGGATGAGAAGCAGGTCTGTCCGGATCAACAGTTCTTGCCTCCGCGTAAAAACTAGCAAGTGCTCAATATAGTTAGTATAGTGGCAGTAAAATCACACTGAGCGGTATCCTCTGATGCGATTTCTTCAGAGCGCGTGCTGCGGTTTCCACGGTCCACTTTTACGCAGCATCAGGTAAAGATGAACCATGCGCGGTCCCGCCAGTAAAGTGAGTCTAAATGACAGTCCTAGTCCTGGTCCTGCGCATGCAGTTAATTCACGTGAACGTGAAGTTCAGCTCGGTTTGGTGACCCCTGTAGATGCCACTCTGAATTCAGTCTGAGAGTGAATGCTGAATTTACTGACTCCTGAAGGGTTTGGTAGGGGCGGCGCGTCATTTGGGGGAGGTTTGGATGTGTGAGAAAGCAGATAAAGGCGGGTTTAGTGCATGCATATATGTTTTCTCTCGCGCTTGGCTGCCAAGTATTTTTAGAGTTCTCCAGAGGGACTCAATGCGGCAGCTCTTCGCCGTACTCGAGGTATAACCTCTTATACTTTTGGCAAGGTGTATTTTCCCTGGCCTCAGTGCCCCCAAACGCAAGTACTTTGTGGTTAAGATGCTGTTTATAGACTGCCTTGTATTTTGACAGCTTTGTATAAAAATAGACATTATGGCATATCATTAATGCTGTTATATAGCTTATAGTTGTCATTTGAATGAAAATTAAGATTTATGGATTTCAAGAGTCGCTTCAAGACACATCAATCCCCAAAGATTTCATTTATTAGGTTTACATAAACAAACGAAGCCAGGTTTTCTATCGAACATTGGGCAAATCACTTCGGGTTGTTTCCTTTCAGTACAGTAACATCAACAGTTCATCATATATGTGTGTTTAACATTTGCAATAGGAAACCACAAACATATTTCGATGCTGGTAAATCTTAGGTGTAATTGTTTTTAATCTGCATAGTACTGGACTGACAGACAAGTGTTTGACACTCAAAATCCCTGTTGACCAACAGAGGGAGAAAGTGAGTAACAATGACTGATGCTTGTCAAGGTTGCTGTTTTTTTAATTGAAGGACTTCTAGGTTTCAATCTGTGAGATTGTTCTGATTAATCTCTCAATTTTTAAGTTATGCTACCAAATGCTGTCAGTTTTTTTTTTTTTTTTTTTACTTTTTTGTAACTTAATGTTGCAAAATGTGAACTTTCTGAGCCCAGATGTGCGTCACAGTTTAAAGAATCAGATCATTTCCATTTCAAAACATACTTTCGAGAAGGACTGTTCAAAATGTTTCGGACTTGATTCCATATGCATTTTTTATGCATTTTTAAAATCATTAAAAGCAAAATTTAGGTAGAATTATTATTATTTTTTTGTATTCTATATCACTTATTAAAATGAATGGAGACATGTAATTTGTCAAAATACTGATAAAATATATGTTAAATTTTTTCTGTTTGAATATATTTTAAAATGTTATTTATTCCTGTGATCCAAGCTGAATTTTCAGCATCATTACTCCAGTCTTCAGTGTCACATGATCCTTCAGAAATCATTCTAATATGCTGATTTACTGCTCAAGAAACATTTGATTATTATATGTAAGTGTTGAAAACAGTTGTGCTGCTTAATATTTTGTGGAAACCGTGATGGTTTCTTTGAGGATTCTTTGATGCATTTAAAGTTCAGTATGATAAATGGAAAAACCGCATTTATAAAAAAGTATAAACCTCTTGTAACAATTAAAGTCATAAGTGTTGATCAATTTAATGCTTCCTTGCTGAAAAAAAATCAATGCACAACTTCTTTGAACAATAGTCAGGCTAATTATCATATATATATACATGTATATATGTGTGTGTGTGTGTATGTATGTGGATTTAAATGACTTAAAAAAAACGAATACTTGCCAAAACATTGTATTAGTGTTTAGACTAAATACATTCCAATTGTGTAATTTCCCTCCCATCAGGCCTTTTCAGTGCTGTTGATGGCTCAGACTCGGTGTCTGGACTTCTGAGGGACCAGAACACACTTGCTGCCGGTTCTGTTCAGTTCTGCACCTCACTGGTGCTGATTTACTGAGCCTTGGCCCGTGTGCAATCCCACACTCACAAAAGAGGTGTGATCTGTTATCCTCACAGACCGACGCCACCGATGAGAGCAAGACTGGATGGAGCCGAGGAGACGAGGTTTGGACAGTGGACAACCTACATGACACTAGTTTTTCACAGTTGCTGTGCTTAAACTCTCTCTTTCCCATTGAGCAAATCAGCAGCCTTAAAACCACAACCAGCGGAGGCAGATTGCTCAGAGTAAGAGAGTAAGTAAGTGCTGAGTTCTGTGTTGGTGCTGATTTGGGAACACCGCCACACTCTTCTTTTGTCTTGCATCCAAACAGACTTATGATATGTGTTTGTCAATCAAATATCTTCCTCAGATTTCCAATCTCTCATCTGTAACTGCTTAACTGGTTTGTTGATATCTGTAGTGTCAAAGTTATACAATGCCCTTTTCTCCAGCCACAAGTATTTTATTTTAATGCAGATTCATTGACATGGGCACTTCATATATACATGCCCATCATATAAATGTGCCAGATTTAGCCTTACAGATAAATAGTCATCTGAAGTCTGAGGCAGTTTGATGGCAAGAAGAAGAAAAGAAACACAACTTAAATTACATATGCCTATAATTAGTAAAACAATGACTCTATAGTACATTAAACATTAAAGTATCATGCAAGTAAACAGAAACATATTGGCACAAAAACACAAACAAAATGACTTAAAATATAAGCTAACGAACCATCATGGTCATGACATGTTTAATTATCCAATAACCGCTCTTTTACAGATTTATAAAATGAGTTAAAATATGTAATATTCCCACAGTTTATTATAAAAATGTGAAATTTGCTTTTACCCTGCTGATTTTGTGTCTTTTTTTTTCCAGAGCAGTTCAGCAACAAGACCGTTCTAGACTTGTGTGTGTGTGAATAAACATGCACTCAAAGATGCTGATTTACAACCGAGAAATTATAGACATGTGCCAGCAGTGAATGAATCCATTCTTGCGGTGCGAGCGCAGCAGACGTCTGGACAGGCTCTTCACAGCACGCTCTGAACATGCGAGTGCATAACAGTCATTGTACAGCAGACTGCAGTGCCTAGCCTTCACATGACTCCTGCACACAGCTTGCTCTTCCTCCGTCTGGAATCCTTCTAGTTAGTCTGTGTCAGCCCTTATCAATAGTTTTCAGTTCATAAGACACTGTGAAATAATATCGTCCTTTATACGTCAGCCTGTGTTTTCACATTTCAGCCTCTAATAAACAGTACTTTACAATACTACTGAATGCTTGAATCTGATGACAAACGTTCTAAGGTGTGCAATTTTTTTTTCAGGCTAATAACGCACGGCTAAAGTAGTTCCAGGCAGGCCTTGACCACATTACAGTTCCGTATCACTTCGCCAAATGATTTCAGTTATTTCAAAGGTCCTTACAGCTTACAACAACAAAAGAACCAAAACCCACAACGACACTGATGAAGAAAATAAATATAGTGAACAATAGGATGAAAACAACAAATTCTTTCCATGTTTTATGTAAAGACAGCACATAGGCCTACTCTCCTTGTCGTGCTCTCCCACTTAAGCGCGCACACACACACATACAGTACAGACACACACTCACACAGAAATGCGTTTTAAATTATTTTATCAGAAAAATTGTTTAGCTGCGTAAAAGCTACATGACATTTGTCACTAAGAGAGGTAATAACACCGCTGTTCTTGAAGCAAATAAACTTATCTTCGTTATTAGTATAGACGCTGATGCAGAAACACTGTTGAGAGACACAGACTCAGGTAATTCTCTCTCTCTCTCTCTCTCTCTCTCTCTCTCTCTCTCTCTCACTCACTCACTCACTCATTCCATGTTTTATGTACGGACAGCACATAGGCCTACTCTCCTTCTCGTGCTCTTCCACTTAAACGCGCACACACACACATATACAGTACAGACACACACTCGCACAGAAAAGCGCAGCTTTGATGATTTTAGCAGAAAAATAGTTTAGCAACTTAAGCTATGACATTTGTCACTAGAGGTAATAACACCGCTGAAGCAAATAAACGTAGTTTCGTTATTAGTATACTAGACGCTGCTGCAGAAACCCTGTTGAGAGACACAGACTCAGGTCATTTTCTCTCTCTCTCTCTCTCGCTCTCTCTCCCCCCCTCCCCACACACACCTTAGTCCTACACACAAGACACAACATTTTCTTGAAAACAATTTTTATGAATATATCGCGTCGTGGTATTACCACCTCGGATGTGCATTATTTTCTGATAATTCAATTACATTATGCAAATATTATTTATATTAACAATCTTATTAAATAATATTATAAATATTTATTGTTTTGCGTTGTATTTATTTATTATCATTTAAGCAGGATATGTCAAAGTCCTATTTTATCACAGTCTGATGCCGTCAGTGAACCAATGTAGACTAACTGTCACTAAATACATTTGTTATCCAGTTGTTGTCATTTATTTTAAAATAGAAGTTTCTGACTGATGAAGTTTTAAATTGAAACAAACATGGAAAGAGTTATTCGGACAGTTGCGTTTTACTGTGCACATACTTTGGAAAGATCCAGGAAATGACATCAGTATCTGTGGCCCATCTGCTGCGATTGAGTTCAAGAGAGGACGTTGAGCCCAAATTAAAATCAGATCTAAGGGTGCTGATCAGATCTGCATTCTTTGTCATGAATACATATATTGTTGTCTTTTCAGACCAAAGCAAGCTGTCTAGAATTAGGCCGTCAGTGTTGAAGTCAGTCAGAAGTGAGCAGAGATGTGCAGAGGTTAGGCAACAGAAGGTTGATCTGATCATCCCTGTCTGTGATAAATTAAATCCAGAATGAATGACTCCTGGGAAAGTGGAAGAAAAGGGCTTAGTCATGAAAAGGCGTTCCTGAGCCGTCCCGCCCTCCATGGCAACATGGATTGGCACATATATCTGATCACAATGGCATTCCGAACCCAAACAGATTTTATACAGCTTGTGCTTGCAGAGCCGTCGCCAAGGAAACGGCTTCCCAATGGCATGTTAATGGTGGTGCACCGGACCCCTTTAACATTTACACTGAGCGTTGGGTGCCATAAACATTTCCCCTTGCGTTCGGTTGACTGTGAGTTATGGTGTATTATGGTCAAGGGTCTTTTCCGGCCTCTTACAATAACCCCTGCTATCGCAAAGATTTTGCCAATAAAAATGACTGTCAGAAATTTTTTAGATAAGATTTATTCATTTTGTGGATGCTTTTTTTTCCAGAGGGACACAGTAGGACACAAACGGTTAACATTAGAAGTGATGCAAGATACTTTCAAAGTTGCAAGAAAATCAATGCATCTCTGGAATACTTGATTTTGATTGGTTCATACTGGCATTTTATGCTGCATTCACGCTATGTCAGAATTACCATAATTACGAGATGACAATTCGTGACGTTCTTCTCTGAGCTGACTTGAAATAATGCGTTTCTTAGGCAACATTATCAATGTCAAAGTAGTGGTACAGCGGTCAGGTGGAAGTCGGAATTCTGCGAAAAATTCTGAATTTACAAGTTTTAGACCTTACGCGCCAGAGAAACAAGCACAGCCATCTTTAGAATTTTGTGTTTGAATTTCTGTTTTGCGGTAGCTCTGTTTGTAGAGTTACCAAAAGTGATCTTGAGCGCTGTAATGTTTGAAGTGGATATTATAAGGCATCATAAGGTCTAAATGAGGACGTGAATGCTTTTTACAAGTCAGAAACTCGTAATTACAGTAATTAAACTCAGATAAATAAACGGCCCAGCATAGTATATTAATTTAAGTAGCTGGTTAATAACTGAGCTTGTTAACCCTGTTTGGGTTTATTTTGCAGTAAAGACCCAGTTCAATGTATATTATTTTTTACTTTAGTAACGTTTTAATTTGTTTTATTTTTGTGTGTGTGTGTGTGTGTTCTAGCATCGATCATGGCAACCCTTGCCTCTGTAAATCCTGATGAACACAACACGGGTGTCATCTGAGTGAAAGTGTTTATGGGTTCATCTATCTCAGATCACAACAGGTTAAGTTTGTTCTCCTTTCCCCTCTGCCTTCAAACATAAAGCAGATCTTCAGTCAATACTGCACAAATATTGACCAGACTGTTTGTAATACTGGAAAACTGGTCTACAAAATTCACGAGGTACAAATGACCACAAACAAGCTAACTAGAAGAATATGGAAAATGCAATATAATAATTATAAAACATAAAATAAACTCATATTTTATTGAGAAAAAAACATTTCTCAAAGTTTTTCAGAGTAGTTTCTTATCCTCACCAGGGCTGCAGTTATTTGATCAAAAATATAAAAATAGTAATATTTTGAAACAATGCCATTTAAAATAATGGAATAGTTGAATTTTCAGCATCATTACTCCAGTCTTCAGTGTCACATGATCCTTCAGAAATAATTCTATGATGATTTGCTGCTTAAGAAACATTTATGATTAAAATCAGTGTTGAAAACAGTTGCTGTTTTTTCAGGATTCTTTGATGAATATAAAGTTCAAAGGAACAGCATTTATTGTTAGTAGAAATCCTTTGTAACAGTATAAATGTCTTTTTATATCCAATTTTGATTCATTAAATGCATCCTTGCTGAATACAAATATTAATTTATTTAAAAACTGAACACAGATTTTTGAAAGGTATTATAATGCTTATTGTGTGTATACAATTTTTCTCTTAAAATACTTCATCCAAACATTACTGATATAACTAATGTGTGCTGAAGAATGAAAGAGCAGCATTTGAACAATAATACTTAATAATACTGTAATACTTCTGGATTACAATCAGCACAAGAACAACCTTTTTATGTAGAATCATTTTAGCTAAATGGGATTCTTAAGTTAAATGGTTCTTTGCAGAATAATATTTTGATGTTTCATTATTGGTTCTTCAGATCAATGATTTACTTTCTAGGTTCTTTAATGCACCAGAAACTGAGAATAAGTAGTTATTTGTGGTTTTCCAGTGGCATCAGGCTGTAAAACTCTTTTTCATTACTTTTAATCTAAAGTGATCTATTCTTTTCACCATAGACACTGATATGGACACATCCTCCTTGATATTAAGATTAGTGGTTGATCAATAGGGTTTTATTTTCTTTAGCTTTGGTCAAATTTCAGTCTTTTGGCACAATTAATGTGCATTTCATAACATATAAAATGACTTTCTGTTGCATATGACCTATAGCAGTATGTGTGAACGCTCATCAGTGTTGTGGAAAGTTACTTCCACAGTAATGTGTTACAATATTGTGATATAACTTATTACGTTACTTAGTTCCTTTTTATGGGAAGTAATGTGTTTATTTTAATGCTATGTATTTAATGCTAGTAATGCTTTATTTTTATCACCATGGCTCTCACTCTCTTTCAGGCCTTGCATGTGTTTTGTTTTTTTAGTGCCATTTTTAATGCGGTAATGCATTAAAGAACATACACCTATAATAGTATACATCTTAATTTTCAAATACATTTAGAATATGATTATATTCTGAGCACTCTGAATGTTTCTTGACCTCTAGAGCTGTGTTTGCCATACAAAAGATCTCTTAATGTTATGCGTGTTTTGTTACTTTTGTACGTTTTGTCTGTTCCCGCGCGTTCACGAGAGCACCACGACGTGTGCGTGCTGGTGACGCGAGAGCAGATGTCGTTGGATTACCTTTATCATGTCTTTACTACCTTTCTAGGCCTTGAAAGTGGTAGTCGCGTAGGCTGTCAATGGAGAGTACAAAAAGTTTTCAGATTTAATCAAAACGATCTTCATTTGTGTTCTGAAGATGAATGAAAGTCTTACGGGTTTGGAACGACATGAGGGTGAGTAATTAATGAATTAACCCTTTGATTCAGTAGTTTAAAAAAGTAACATGTATCATTATTATTTTGAAAAGTAACCCAAATCTCGTTTCTCGTTAAATCAAAAAAGTAATCTGATTATGTAATGCATGTTGCGTGTGGCCGGTTCCCCCCAACACTGCTGGTGAGCGTGAAAGAGGGGGATGTGACCTGTAAACTCGGGTTAGGGCACCCAGGGGTCAGGAGTAGAGATTGTAGGAGATGAGCACTGAGCTGAGTTACTCAGTAACTCTTTCTCTCACACAGCAGGGTTTCAGACCAGCGCAGGATTAGATCGACACATAAAAAGTCACTCCTGTTTCTAAGAAGATCTTATTTCGTAAAGCCTCTCTCACCAGTCTATTCATATAATTCGGTTTTGTTCTTTTTATCTAACTTCTTCTTTTTAATCTCATCTCATCCTCTCTTTCACATGCAGATTGGCACACACGCATTTCACTTAGATGCTTACAAATGTGTATCGTGTCATGTTTTTTTTTCTATTATCGGTTTATGTGCTCTTTCTCTCCCGTCAGGATGTTTTCTGTATTGACTCTCTGGTTAAGGCGGAAATCAGCAGGACGGATGATGTTGAGTAAATGTTAGTCCACAGTCAGCCTCAGTGTCAGGGTCAGGGATAGCAGTGTTTGAGCAGAGCCGTCCTCACACATTCACAGCCTCGGTGGGCCTGTTGTTACCAGAGACCAGACTCTCAAACGCTGGAATGCTAATGGCGTAAAATGATAACTATAATCTGACAGTTGTGTATGAGCATCATGACAGCCACAACAATGAGCCCAGAGCATATGGAGACATTAGGGATTGTGAATATTGCTTGAACGGATGCATTTATATATTTCTCAGTTGTTCTTTCGTTGCTCAGGAGACTATATATATGAATATACACACACTTCCGTTCAAACGTTCGAGGTCTATGATTGTTTTTTGTTTAAGAAAAAAGTCTCTCTTGCTCAACAAGGCTGCATTTATTTGATTAAAAATACAGTAAAAACAATTTAACAAAAAAAATCGATGTAAAAATTATTTAAAATTTCTTTGTAAATATATTATTTATGATAGCAAAGCTGAAAGTCAGCTTTAATTTTTTTTTAAACAGTGATACATTTCTCCCAGGATTATTTGACGAATAAAAAGTTTATTTAAAAAGATAAATAAATAAAAAGCATTTATTTGAAATAGAAATCGTTTGTATCCATTTAAAACTCTTTACGGTAAATGTTTGTTCATCAATTTAATGCACTCTTAAGTATTGTATTTTTATTTATTTAATTTTTACATAAATTTATACTAAAAAAGTATACTGACCCCAATTTCTTTGAATGGTAAGATTATGCAAAACAATCTATAGAATGATCATTATTGCAGTAGGCAGCAAAAAAAAAAAAAAACTTTTACATATTATAAACACATTATTATAGCCATTTGCAGTCATTGAGTTTCTAGACAACCAAATAATGTAAAAATAATTAAATGCAACAAATCATATAGTATATTGCATTAGGATAAATTGGTCAACTTTGTTGCTGACGTTAAATGGTGGACAAATTTACACCAAGTAAAATCTAGTTATATGACTGTACTGTAAGTCATTTCAAGCATACTACATGAGATCAAATAATATTTGACCCAGACTTATATGGGTTATATTTGGTACCCAGTCAGTACGTGATGTAAAATCTTGTTCCTCAAGCAAAACCAGTTGATAACCTACTGGTCTAGTGTCTTGAGCTGGTGCGATGTGTTCAGACTCAGACTGTGACCTGCACTTTTGGGGTTTTTAAGGGCTTCTCTAGATGCTGGTTAGGGTGGTTGATGGGGGGTGTTGCAAGGTTGAAGGGTTAGGCCCTCAAATGAACAGCTGAGTTATCTTATTTAGTCTGTATAAAGGCCGCCCAACTGTCATAACAAAGGAACAGGACAGCAGGGCTCCTCCACAGACAATGGGGAGTCAATGGCTCCAAAGAGCATCCCTAATACACAGCTCCCCTGAAAAGAGAGGCTGTTTGAATGGGATTGAGGGAAGCTCAAAACAAAGCTGGATCCCGACTCAATTGGGGGTATCAATCAGAGCTCTCACGGCCTTCTGCATGTCGGACACTTTGAAGAAATTAAATTTACACGTGTAGTAAAATAGATATGGAAACGCAATAGATACTATTGTGCATGTAAAATGAATATTAAAATAGTCTGGACATTACCTTTGCAGCTCGATCTTAGAGATGTTCCAGCAACCAAAGTCGTAAGCTGTATGTGACATTTCCAAATTTGAATTAAATAAACCTGTAAAATGTATCATCTCAAACTATTTGCTCACTGCAATTAGGTAAAAACACAGACAACCAACCCAAAATAGTGTTAATCTCACCATTTTACATTTGTTTCAATTAATGTATCTATTAATTAATTAATATATGGAGCCCGTAAAGAGACATGGCGATGGACTGACAGATGGGAGGAAATATTATGTCAATGCTTTTACGTGCTCTTGCAAAATGTTTGCATTTCCCCAAGTAACTTGCGAGCGAACACAAAGCTTCTCAGCGGAACGCAAAACTTTTCAGAGAGATCGCAAAAGCACTGAAATATATTTTTTACCTCCCATCTCAACTTCCCAAATCTTTAAAGGATTAGTTCACCCAAAAATGTATGTTATCATTTACTCACCCTCATGTCGTCCCAAACCCGTAAGACTTAGGCTACGTGCATCTTTGAAACACAAGTGAATATCTTTTTATTCGTGTTTCTGCAGAATGTTTGGACTAAACTGCTCAATTCACACGGATTAGTTTTACGATCTCTTCATGAAATTTTTGAAGCGTCAAAGTGGAAGTTGTGTGGACTGTCGTCATTTGTGTTCTGAAGATGAACGGGTTTTGGAATGACATGAGAATGAGCAAATTATGACAATTTTGGGTGAACTAACCCTTTAAAATTCGACACAAACAGAAGTGTTTTTTATGACATAAAGAATAAAAGGAATTATCTTTCAGTCATGACAAAAAATTTTGTCAACGATGTCAAAACAATCCCCTTTCACACGGATTAACAAAATGATTAAAAACGCTGTATTCTGCTGCCAGGCCAGTAGATGGCGATGTCACTTTGTGCAAAGAAACACTACACACCTACAGACTGAAGACGTAATGCGCACCGTTTTCACAAATCCGCAGGTTTTTTTGTGGTTTACACTAAGACGATAACAGTATCGTTTTCAAAAACGTGCACTTTGAAACCCGGTTTCAAAAGTTTGCATTTTGAGGTCCTCAAAACACTGTTGTCGTCTAAATGAACGACCAAAACTTATAAAAAGCTTTCGGTTTTTAGTTGAATTTTAGTTTTATCGTTTGTCAGTCTGATCACTATGAATATATGAATGAATATGACACCTCTTTTCAGCAAGACTTTGATGTGAATGTATGGGGGAAGTTTAATAATTAGCCTTAGCAACAGCTACTAATAATTGAACTATTTAAATCATTAGTGCAGTAATCTTACCTGAATAACGTTTGCAATGAAAAAGAGAAGCAAAACACATCTAAACTCTTTCCTGTGTTGCCGTCGATTGACGAGAGGTTCTGGGCGGGAGCATTAGAGAAATGTGTAACAGAGAACAATGACGCTTTTCAGACTGGATGTCAGCAAAGTGCTGTCAAGCAGATGTTCACACACATTGTCAAATTAATGATTAAGACAAGCTTTGCGCTGAGACTGTGTTTTATTCAGTGTTTGTGATATAGTGAGGGCCAGAGGTGCAGCGGTAGACTCCCTTTGCTCTCCACCCTCCCCCAGGTCTCTGTTCCCCTCGGATTCAATGCCATCAGCCTCATGGTATATGATTCACTTCGAGTTCACTAATTAACACATTTGTGACCTACATTTCTCGGTTCCTAACTCTCCTGTACACACTTGCTTCACCTTTAACCTATAGTGTAAAAATGTTTGTAATTTTATAGAAAATTATCATTAAAAATTCCTTAATTTTAAGGACGAATATGGGGAAAACTAGATTTAACAATATAATACATGTAATTTTACTGTAAATTCGTGTAAATTTAGGTTGTTTTGGTAGTAAAATGAGTAACTTTATCATTTATGGTGATAAATACAGATAGAAGTTCCTAATAAGTCCCTAGCTGATGCATAATTTGAATACATTTTATTGCAGTATTTCAGTTACTGAAGGTTCCCAAAGCGAGTTTTTGTCTCAGTATAAAAATATCTTTTTGGGAGATTTATCTATTTTTCTGTAAAATACTGGCAGCAGAGACAAGCAATCTACTGTAATTCTAAAGGATAAATACTGTGAAATTGCTTTACAGCATATTACTGTGAAAACGAAGTATTTTCTAGTATTTATTTATTTTCCAGTAAAATACTGGCAGCAGAGACGCCAGCAATATACTGTATATCTATGGTATTAATACTGTGAAATTACAGCCATGTACTGTAAAAACGACATGCAGTACATTTCTGAGATTTGCAATATAAATTGAATTTAAATTGAAAATGACAGAAATGTGCTGCATGCATGTATTATTTTTTTTTTACAGTAAATGGCTGTATTTTTTAAATGTAAACTTTTAAAATGGTGTGGATTTTATGTACATGTGGTGTTTATGTTTATTGCATTTTAGTAGTCGTGCAAGTCAAGCATTTTACCATTTGCAATTGTAAGAACATTAAATCAGGTTGTTATACATTAGCAATAAAATACGCAGGCCAAGTTGCAATATTACACTTTATCCCTTTATTTTTCGCAGTGAATGTCTGGCACAGCTGGCAGTTTTTCCTGTAGATTTAAACTGTGCAGGTTTCAGATGCCCAGTTGTACAGTAATTCAGACGTAGCTTTGGTCGCCATGTGAATGCAAGTCCTTTTTGAATTATGACATGATAAAGAGAGTTATTGTTATTTCTGTAAACACAATATAAGCCCTTTTAAAAGCAAGAACATCCATTAATTACACACCAAGCTTAAAGCGATCAGGGAGGGAACAGGTGCTGATTGTCTCTGAGCGAGTGCTCTGTGCCTGCAACACCACCTCTTGTATCCCCTTACCCAATGATCCGAGGAACACACCACCGTATTTCTGAGAGAATAGGCCCCAGCTGCGCGTCACACCTCATAACGCCTCAACGCTGCAGTGTTAGGAAGTTTTAGGTGGGTCGGCAACAGCGAAAAGCATTTCTAGGAATGCAAGGAGTCATGTTTTATCACGGTTGCTATATTGGACTATTTGAAGTGCATGATTCAGCGTTAGCTCATGAGTAATGTGATAAGAATCCAAGTTAATGAGATCAATCAATCTATTGAAATTATCTCTGGTCCTCTCATGAAAAGAACCATAATTTCAGCTCATTAAAATGTGAGAATTTATGAAATTAGAGTTTTAGTACAAACCTGCACACATTCACTAATTACTTCAGCACAGATATTGGCTTTTTACTAGTATAAACTGCAGTATGAACCAGAGTTTATGGTAGAAGTAAAAAATAAATAAAAGTTTTTATAAATAAATCATTTAGTTGAACACCTTTTTCAAGAATATTTTTTTCTTGAAGTACAGTTTTGGTGTTAATTACCCAAGTCACAAATACAATCTTGCATCTTAGTTATTTGCCTGTTATATAAGGAATATTTAATGTCCATTCCATGTGTTGATGCAATATATAATTATTTAAAAGGTGCTTTTATCTTCAGCACCTTACAGTAGCAACCTAGGGCTTAAAATCTAGGGCTTACTGCCATAATGTAACATTTACAAATGAAACCGGATATTCAATGATAGAAAGTGCAGGATTGACTTGATTTAACCCATCACAAAATGATTGGATCGCAAACACCACCTGCACTCACTTTTGAGGAAGCGTTTGACCAAGACGTGGAGACTAAAGGTCAAGTTCACCCTCAAGAGCATTTCAACGCATCCCGATGGTAAGGTTTTACATTTCGATATTAAGTTCAGAAGAAACATATTTTTTAAACATTTTGACTTTAATTTAACTTTAAGCATTTTCCTCAAGTGCACAATTGTGGTCGATTCTGGGGCTCAAATCGACAACCTTCTGGTTGCCAGCCTTAAAGCTAGTTTCCACCAGCCCACAATAGCTTGATCACAGTCTCTGACACATTAGTTCATGCTTCTGGAATTCCCAGTGGAATCGAGTCCTGTGGAAATGTGACACAACCCAGCACTTCCATTCCCTATTAAAATGCGGCCATGGGACGCGGGTTCAATGCAATTCTTGTGAGTCAACAATGAGGTTAGAAATACCATCAGGCTTCTGAAACCATATGTCCCCAAAATAGGTTAGCAGAGGCCTTTTAACAGACCCCATCAGGGGAGGTGGGAGACCTTCGTTCACAGGAAAGATTAAGATACCATCAGAAAGAGGTGCCAAGAGGGATCAGAGTGGAATGGGCCGAGGGATGAGCTCACCGACGGTGAGGCTGTGTGTCTCTGTTCCCGGCCGGATCGGACCCTCTGAAGTGCCACGGAGAGACTTGATTGACATGGATGCAAGTCATGAATGGTTATAACAGAACTAGTTATTATTGCCTCTCTGTGATCTCCTATTGCCCGCTTATAAGAAATCTGCTGATACTGGTCTCTTTGATTGACTGATTCAGATTGTATACATTTTCTTGAATTGTTGACAGAACGATCCAGTTATATTAGTATATTTAAAGGTGTAATTTTGGCATCACTTGTTACAACAAAGGCCAAATAATGACAGTTTCAAGCCTTTGTTGAGGTCAAGTTAAGCCCTACATGACTACATCATTAAGAAGTAAAAAAAATTTTTTTTCTCTCAAATGACAGCCATTTAAAAGTACCCATGTACAATATTCTGGGGGGGAAAAATCGCAATTTTTGCAAGCAACATAAATCACAATTTTTTTTTAATTGATATTAGAGCTATAGAAATTGACTCAGGAATACATGTGATCGATTGAAAAATTGTGTAAATTAAAAAAAAAATTATGATTAATGAATTTTCAACCTTTTCAATTAGTTGTTAGATATTTTAATTAACTGACAGCACTAAAAATGAATTATTTCACCAGTGCCTGATTTTGAGACGGCTGTTAACAGCATGCTTTCCATGTCTTCTGTTTTAATGTAGATTGATAGTCATAAGACATTTTCGGCTAAAAAAATATTCCCAATAGATGGAAGAAACCAAGCATTCATACTTCCAGGGCTGCATGCATCAGCCAAGCGAGATGAATGGGAATGCTTACTGATAGATCTCTCCATGAACGTTAGAAGTCTTTAGTTTGCACAGATACTGTATAGTCCCAACCTCAAATCACAGGTTGAACTTGAAGTTGTGCATTTACTGAATTAGCAATGTGCTGCGCCTGATTCACTGCATCATTTTTTGCACATCATCATGTTTTCCTGTTTGTTCATTTGATAATTTGTGCTGTTGTAGGCAACATATGTTTAAATCTGGTAGGAGACACTTCCTGATTCAATTCTGCCCTGTGTGAATTCTCTATCAATAAAAGTCACAGGCTACATTAATCCAGATACATTTGAAAATGACATTTGTTTCAAAACGCATCTGCAGTGTTTTCCAAAGGTTTCACGGCCACACTGAAACAATGTTTAAATATTTGTAAAACAAAAGCTCCCTGAGATGATACCGAGAGACAAGACATAATAAAGGTGTCAAGCTATTTATCTGGCACAATCATTTTATTAGTAAAATATCCCACCACTTATTTGTTCATACAGATCGTATACTCAATCGCGATTCCATGTTTGGTCAATTGCCCTTATGTTTTGATACAGGACAGCAATTGCAAGTCAATGATCGGTCATCTTTGCAGGAATATAGCAAGCAACACTGAAACTGAATAGCATAGAAATTCCAGAACAAGCATAGATATCACTATATGCATCACATGACTTTACATGCATCATCGTTTCGAATACCTCCGTTTCCACAGTCCAAACTAAAATGTGAAAACTGTCTTCAAATTTATCCATTAGGCCAAAATGCAGAGAGAAGATTGCATATGTAGACGTAGCCACAATAAGGCCAAAAAAAAAATTACCTTTAGAAGAATAGATGAAGTAGAATCACAAATATCCTTTGCAATCAACAACCAGGGTTTTTACAGACCGCACCTTAAAGAACTTCCTTGTGCCCTAAATAGATTTTGTTCTCGATCTCCACTTCCTTTGGCCACAGCATAAAATCTATTTTCGGCGATAGTACTTAATCCAGTTCTCCAAGCTCTCCAGTGATTGAATTAAAAATACAGCAGGAGCAAAATGAAGACAACAAGCTGTCTTAAAGCCAATGGAGTCCAGTGACAAAAGCCTTGTCATGCTCTGGTGGGGTCTTGCCTCTAATCCAGAGGGTTTTAGAGGCAGCAGACACTGGCTTGTTGTTCTCTGGCGGGGATGGCTAGGCGCTAAGTAACTAGCAGAGCTACTGGCGACAGTTCCGTCCAGGAAAGATGGCCTGCTAATCCTAATCACGCCTGAGAATGCCGTCTGGGTCACATGACCTTTCACTAGCTTTAATGGAAGGGGTCATAATTGGGATTTATCACCGCAGAGGCAGCCCGCAGGAGAGGTGCCAGTCAAAGGGTTCTGGGTCCGGGATGTCTGACGGGTATAGTGGAGAAGAATGAGTCATCTGAACGCTTATAGACACATTAAGGCCACACTGAGCATGAAGAAACATCAGACACTCATTCAAATGTACCTTTCGAATTTTGAATGAATGAATGTTGGCTGCGGCAACACTTTATTTCGATAGTCCCACTTTAGACATTTTGTTGACACTGTAATTTTGCAACTATATGTCAACAGCAGTCATTAGAGTATTAGTAGACTTTCTGCTTAATATCTGCTAACACTTTATTTTGATGCTCCCCAACAGACATTCTAATGACTTTAAGTAACTTTGCAAGCATGCATGTCAACGAAACACTCTGAAATCAAGAAACATTTACTTGAGAAGCAAAATTACTTAAGATATAAAGTTAAATTAAGTGTGTTTATGCTTAAAAAAATTTAAAATATCTGTCAAAGGGGTGAGAAAAATAACCTTGTTTTCCCTTTGATTAATGTTTATTTTTCTTACCCCTACTGACAAATATTTTTTCTTGTTTTAAGCACTTACTCAAATTATTTTTCAGAAACCTGAAAGACTTAAAAGTTGGCATGAAACGAAAGTTGCCATTTATGATGTATATCCGAGTGAAACGGCTTTTCAAACAAGAACAAATGTAGGATAGGATTTTGTCTATGGGGGATTTGTTTGGATGGTTGTTTGCTATTGGTCGATTTTATGTAAGTGTCAAGTTGTCCCGCCCTCTCGCCAGTAACCGTCATCAGTGAAGAGAAGAGATATCGCTGTAAGGGGGAGGGGGAAGTTATTTTGATAAAAAATAAGAGGGCACATGCATTTTAAAACAACAATGATGTGCATGAGTGGGATTCGAACCAGGGTGCACTTTTTTTTTTTTTTTTGCAAAGCAGTGATAATTCGCAAAGGGAAATTTGCGAAATTCTTCTGTTCCTATTGTAGTCCAACTTACTGTGCAGTTGTTTTATATTGTCTTGTGGTGACGTAAGATCTAGGTCTTTCCTTCTCTGCTGTGTTGTGTTTGAGACATGCGTTGTGTTGTGACATCAACACGTACAAACTTTAGTGGAAACATGAGTGCAGATTTTGCCCCCCAAATTCCATTTCTACTTGTCTTGGTTAACATGAGGACTCTCCTTAAGTGTAGGCAGAAGTACAGATTGTTGTTTGAGATTTGCTGGAGGGTCCTCTTCAACAAGAAGGCCTTTTCTGTGTCTGGTGTAAGTCTATTCAGGGTGTCCTAATCCTGTTAACAAGATCCCTGACTGTGGGTGTCTGGGAAGTTGGATCAATATCAAATTCTCTCTTTTCACTGTTCTGGTCAGGCAAGTGATAGGCCAGCTTAAGAGGGTCTGGCAGGAGAATATGTCGCTCCGTGACTTTGCTGTACCAACAGAGATTCAAACGAATTATCTTGCTTCCAAAATTACTATTTTACAAGCTAGAGGTTTAGAAATGTTTTTATTCGCGCCTTTTGGAATCATTGTGTAGTTATGTTGCTCATTCTTGGGTTTAGGGATTTAAACAAATCTAACCCTAAGTATTAAACTTCAGTGTATAACTTGTTTGTGCTTCGGACAAGAATGATAGCTCAAATCATGTGGTTTGTTGGTAGTTTTCTAAGCGATCCGACATGCAATGTTCATCTGATTGTGATTCATTTAAAATGTTTTACACATAATTTTTGAAAAAAAAACATGATTAATACTAATTCTGATATGAAATTCTGACATTAATTCAGCTTCAACCTTTGCAATAAATTGTTGTTATATATTTTAATCAACTGACAGCACTAATTATAAATTATATTTCACCAGTTCCCGATTTTGAGAAGGATTCAACAGCATATTGTCCCTGTCTTCAGTAAGGAGTCATCAGTCACAAGACATTTTTGGTTAAAATATTCCCGGAACAGATTGCCATTAAATTTAAAATAAAAATAAATGATGTTTTCTAAATATTAAACTATTTGAAATCTCTATAATGATAATAAATATATTTCATTATATATATAAAATATATTAATTACACATATTTCAAATTATTTTATATATATAAATATATATATATATATATATATATATATATAGTCTATAATAATTTGTATTTATTTATATTAAATATGTAGTGTGTATATGTATATAATATATGTGTATATAATATATTAATAATAATACTGAATCGAATTAACAGTAGCAGACATCATCAGTGGTCCCAATTAGCAGGGTCCACACTCAGGTGAACAATGGTCCTCCTCATCTGACATGAAATATGCTCTCAATTAATCACGAGGGGGGGGATGTAACCTGATCTGGGGTGTTTTCTCATCTTCGTCTGGACTGTTGGGGCTGGATAATCCAAAGGCCTTGATCTATCATTGCCCTGTTGGATGTCTGCTGACTAATGTACCAGTAAATGATAAAATAAGTAAGAGGGGGGTGGTACAAGTCAAGTGGAACTTAATTACCTCTGACATGAGTTTTCGACGAAACAATACCAGATCACACACGTGGGGATTGTGTGACAACAATGACCAGCTCTCTAACAGTAAAGGTAATGTATACCAGGTTACGTAATCTTTTATTTATAACCAACAGTTCTTTATAATTTTAAAGCATGCACATGATGAATCATACAATGCTGGAAATCTGATTATTTCTTTTCCGATCTATACCACCCAGCGATCCGCCTCCAGAAAACATGTTTGTGTGTGACCGAGGCAAAATGACACGTACTGAGAAAAAGTCAGTCTCCAGGGCCTTTGATACAGCAGTCCCGTGTTTCTCCTGGGGGTCCCGAGCGCTGTGTGCATCTGGAAGAGATATTTGGCTGAAGTCCGACCCAGAAGGCTTTCACAATGTGCCTTCCCATCTCTGAAACACATCAGAGTTGAGATAGATGTCAGGAAGACGAAATGCAGCATTACCGTCCGAGAAGAACAAGAGGGTTTGTTGAACGTAATTGCACGGAACAATTAAACTAATCCGGCGAATCGCAAACACAAAACACATGGCTGGTTTTCTCTCTGTTTATTTCATTAGAAACATTCATCACAATCTATCCAGCCAACATGTATTATATTTCAAAACAATTATTTTGGATATCCAAGATGTTTATTTCGGGATCTGGTGAACCATGGTTTCAGCTGCACGCCCTCCATGAACTCTTGCACTTTTGAATGCTAATCTCGAATCGCTCCCGATGTTCACACAGGAGCTTTTGGCTGTGCTAATTGTTTTGCTTATTTTTATCTGTCTTCCCATTTTCCTTTCAGCGCCGAGCGGAGGAGCAGCCAACACGAAGCAGGTCCAACAACATGCCTCTCAGCACGAGCGGGAAGTCTAATTTTCACATCTGCTCAAGTGAGAGGCTTAAATCAACAATCACTTAAGATAACAAGACTATATAAATTACAATGGCAATGAATTTTACTAGCAAAGCTCTTAAACACCCAATATTGTGGGCGTTCGAAGGCCCTGCTGAGTTGAGCAACTGCAGTGAGAGTGAGTAACCGGTGACTCAAAGAAGTGGCAGAAGTTCAGATCGGCTCTGTTCCACAGGAAGCAGGTTAAAGGTGTAAATGATACTGCCATATTTCTGCTGCCATGTTTCATATTCCTGGCAACGAGCGACTGCTTTACAGAGATGATGGAACATCACTATTAACATACATAACACTTTGTTCTGTTAATATCAGTATTGATTGCCAGGAAATTTCCAAAATGTGGCAAATGGGTAAATATTCCATTTTAGTATTTCTAAGGAAAGCGTCACTCAGAGTGAATGACCAGTGACTTACAAAGTGATCGTACTTTGATTTCACAGATAAAGCGGGCTAAATATTTTGGAGATGTACAGTTTATCATTCAGAAGTTTGGTGTCACCAAGGCTGCATTTATCTGGTCAAAAAATACAGTAAACAATTGTGAAAAATCATTACAATTTAAAAATGACTCTTTTCTATTTTAATATATATATAAAATACAGCCTATTCTCACGTAAATACGTGTCTATATCACGTAGGTGTGTTTATCGTATTATTTATACGCGAAAATGAGTTTTTACGTGAATTTTCAGCATCATTACTCCAGTCTTCAGTGTCACATGATCCTTCAGAAATCGTTCTAATGCTGATTTGCTGCTTATCAGTGTTGAAACAGTTGGTGGAAACTGTGATGCATTGTTTTTTTTCAGGATTCTTTGTTGAATAGAAAATTCAAAAGAACAGCATCTATTTAAAATAGAACTGTTTGTGAAATTATAAATGTCTTTACTGTCAGTTTTGATCAATGCAATGCATCCTTGCTAAATAAAAAGTATTGATTTCTTTAAAAGAACTAATAATCTGACACCAAACTTTTGAAGGAGGCATCTGAGTCATACCCAAAGACCAGAATTTCATAGAAATTGATCTTTAGACTTGGGAAAAGTCTATGATGAAAGTTTGTAAGTCCATTACAAAGGCACATGTGTCATTGATTCAGGACGTAAAAGTCTGGTTCATTTGTTCGATTATTGTGGTAATACACATTGCTCTCTCCCAGATGAGAGTTTTCTTTTTTAATATGAGTTGGGACTGTTTGCCTAGAGTGGCATCTGCTGGGAAAATATGGATGTGTATTGTTCTTCATAACCATTCTTGTAAAATGAATAGCTTGTTATACTGACAATCTTCTCTGCCGCTATACTCTCAAATTTCATTTGATTTATATTTTCAGTTTATATTCAATATTCACATCAATCATTTAAGTGAATATCGAATTAAATATCAGTCTGATCCATACAAGCTATCGTATGACTTCGTTAGACTGGACTACTTGTATGATACCAATGAAGCATGTTTTTATCATTTCTAGTGCTTGACAGCCAGTGATCACCAGTCATTCTTATTGCATGGAAAAGAGCATCTCCCGATGTATTCGATGGCGAACAGACAGTCAAGGGCTCTGGACTGACATGAAGGTGAGTAAATGATTTTCGTATTTGGGTAAACTTTACGTGTTTGTGTTTTACAAACTTACATTTGTTTCCTGATAAATAGAGATTCCTGTGAGATGTTATGTTAAGTTTGTTGCTGGTTTAGTCAGAATTTTTTTTATTTATATAGCCAAATGATTTATACAATACAGATTGTTTCAAAGCACATTCACATTAGTCATCATGAAATCAAAATTGACAAATCTTCTATTATGGGATACTGCAGTATTTACTATAACTGACATATCCATACATATTTTTGGTAACACTTTAGTTTAGGGTCCAATTCTCACTATTAACTAGTTGCTTAATAGCATGCATATTACTAGGCTATGGCTGTTTATTAGTACTTGTAAAGCACTTATTAATGCCATATTCTTCATGACCTTATTCTACATTCCTAATCCTACGCAATACCTTAACAACAACCTTACTAACTATTAAAAAGCAGCCATTAGCATTTTGAGGCAAAAGTTGTAGTTAATAGTTAGTTAATAGTGAGAATTTGACCATATCTTTTTTTTTTTTTTTACTTCATTTTTTAAATTCATGCCTTCGTAATCTTTAATTCAAATTACTTCCCCTCCCTCTTACAGCATCTTTTCTCTGACATGTTTACTGACTTGAGGGCGGGGCAACCTGTCACTCAAATGAGATCGACCTATAGCAAACCTCAACCATCCAATCAATTCCCCATGGAAAAAATCAAGTCCCACCCATTTTTTCTTGATCCATTTCCCTTTCACTTGCATATACATCATAATAGGGTAGAAAAGACTATCGCAATTGTTTTCATGCAGACTAAAATTGGTGTTGATGTAAAATTCATCAATAATTAAACAAATTCAGTCTTGAGCTGTAAAGCAGCTCTACAGAAGACAATACTATTATAATAAAATTTATACAGCTCAATTTGGTTCAGTGTTGTTTCAATTCAATTGAAAAACAGTGTCAATGTTGCAAAGTTCAATTAAACTTTGAAGCAGCTCTTAGGTAATAGTATCATAATTAAGCTCAATTGAGTTTAACACTGATTCAATTCAGTTTAATAACGGTGATGTTGCAGAGTTAGTTCCATTTTCCACTTATTTCAGCTTTGTTGTCCTCCTATAGTGTCAGTGCAGGTGTGTGTTGTGATGTCCAGAGTCTCTGTTGTGCGTCCACACTCAGTTTTCCATGTGGAATTTCCTATATATCCCTTGTTCTGTGACGACACCCTCGGGCACTATCTCTTCTCAGGTTTGAGAGAGCATTAGGGTGCAGGAGCTCGCTGATGTTTTGATTGTGTATCGATCTTAATGGTCTCCCTGTCTTGATGAAGAAAGCGAGCATGCAGGGCTTCATTGCAGCATTGCGGTCGCCCTCCAAACTGCTGTCTTGGGGATAATGCTTATACCACAGACCGTTTCTTTTTTCCATTTATTATAGCTGAGAACTGTGAGGAGCTCCTTCCGCTTGTTAGCATTCTGGAATGTGTCGGAATGCGCAAAAAAACACGGTTTGCGGCAAGCATTCTTGGTCAGACGCTCATTTCAGGACTTTTTCCTGACATGGCACCCACATGATTAGCACAGGATCGGAAAACACAATGAGTTGTGAGACAGCTGGGAAAGAGCGTACAGAGATGATTCTGAGAGCCAAACCACTGTTGTTGTTTTTATTGTCGTCTAAGGGACTGCATAATTTACTGTATCTGAATAGTTAGGCCAGAAAAATACTTTACGCGAGTTGTGGGGTAAACTGTGACAATTTTTTTTTTTAAACTTTTTTTACTCCTTTGTCAAGTAAACTAATATGCCAAGTTATTTCAGGATGCCTGCTATCAACTGAAATTAGAAGAAAGCATCTATAGAGCCACATGAATATGGCATAAATATTTCATTCAAATATGAAAATTTGAGAAAATTTGAAAATGTGGTCCATTACCCCATCGTAATGGTAAGTTGTCAAATTGTGTTAGAATTCTGGAGTAAGATTTTTTTTTTTTTAATAAATAAATGAATACTTAAATTCTATTTCAAATAAATGCTGCTGTTTCTATTCATCAAAAAATCCTGAATGCATTTTTATCAGTCTCCACAGAAATATTAAGCAGCACAACTGTTTTCAACATTGATAATAATAATAAGAAATGTTTCTTGAGCAGCAAATCAAATGATTTCTGAAGGATCATGTGACACTGGAATAATGATGCTGAAAATTCAGATTTATGAATAAATTACATTTTAAAATTAATTTTGAATGTAATATTTCACAGTATTACTGTTTTTACTGTATTATTTTATCAAATAAATGAAGCCTTGGTGAATAGAAGATACTGTATTTCAAAAACATAAAAAATTTACACTGGAATTCAAAAGTTATGTAGTTTTACACATTCAGCAACATGATATGATGTGTTTATTAGACCTATAGATACATGCTTTGATATGAAGAAAACAAACAAACAGTTGAAGCATTAAATAGCTTTTTCCAATCACAGGCAGTAATCGTTCCTGAGGTGACACATCTTACCCACTGACTCTGATTTCTCCTCACATGCGCTTGGGCAATGTATTGCAAATTTGCAGTATAAAACCTCAGTACTCAAGAGGGCGATAGAGTTCAAATGTAACGTTAATAAACTGAATATGCTATTATTTCTGTGGCTTCTCTTCAAACTGTGTTTAGAAAAAGATTGCATTGCGTACTTGCAATGCGTTACGAATTTTGCACAGAATCGAGTTTGCGTAGCTAGAAGGACTATATACGCACTTGTGTACAGGTATGTTTCGGATATTTCTCTTTGGGCCATATAGCTATTGGGTGGGCCTGCCGACAGTGGCGATAGCACATTAAACGCATCTGGCATTTCACTTTGAAACCCAATGAGTCTAATGCATTTCAACCAGTCGGGATAACATAGCATCTCTCGCTCCAGGTGCTGTGTCTTCGCTTCTGTCGCCACCAGAGACGTCGCCACCCAGGACGCTGAAACATCCCCAGGCCACGACTTCGAGAGCCTGTTTGTGGTGCCTTCGCCAGCTTCCCTTCTGCTCTTTTGAGATCCATTCAGCAGTTTTATCACACCTCCGCAGGATCTCCAGCGAGCTGATGTGTGTTTTGGGCCTGCAGGCGGTTGGTGAAACATGACTGATTTGTCTAAGGTGCATGAGTGATGTCAGGGAGAGAGGAGGGACATATTTCCACCCGGCAGGTCAAGGGTCAGCGTGAGGTTACTCTTAAACAGTGTGGTAGAGCTAAGCAGGGCCTGGGGCTTCTGCCTTTCATAGAGTCGGAGACACATACCTGTTTAGACAACAGTGTGAGGAGCTGCTTCAGTTTTAACTGTCTGACTTAGTTTACACGCTAAAGAATGAGCCATGGTGCAAAAGGTTCCTTTCTGTAAATTTTATGCATCATTGTGTTGTTGCTTTAGGAATAGGTCACCCAAAAATGACATTTCTCTCATGTTGTCCCAAACTCATATAGTGAGCTGCCAACAGATAAATTTTAGTCTTTTATTCACATATAAACATTCATCAGTGCACACATCAGTTGTGGTAAACGGAAGCTCAAGCATTTTCGCTTGATGCGCGAGAACCAATGAGGTTTGAGCTTCTGCAAGAACCAATGAGGTTTGTTCTTGCGCCTCAAGCAAGTTCGGTTGAGCTTCTGTTTATGTTCGCTGATCAATGTTTATATGTGAACAAAAGACTAAATTAAATCTGTTCATCATATAAAGTGACAAATTCTCTTCAGAAAATGTGGACTAAACCGCTCGATTCATATGGATTAATTTTATGAACTTTTTGAAACATCAAATTGGTAGTTGCGTAGCTGTCAATGGAGGGACAGAAATCTCTCAGATTTCATCAAAAGATCTTGGAATGGATTGGAACTAATTAATGACATCATTTATGATAAAGAAGGTTATTTCTTTCTGTCAGTGAAAAGCCAAAATGTAAGGTTTAGCTACATTATTGTGGTTTGCTAAAAGCAACAAAAAATGCTTCGAAATGCGACAATGTATTGTGATCTTGATTATCAGAAAGAGAATCACTATTTTGCACACAGCAAAGTCCTGAAATATTTCTGTTTATCTGTTTCGCCATCACCGGGAGGGAAGGAGGATCAGCAGGAGACTCGTGGAGGTGGCCACTGTCAGACAGGTATGAACAGCTCATCAGATGAAAAATGAAGGTGCTGTTTTGTAGACAGTGCAAGTGTAATTAGCCCGGACAAAGGAGTTGGTCTACGCTTAGTAAAGCTTCTGTTAACCTAACGGGGTCGACGGGTTCACATGCGTATGATGTAAACGCAACTCCTTAAAGGAATGTTCCAGGCTCAAGTTAAGCTCTATGGACAGCATCTGTGGCATAATGTTGATTATCTGAAAAAAAAAAGAAAAAAACACTTTAAGGTAGCACTTTATTTTAAAGTCCTGTTCCCCGTGTACACACTATTCTTAGTATTTGCAATAACTGGGTAATAATTAGTTACTAACCCTGAACCTACCCCAAAACCTAAACTTAATCCACGTAGTTACTTTATATTACCTAGTACTTTCTTAGATAAGAGCACTGTAAGTAGATGTAAGTGCACGTACTGTAAAATAAAGTGCAACCCACTTTAATTATATATACATTTTACAAGTATATGGGCCAGTTGTGAACTTTAGATTGTCTCATGCCAAGAGAACCGCTGCTTTTATTGAATTTATGGCATTGTACTTTATTTTGTGAGGCATTTTGCATTAAACACCTGAAGTTATTTCCCTGTCATGTCTGTAAGGGCTTGTTTGGATGGCTCATGCTATCACAACATGCCACAGGCACATTTCTGTCTGACATTAAACACATTTAAAGTGTCTCAGGCCCCTCCAAACGCCCCCCTTACGTGAACCAGAGTCTTGACATATTTAAAACAAATTGGTAAATCAGGGCAGCATTCCCCCTTCAGGGAGACAATGCAATATTTTAACACTCCAGGCAGCCCACACAAATACACCCAGCTCTCCGTGTGGGTCAGGCAGCCGCGGGCGAGAGGAGGATCATGGGAGGTATTGACGTTAAACTGGACGAAAGGGCTTTTTGCATGGGGACACTCCTGGGTGAGGGTGCACAAAAACCATTAAAGCTCTGAAAAGTGGACAGTGGACAGATTCACGTGACACGCTCATGTTTTTATGCTAGCGCTGCTATTAACACGCAAGGTCGATTTGAGGAAAATACGCACAAAGCCAGAACTAGTTTCTCGTTCATTTTCTCATTCATATTCCAAATGTTCTTCAATAGATCAAATCTTAAAAAAGGAATATTGCACAATTTTATTCAAAGCAAAACCTGTCAATTTTAACGAAGGATATATATGATTTAAACAATTTATGAATTCGCGATTTTAATTATGAATTATGAAACAAACATATATGGAAAAAAAGCATAAGAATATATATATTTTTCATACATATAGAAAAAAAGAAGTGCGTGTGCAAAGGTATTTGAATTTGATTACAAAATATTCCCATATACTCATTTATAGGTGATGCATGAGATTACGTCATTTTCAGTGGATTATGGGATTGGGTAGTCACTGCTGATCTTATTTGCCACAGTTCTGGTTTCCATGGTAACGGCAACGTCTCTGATTGGTGCATCTCTCTTGAGGATTATGGATTGTGTAAGTCTTCACAGGGACTTTGGTTGTTACACCACCTCAAGAGCTTATAGTAGGTTTGTCTTCTGATATCCTGATTCTGATATCCCAGGCAAAAAGCCGGGCCTACTCAATCGCAGGGAAACCAGATCCAGGACTCACATGAGCTGGGATTAACACAAATATTTGAGCTCTGCCTTCTTCCCAGGTAACGATATGACCTGACAGCTTTCCACATTACTTCCAACCTCTCACCTCCCAAAACAGTGTTTCAGCAAACGTTCAGATTTTTGCCTCTCGGGTTCCACATATATTGTAAACAGCGGTCTGAGGAGGTGTGTAGGCGTCGTACAGTTGGCCAGTTTCAAGGTCTGCGCGTTATAAGCCAGTATTCATTTAAGAACAACACTCTGCATCTGCTCCATTCGGAGAGATTGGGTTTTTTTTCAGTGAGGACCACAGGTTCCCCCGGCCACCAGAGGGTTTGTGCTGAGCGTCAGGTTTCAAAAATGTAAATCTTAGACTGAGGTGAAATTGAACACGGGACCACACAGTGCCAATGTCAAACGCCATGACTGTAAATTCACATGCATCATTTTCAGTGTTTGGGGTAATGAAGTAAGACTAAGCAATAACAAATGCTTTGTTTAGGTAAGCTTAGGATTAGGTATATGAAATTTCATTAGAACCATTGTTGCTATTATAATTACTAAAATCATGCAGTTTAATTTCTGTCTACTGCCTTTGCAGGGTAAATGCAGCTGTAAGAAAGGAAAGACCAATCACAATTCAGTATGCAAATAAAGACGAGCATGTCGTCCAATCACAATTCAGTGTGCTGATCTATTGCATGCACTTTCATTGTGAACTAACGCTGCATCCGAAATCGAATATTTCCCTAGTATGTGAAAAACAGATGCCAACAGTGTAGTATGTCTGAATGCATATAGTATTAGAAAAACAGTAGGCAAAAGTGCATTCGATGGACACTTTACTATCCCATGAGTATGCAAATTGATGTATGTATTTACATACTAATTCATGTATGTAAATGTAAATTCAAATTCAAATGTAGTACCTACTCAGCGTAAAAAAATAAATAATAATCTAATCTGAAACATTTGAAAGGGATTTCCTTTCTGTTACGTTTCGGTTGTTTGTTTTCAGTTTTCGTGGAATAATTTCTAATTAGTTGCAAGTAAAGGGTTTGGGATCGTCTGTGTTCAAATCTTTGCATGAATTTGTGGTTCATTTATATTTCATACTGAGAGTGACTCCATTATTTTCTAGACAGAAAAGGATTTTCTTCTGAGCCGTACTTGGGAATTTATTTAGCCATTTGGGATTGAAGACATGGTTTTTATTGCATCCCAATTGTAAGATTTAGAGAAGCAAGGCATGAGAGGAAGGCTAGAGCAGGTGTGAATAAAGACCGTAAGTGTTTTCACAATCCACAAGAGGTGCTGACAGTAATTTATGGTTTATATATCTTTAGGATTTCCAACGAGCAGCTCCTCAGCTGTAAAAACATAGATTAATTTCTCAAAGGTAGCACAGTGAAGACAAGCCGAGATAATCCCTCTTAAGTGAGCTCGATCATCACAGCATTTCGACATCTGAGAGCGTAGTTTTGAGGTGTGATGCGCCTGTGATGTCACAAGGTAATGAATAGTGAGCTAAAGAAAGCTGTCCCTCTCTCTCTCTCTCTCTCTCTCTCTCTCTCTCTCCCAATCTCCCCACACTTGCCTGCATGGGTGATTCTAATTCAAGCTTCATCTCCTCGCCGGTTGTCTCTCAGCGCCTTGGCCCCTTTCGCTGATCTTATCTCCCAATTACTGCCCTGCAAACATTCCTGCACTCCAAACAGACTCGGAACTTACAGCGCTGGAGTGCATGGGATCACCTGTTCACTTCTAGACACGCATCTACATCCTGTTCTACACCAACAATAAGCAGTTCTTATGTCATTCTTTCAAACTGGCCTTTATACAGAAAATATATTTCGAGCAAAAAACGTTGACCTCTTGTAAGCATCAGTGGTAATAAATAGCATTTCTATTGAGTCTAAACTTGTAAAAATAGGAAATATGAATAATAAATGTTAACAATATTTGTCTTCACCTGGTACTGAAGCACAAGAACAGCAAATACGATAAATAAAATATTAATTAAAATTGTTTCAAAATTCCAGCTATTACTTTTGATATAGTATAATCACAAAAATCGACACTATCATTTGGGGTCAGTAAAGACGCAATAATTGATCAAAAGTGACAGTAAAGACATTTATAATGTTAAAATGTTTTATAATGCTTCTATTTCAAAATATATATATATTTTTACTTGATCACAAAATCTGCTAAATCAGAAATGTTTCTTGAGCAGCAAATCATCATATTAGAATGATTTCTGAAGGATCATGTGACACTGAAGACTGGAGTAATGATGCTGAAAATTCAGCTTTGATCACAGGAATAAATTACATTTTAAACATATTTAAATAGAAAACTGTTATTTGAAACTATAATAATATTTGTCAATATTACTGTTTTACTGTATTTTTGATCAAATAAATAGTGCCTTGGTGAGCAGAAGAGACTTCTTTCAAAAACACACAAAAAAACTTACTGACCCAAAATTGACCACAGTAGTTCATTACTTCTGATATAATATCACAAGGACATTTAATATGCTAAATTAATATTAAATTAATTTAATTAATGGTTTCCAACCATTAATTTTAATATATTATCAATATTATTAAATATTTTTTCTGATTAGTTGCTTCCATAAAAAACTTGTTTACCGGTGCAAACACACTGTTAAATAACTAAATTAATTCATTTAATATCTTAAAAAAAATGTATATACAATAATGAAATATGATAAATAAGAATTAAATTAATTTAAATTGGTTCAAAAGAAATCATTTCTTTCCAGAGACCTCTTTACATATTATTTTGCAAACATGAATGAATGTGTAAATTAAATTACATATTTAACTGGTGGGGTGTTATTTCTCTGCCTATAAGAGGAGAGGAGAAAAACTTCACCATGACCGATACTTTAAATACTTTCCTAAATGTCACAACACTGGCAAACTTCCCATAAATCTCCGTGAATTGTGTGAGTGGATCTGGCTGAGCTCATATTTGACCAGTGACGACTCTCCAAACAGCAGTAACTCTGCCCTCCTTCAGCATGAGGCATTACGACCTGCAGACGCCGGGGATCGTAGCGTATCAGTCAGCGAAATAACTGACAAGGGCTTCATGGGAAATGACACGACAAAAAACACCTGAAACCTTGGAGAGCAAGAAAATAGGGGTGAACTGGCATTTGAGGGGCGCCTGATATGATTTAGAGAGCTTTAACTCACCCCTCCTCTCGTCCAGACCTCACCTGCCCCTCAGGAAACATTATGTTCTTGCTGTGTGTATTTGCATTGTCGTGTTTTATTGCACGTGGTCCTCACCTCCCAGAAGTTACGCTTAATGGGCGATCCGACGAGGCACAGCGGAGGATTTGTCTTTCATAGCCTTTTAAGATTAACATGAGACATGCCACTGCAATATTTTCATCTCTGGTCCCTCCTTCAGTCTAAATCTATGAGATTGTTTCCTCTGCTTTATTGGCCGCAAGTCAAAAGTTTAAGTCTGATCACTATGAATATATATCAGAATTTGCCTCCATAAATAACATAATTGAAAGTTTTATTCATGGACAGGGCAGATTATACTCTTCCATTTAACACTTGGAGTTTATTTAAATCTCCAACCCATGGCAAAACATCACTAATAATATCCTATGTGTAGACTTTATGAATTTCAGAGTCTGTTTGCACCCAATTGTAAGTAGAGCCATTACATAAATTATATTTTTACATCGAAACACCTGATCATCCTTTAATTAACAGCTAGTCATTAACAACATAAATCACTGTATTTATCAAGCGGTGCTAGGTGCACTGACTGAGTCTTTCCAAGAAACAATCCTGTGATCTTTGGCTCAGTTTTCTCGAGGACCAACAGTATCGTTCTACAAGTGCCCTTGATAGCTTTGACCTCTGACCTTAACATTGTCTGATGTTTCAGTGAAGCAAGAGAGAAGGGCAACATGGGTCAACTAAACAGGAAGCAATTACATTCTTACCAAATCAGTAGGGTTATCACATATGGTAAAGAAACATATGTATGTCCCCTTTAAAGGGATTTAGTGCACGTTCAATTCAGTGTTTGCAAGCTAGATGTTTCACTTTTATTGTTATTATTAGGTATAAATTGTATCATGCACGCATATTGTGATTTTATTTTTATATAACACTCTTTACAATAATTTTTTAATACTTACAAAACTAGATCAGCTGTCAAAGAACATTTATCTTGGCAATTAATTAAGTCATAAATGAACATTGCATTTCTCAGCTTTAACGTCAACAAGCATCCGTTCTTGCACATGTGCATTGTTACTCAGTTCCTGACCTGATACCACCTTTCCTATATAGTACTGGATATTAAACAGCATCTTGTAGTCCAATTCAAAAGCAAATTAGCTGGGTTTTTTAGTGAATAAAAAACACACAGCACAAGAAATGTTGTCCGATTCATTAGTAAGTAGGTGTGTTAAAGCTTCGCTGCACAGACTGATCGATCGGTGTATGACACCAAACTGCTATAGAGTGATCATAGAGCAGATGACTGTATGCTTTCTGATCGCTCTCGCTGTACTTTAATGTCATACACCGATCGGTCAGTGCAACTCCGCTTCAAGTCCAACACACCTGGGCTGCATCCGAAACCGTATACTTCCCCACTATATAGTAGGCAAAAACAGTATGTGACAAAAAACTATGTCCGAATTCACAGTAGACAAATTCTCTTTTTAATTCACGTTAAAGAGAAGGCGAAAAGGACACGGATGACCTCCTGTGAGAATCTGAAGTGTGCATACAATGGAGACTTTACCCATGAGGCCACGGGAGAGGATTTATGAATGGCAGTGAATCAACATAGCTGACACTGGCAGGTCACATGACAATGACAACAAGTCGCATGTATATGTCCGAATTACTTTCATACTACACACATTCATACTATATAAAAACACACTTTTTAGCAGTCATGGAGTAATTCCTTATTCAAAATAAGTACATGCTCAAGAGAGTATGAGATGACTCTAGTGACTGGAAATGGATCTTTTATTCAGTCAAAAACATGCGGCTCAACCACGACCGACTCTTACGAGCGGATTCTTTTTAGTGATTCAAAAACACACTTAGCAACCAATGTCATCCGATTCATGAGTAAATTACTCTTTTGAGCCTGATATTTAAATGAAGGGTGAATTCGGATATATCTTTATGGAAACAATAGTAAGAGTAATATGCTATTCAGTTTCTGTCCTTTTTTCTATCCTTTTATTGAAAACAAATTCAAATACACTATTTGATGTCTTAATTAAAAAAAGAAAGAAACCTATAGTCAATATTTGTACAGTTCCATGTCAGCTGTATATTATGCAGTGTATTTTATGCGCTGACATCTTCCCAGACGTGTAACATACAAACGCACATTTCCCCCGTTTAAGCATGGCACACAATAGGTCTCAAGATCTTACAAGCGAAAATCAATCCTGCGTCTCTCCTCACATCTGACCTCTGCACTCTCTACAAATCCTGAATTAATTAAAGAGGGAAATCCCACTGGCCAACACAGAAGAGGGATTGAGTGTTTTTGGCCCCCTCCGAGGTACCAGAGGATTAGAAGAGCTCACTCAATGATGAGAGTGTTTCCAAACCTCCTGGTACATGCGCTGACGGACATACCTGCGGTCGTGTTTTCATTGTCGATACCGATGGCATTCATTGCTCAACTAACCCGGTGATGCTAATGTAAATAATATAGCATGATGGATAAGCTCTTCAAGTTAGGCTCTGTCTACAAATACATTTTAAAGCAGCATTTTTTGTTCCAGCGTTGGAAAATGCTTAAATGATCTTACTGCGTATGTGTAAAACTCAGTGAGATGACGATACAGAGAGACTACATTTCTCAAGCTATTTTTCTGGTGCGTCACACTCAATCGCCATTCCATGTCTGGTCTAAAACAGAATTGCGTTCATGTTTTGAAACAGGACCGCAATTTTCTGTCGTCTTTGCAGGAATGTAATATGATTGTACAAAGTAACGTTAACCTATTACAGCAACACTGTGAAAGTAAACCGCACATAGCAGGCTCATCTATCTGTACAATGCGTCACATGACTAAACATGCGTCATCGTTTTCAAAGAGTGTCTTCAAAAATCTCAGTTTTCGCAGGACAAAAACACCCTCTCAGTATGAGGGCCAAAAAGCTGCATTTTCAAATGTATCTCGATTAATGTAGACGTATCCTAACATTTAGAGGCTCAGAAGGATGTTTTTGAAGGCTTTTTGGGAGTTTTCCAAAAGGGATAAGACAGGAGTTCACGTTTAACAAGAGTTTTGCTCATGGTTGAGTCACCCCTGGCCTTGTCCCTTCGTCCTAGAGATGGAGGCGGTTCTGGGTTTGGCTGCTGACCCACTTGGAAATCCAGCGCCGTAGCTTCAGCTTACACGGGTCGCTCCTGTGGCAGGTTCCCAGTGGTACATACCCCGCGATAAGGAGCTGCAAGGGAACTATTGTTCCCTGAGCCCAGTCTGTCATCGGGGGCTTGTTGAGCAAATACGCCCAGGTATGACCACAGTCTCAGCATCTCGCACTCCACCTACCTGTCACTTCCAAACCCGAACCTTGGAGAAACAGGGGAACCTTCTTTAGGAAGAAGCCAAGTGCATGATGACACTTTTAAATTGTATAATTGACCTTATGACCTTGCAGCGGATATTTAACCACGTCCACCGCTTTTCGTGGGCGGGTGCTCTATATTTATGTGCGTCAAAAAAATATGACTGCGCAAGTCGGCTCGCTTGCTGATGTACCGAATGACCTTGGAAAAAATGTGTAATGTTATAACAGAAGAAGTGAAATTACAATGGGGGAAATATACCCAAGTGTCAAGATATCGGACAGTCGACTTGTCATAAATATTGACATTAACACTTGAAGATGCAGATTTTTCTTAAAGTTAACTTTGGCTGCATTATTTATTGCCAACGCTATATCACGACCAATTGGTAGGAATTCGTACGAGGGGTGGGGGCAGGTCATTCGAACGAATTGGGCAACTCGTAAAATATGTACAATTTAGCAAAAAGGTAGTATGAATTCGTACGAATTAGCCACCTTGTAAAATATGTACGAATTGCCATGAGATCAACATTTATCAGAGCTAAGCTGGAGATTCACACCTGTGTCCATTCAGCAAGTAAGACTAAATAATCCAAACATGATGAAGCTTATTTGCATTTAGTATACAAATGTTCACTAGAAAGAAATTTACAGAGGAAATAAACCAAATATCCTGCTCAGTTTTTCTGACTAATGGAGAAAACATCACAGAATCACAGAAGAGTGCAATGAATGAGGGTCAATGTGAAGTCTGTTTCAATGCTTGTATTTTCTTTTTACTAACTGATTTTGTGAATGGTACGAACCAAACTCCATTAAATAGCCACTCTGCATACCTAGTATCTGAATAACATGGTAACCTTTTTACCACAGTCAAAGGAATTTAATTTAAAAAAATAGACTTCGACTTCGATTGCAACAAGGCTTCTCAACGCAGCCATTTGATTGGCTATTCGGGCTGTCAATCAGTTATCTGTCATAGGTCAATTACACCTTTCAGAGCCACATTTCCACAGACACTAAAATTCCCCTGCACTGTACAAACAGGAATGGTTTTCTCCGCTCTTCGGCGGAGGGATGGGATTTCTCTGTGGTGTGACCTAAATTTTTCAGGATTGTAATCTAAATGGGAAGGGACGAACCACAGGGCTTGTGAAAGCGATCGCATGGCCTCCTGAACTGGGACTGTAGTCTGAGAGGAAACGCTCTCGTTAAACTGCCACTTTCAATCAGGAGTTCGACCGCGGCGCGATTGCGGGCCCTCGGCGGAGGGGGGGAAGAGGGTGGGAAAGACGTCTCTCACTCCTGAACTTCATCCAGGATCTGCTCCCTTGACGTGCGTTTGATGGCGTTATGTCACTCGCCAGGAGCCCCAAAACAAGAAAGTGTAGCCTATGTCTAAATTGTTGAGCTTGATTTGCAACATTGCCAATGTTCATATAACACCCTAACCAGGCTTTATTTAGATTTTTATCTTGATTTCAGTCATGGGACTGTTCTAAGTTACTGATGGTTCAGTTTTAAGGCACATAACAGTTTTCATATCCAAAACCAACACAGTTTAGCGCCAAATAAAGTTAGTCTCGAGATATTCTCGTGTGCACAATGTGTTGCATCACTAAAGTCACACATTTACTATTCTTCAAATTACAGATGCAGAAGAAGTGCCAGTCTCAGAAGCTGCGTGAAGCTCTCTTAAAGGCTCATTCATCATGGTAAAACGGTCATCCTCCATTTCAGAATAAACAGGCTGTCGTTTTTAATACATTCATTCATGGGTGGCCACCCCTGCCCACCCAAACAGCCCATTGGAAGGTCTGGAGAGGTAATTTTCTTTAATAACATACCGTCGTAGTTTGAACATGGTTATTAAAAACCACCACTATTCTGGGCTTGAGGGGTTTTGTGCCAGCTGACAGTCCTGCATCTCTCAACTAATTCCTTAAGAGTAGGAGAAAAATTGCTGAGCAACATTTATGACTGAGCATTTATTTTTTTTCTTTACAGAGTGAGACTGACATGGTATATGTCTCCCTTAAACACTGGTTAACTGGTTAACTTGCTGTAAAACATAAGCATTAAAGTGCCATTCCAGACCCATTTAATTTAGTCTAGACAATGTGCAATATATAATTAATCTCAGTATTCCAGACATTACTAAGAGATTTTACTTGGACACCAGGAGAGGTATTTTTATAATTAAAATGTTATATATTTAATATAAATATTTTAGATATTCCATATTTTTTTATATTATATTTAATATTAATATGTAATTTATACATGCACTGTTGAACTGTTCACTATAAGACCAAAAATTACATGTTATTTTGAATATTAAACTACTTTATATACAAATAATTATCACTTTACAGTTGTGATTATGGGATACATGAAACACCATTTAATGTTTAAATAAATACAAATATTTTAATAAATGAAAAGTATTTATTTGTAAATTATTTATAACAAATAAACATAAAAAAATAATCATATCAAATAAATATTTGGTAGTAGAGTTTTATTAATGCCATTCCAGGAGTTAAATATTCCATGTGTTTGAAAGCAGAAATGCGACGTGTCACACTGTTTATCAGTTAATGGTGATGTTGCTCAGGCTTCTGTCTCAGTTCTGCACGGATGTTTTCACAGTCCAGGAGCACAAAAAAATAAACAATTCTCCGTTACCTCGGAACGGTAAGGCCAGGAATGAGGAACGTTTAGCATGCAGATCTAGTGAACCACAGCTCTCCAAATGAATATCGGCACAACCTGGGTGTTGATGCCCTCTAAGAAACGAACCGTGAAAGGCAGGAAAACCTGTTTATTATCAATTACATGGAAAATATGCACCTGTCACTAACTCTTATTGCTGTTATGAATTATTGCCAGCTTAACTGTGTTGGAAAGCATCTGGAATAAGTTGAGTTTACAAGAGAATACAGCCAGTATCATGCTTTATTTAAAGTCAACATGAAATCAGATTTCACATCCCTGTTTCCCCCCCCCCCCCCCCACCCCCACTATTTAGTGCATGATATTGCAAAGAAAACAAATGTTTGTCTTCATAATCTTTCAATAAAATATATAAGGGCTGCCAACTTTTGAGTTTAGCTTGGAGTGAGAATTAGTGATTAGATTCATAAGCTTGTGATTCGATCATGATCTTGGTTCAATATCGATTAATTTGTCTCAGGCAATTTCTCAGGTTAATTTCTATTTAGCCATTATTTGCTAATTAGCCATGTTCATGCTATACTGTTGCAGATAGTGCAGCCTTGGCATATTTTTTTTTATAGCCAATTAATGTTTATTATGTTGACCTTGTTCAATCATGTGGTTATTACTTGATTCAGTTCTGAATGTGCATGTAATCAGTTTACATGTTACTCGGAGTCTAGTGGTGTAATGATGATATTGCATTGTTTTTCTCTCTTTCTTTCCTTTTCAGAATATAAATTTGCTAATGTGCAGCGATGCTATATTTAGACCCCTGGCCAAGCTCTGGATTTTTTTTAAAAGGCTAATTGATGTCAGTGGTGTGTATGTGCACGGAGCCAGAGGGAGCAGCCGGTAAAACACTGCTGGGTGAAGAGAAATGCACTGGTGTTAATAACCAGCTGACAGGTGCAGGACCCTGAACTACAGCACGGTGTACAAGCCCGGCGCTCTTGAATAATTAGAGAGTGCAAAGGCCATATAAGAACCACCTGCTACAATTTGAAGAGCGCTAGCCACTGCAGTCTGCTTGCTGTTCGCCGCTTGCCGAAGAAGCTGTAACTAAACCTCACACACATTGTTCCAAACCTGTATTATTTACTTTTGTTAAATAGATCAGGGGATATTTTGAATGTTCAAAAGTTCAAGTTCAAAGTTTTTGGAATCTAGTGCATGAGTTGTTGTAATGAAGCTGTGTTGTCTTTCTGCAGGTTACAGCATTACGCCAGTAGGGGGTGACAAGTTACCTATATGAGTGAGTCATTGAATCATGTTATTCAAAACACTGATTCATTCAGAAGAAACAAAGCAAGTGACTGGCAGCATCTGAAATCACATACTCTTGAGTAGGTACTTATTATGAATGATACTTTGCACCTGCTATAAAAGTAAATTATATAGTATGAATGTAATGTTGTCACTGTCATGTGACCAGCGTCTGTTGTGTCACTTCACCAACATTCACAAATCTCCCGTTGCCTCATGGGATAGTAAAGTGTCCATCGTATGCGCACTCAGCAGAAGCAGTAGGTCATCCCGCTACTTTTTTCCTACTCTGAGGACTGTGAATGGAGACACATTCTTTTGTCACATACTGTTTTTCGGCAACTATATAGTAGGGAAGAAGCCTATGAGATTTTGGATGCATCCACTGTCTTTATGGGTTAAAGATGGGGTATGTGATTTGCAAAACGGCTGGCAGATTTAGAAAATACACAACTCAAATGGTCCTACCTTCTTTCCTCCAACGCTGGCCCTGATTCGCTCGAGGGGGATGGGGGGAGGGAGGGTATGGTACGACCGTTTGATTGACAGACTTACTGTCCAATGATTCTAGGTGGTCTTGGAAATGATTGGCTGGAGTTTTTCGAGTCCTGCCCGTTCCACAGATGATTCAATTGCTTAATTTTCATTTCAGTGCTTCTAACTCAGTGGCTGTAAGTGGGTTATGAATAGGATTTCAAGTGATTTTGAAAAAATGGACAAAAAAGAGAATCACATACCCCACCTTTAATCAATGAAAAATGTATTCAATGAAGATTTAATGTTCAGCAAGACTGCATTTATTGATCAAATATAGAGTAAAATAAATTGTGAAATATATCTTTTCTATTCATTGCTGTGATGACAAAGCTGAATCTTCAGCATCATTACTCCAGTCTTCAGTCACATGATCCTTCAGAAATCATTCCAATATGCTGATTTGCTGATCAAGAAACATGTCTTAATATCATCAGTGTTGAAAACAGTTGTGCTGCCTAATATTTTTGTGGAACCCGTGATAAAAATGTCTCAGATTTCATCAAAAAGATCTTCATTTGTGTTCATAAAATTAATGACATTTTGACAGGTTTGGAACGATATGAGGGTGAGTAATTAATGACAGACTTTTTATTTTTGGGCGAACTATTCCCTTAACTGTGAATCAGATTTTGAATCAACAGTTTTCTTTCTTGCTTTCTTGCTTTCTTGAGAGAGAAACAGTACAGCATTTTAAGGCCTGTGTTGAGAATCTGCTGAGTTGTTCTTACATCTGTGCATTGTCCAAATAAACAGGCTGTCAACAGCCCGTCTGTCCTGACATTGTATACACGGTACACCGTGAAATGGCCAATACAAATAGGGTTGAGTTGAACCATATTGCATTTTGGGCCTGACGTAGGCCAGCTGCATTATCACACTGAACAAACGTTTCTGAAACTCATCTACTGTACCAGCCAAACTGGCTGCTTTGTCTTTTGTGTGCCAAAAATGCCATGACAACTCTGCATCTCCTTAGGGCACTGCACACTAGAGTTTACACTAGAAATGCATTGATTTCATATGTGTGTGTTGTAGGCCACAGAGGGTTAGTGAAGGTGTCGCTCTGTCATCCAATGACAACAACAAACTGAGAATGATCAATGATCAGTCCAATATGGCAAAATCTGTACAAATATACAAAATTGAAAAATTAATAGATTCCAAATAAAAAGAAGAGGAAAGCCAAAGTAAATAAACACGTCAACAAACTTTAATTAATATGATCTGAAACTACAGCTGTGTAAATAAACATCCCAAAGATGTGCAGATGGGATACAAACAATTGCAATCGTTTTCCACATGATATTCCACCGCAACCCTTTTTGTTGTGTTCAGGAAAGACTCACAAACAAACCATTGAAACGTTTGCACCCTCAGCGCTGCTGATTCGGCATTGCATTCTTTAACCCGCAACCTCCCGTAGTGTTAAATCAAAACATCGTCAGGCGTCGCTTTCGCTCTTATATTTCAGTTTATGCTTTCTTTGCTGTTTGCAATAAGCTCAACGCTGCCAGGGAAATTGCCTTCATTAATGGCAGACTGTTGACCTAATGAATCAGACTCTTGCTTTAGGTGCAGCCTGTGGTGCAGTGACGGTTCCTTGGCCCTAAACAGGGGCTGGTTGGTTTTGTCAAGTGCAGCTGCAGACTTTGTCATTAGCTATGTTTCAATCCAAAGTTGCGAATTTAACTTTTGACAAAATTGGAACCATCCCATGTGTTCAACAACAAAATGGTCACTACCTGGGAAATTGGAGAAAAATATCTGTAATAAAAATGGAAGTTGCTGCAATCAACGAAGCCACTGTGGCTTTTTTTGCACATCATAAATTACTTGGTCTTCAGAGCGGACAGACGAAACACAATAAACGCTGTTATCTAGACCTTCAGTCTCGGATGCCTGGTGTTTGGGACATTTCTGTGAGGTTATTATGCCCAACCATTTTGATGACAGACTCTGGCTCAGGCATTTTAGGCTGGCAATCCTTGTGTTTCCATCCAGCATTTTTTTTAATGCAATATCCCAACATTCGCATAAAAATAAATGGATGAAAACATAGCTATTGTATGAGGTGCGCAGTGCTGCGTGGCGGATTGTGGAGGAAGCCACAATGACAAAATAAAATGTTGATGTTTCTATTGATCAAGGTAGGAATAAAGAGCTCAAGTTATTGCTCAGTGAGGGACTGACACCTTACATGACCAATTCAGCTGAAAGGTAAGCTATCTCTCTTTGGTCATTTTGGTGTTAGGATTTTGATATTAATGTGTTTTTATAAACACAATAATATCAACAAATGTTTGTGTAGTTACATGTTAAACAAATGTATGGACTGTTTTTTTCCCCGCTAAAATGATGTCACTTCCTGGATGATGTCATCAAGGAACTGACTTTGTTCAAAATATTCCAATTAGAGACAGGAAAAATAAGGAAAAGCACATGTGCATTCAGCTGTGCATAACAGGAATAGATTACATTGGAAAATAAAGTGTAGCAGCAATGGGACTAAAACATAAAAAAACGATATATTATACTGCATAATAGTATGTACTTTTTAAGACCCCTCGTTTTGGGTGGGCCTCGAACCGTAATTAGGGAGGTCAAACACCCCTATGTATGAGGAGCATATTTAATCAGATTTATGAAATTTTCTTTCCCCCCTTTCTCTTTCTCTTTATTTCCATCACTTTTCTAATCTCCATCTCCTTTCCTGTCTATCTCTTATGTTCCCCCCTCTCTCTCTCTCCCTTGTTTAAACTCCCTGCCTTTTCCTCTCTCTCTCTCTCTCTCTCTCTGGTTCTCCTCCACTGTCTGATGTCTCTCTCTCTTTTCTCTCTTTGTGTGATTGTGTGCTGGACATGTCTAAGCTTGTGAGGTACGGTGTTTGATGTCAGTTAATTTCTCCTGGTGCTGACAGCCCAATGGTCCCAGCGAGGCCTTCGCCAACTTTCGGTTCCCAAGGTAGTCCTGCTGTAATTGTGGACCCGCCATCCCCCTCCAGTGGATTACAGGATTTCTGCCAATTTACCTCCTGGGATGATGTTGCTCTGTGGGAAAAAAAGGTGCTCACTGGAGACTCACACACAATATATAGCCTGATGCTAGATAAATATTTGTTTGAAACCAAAAAAAAAATGCTAATAATTTTTTGTAAGGCTTAGAGAGGACACTGTTTGAGAACTGCAGAATTTGGGAATTTGTGTCAATCATATTTGTGGCTATCTATAGACATGAGCAACAGTGACCAATATGACCAGCTGAGTCTAATTATGCAAATATACCAACAAGAATAAAGGGAATGGAGCAGGTCTTAATTCCGACACAATCTTATGGCGTACGAATTTGATGTAATGTTGAATTGAATTGTTTAAATGTTTTCTCTCCTTATTCCCAAGTGAAGGTTATGTTTTGTGATAGGGTTAGGGGTGGACATTCATGCTTCATTTTTTCTAAAAATCATAATTTTATTTTTTACAATTCACATTGCACGAATTCATTTGAAAATGCCATCTAGTAAAAAAAGTAAAGTTTTCCTGTAAGATTGGGTTGCTCAATGCTGGGTTCAGACTACACGATATCAGCCCGATTTTGGCAAATAAGTACTGAGTAATTAACTACATGTACTTACTATTAGGGTTTGGTTTAGGGTTAGTTACTTGTAATTATGCTAAATTTACTGTTATTACTAAAGTAAATACATGTAGTAACGTGTAGCTATGTCACCTTAAAATAAAGTTTTACTGAGTGTCGTAGTTGTTCGTAAACGACAATGTGCATTGGGACGCAAGAATTGATGGTTTCATCTCGTGTAGTGTGTCACTGTGAAGGACAACCAACGCTGCGTAATTATTTCCCAGCACACCTGTAAGGTTGACCAATACCAATACACAGTAGCTCTTCCGTACACAGCTTTCAAACACGGTGAAATGAAAGAGGGATGATGGTATTGGTGCTGCTAGGTGCAATCACAATAGAGGAAAGGTTTGTGGAGCTTTGGCAACAATACTTCTACTTATATGGTGTTCCCTTGAGGAACTACCACGTCAGAGTCAAAAAAATATAAATGCTGGCGAACGATAGCGGGGGTGCTTCAGCAACCCGGTGAGTACTGGATTTAGCATTATATGTATTATTAACCCATCCATCCATCCACATGTTTTAACTAAAAAATACTGTTGATGACAGTATAGTAAGCAATAAAAAAAAAACCTTCAAACATTAGCCATGCACTATATGTATATATATATATATATATATATATATATATATATATCCAGTATGTTTTATTTAAAATGTTTAATTAGTCATAATGCATTCTTGTTGTCTTATCCTTAAAATCAAAAGTCATTGAAAATGTCATTAAAAAAAAATAACGCTGGACAAAATGATACGTTTTAGCCAGCTAGTTTATGGTGGCCTTTACGAAAGACATCATTGACGTCGTGAACATACGAGGGAGAGAAAGTCACTCTGTAGTCTAGTGTTGATGGAGGGGGAACATCTAGAATAAATACGTGATGACCCCCCTGGCACTGGATCAATAGAGTAACATCAGTTACTGTTGTGAGCATTCAGTCTGCCTTTAATGGATACGTTAAAAACGACATGCGCAAACACGGTAACATAATAGTGCTTCTCCGCTAAGAGCACTACCGTGTGTATTTCCCAAACGCTTTTGGCTTGTACTGTGTGATTTCCCAAGGCCGAAGTGCTTGTGTAACATCTGATTTTAATTGTTGGCATTGTTCCGGGGAAAGACCCCCCATGGCAGTGATCCACACCATCATTCAAACGAAATATCCCCGATGCTGCCGCTGAAAGACACATTGTGCATGTGTGTATTTGTAAAATCTGTAACTGCACCACTTTTCTTTTCAGAAGAAATAAAAGTTGAACATCAGCTTTATTGCTGTAATCTAGTGTGGGGCATTCTCCCGGTGCAGGACGTTTTAAATTAACATCTCTCAGTAAGGAGGAATTGCTCTCGCCATTGTGAGAGTGGAAAGATAATCTTCGCTGGTGGCAAAGTGCCCAAACTTAGGCTTCGTGGGAAGTCCACACTCCCTTCCCTGACATCTGCCAACGAGTGCCTTCGACGACACCTCGCCGTCTCCAGAAGCAAACGTTTTCCAAGAACACAGTAAGAAATGTATGCATGTCACTTTAAGGAGTTATTTCTACCTGATGTGGTGCTTAAAAACTTTTTTCATTAATAACAAGTTGCATAATTTAGGGAATTACTGATGTCCCAAACAGTGCAGGATGAGATTCAAATTATTGCATTGAAGTTTTCATTGCTTGTTGGTGTCTAATTTTTGTATTTTACAGAGTTCTCATGATCATGGAAAACTTGCAATATCAGTTATTTTAAAAGGCCTGGTCTGGAATGAAGAAAGTCTCATTATCTATGTAAAAATCTGCTTGTCTAAAGATCTACTAAGAGACTAGGGTGTTTAAAGGGATAGTCCACCGAAAAATGAAAAATATATATATATAAATTTTGATTATGTTATGGCTCCCACTGACTTGCAATGTATGGACAAAAAAACATTTCTAAAAATATCTATTTTATGTTTGCACAGAAGAAAGAAAGAGACTACAGATTTCTTTTTTGAGGTTGCCTATACCTTTAAACATCAAACGTTTTCTCAGCCTAACTTTTATCAATCTATAGAAAAAAGAAAATAGTAATGTACTTATGTCATTTAAATTGTGCATCTTTCACTTTTAGGCATTCATAAATTGACTCAATTCCTTTACTTAAATGATCCATTCAAAAACAGTTCGTTCACAAATCGGAATCTTGCATTTAGACTTCAAGAATTAAACTTCAGAGCACGTTCCATCAAATTTGTCCTCTGACCATCATTTTATAGATATCAGACATCAGACATTTACATTATTTTCCAGTCTGTGAACCCAAAATTGCTGAGACAAACAGATCTGATTCCTCTCATATCGCTCCTCATGCCCCCTTCAAGCCGAACACTTTTTCAACCTCTGAAACCATTAGTGAGAATTTATCACTGCTGAATCCTGCAATAAGTCACTCGGCAGGCTCCGACTTGCCAAGTCCTAAATTTCCTAACGTGTCGGGGCCTGAAAGAGCGCAGAGGCCTGATAAAACTCTTCAATGATTCCTCTTTCCCAGAAAAAGCAGCGAATGCAAGTGTTCTCCATATTATGACTGCTTGGAGATGTGCTATGTGTGTCTGTTGGAGAAAGCGTTGCACTGGTGTGTTTCACTGTCTGCTGTCCCCTTCCCTTTGTTGGGTATTATAATGATGTATCCTTGCCAGGCCAAATTAATGCCGGTTAATTAGTGCCTGACTTGCTGCTAACAAGGTTTTTGTTCTTGGCTGTTCTTGACACTAAATGCCGGTTTTAAGCTGTGGACGCTGCCAAGTTACTCTGCCAGGAAACAGGAAATGGATCAGGACTTCATGTCACCATAAAGCAACAGTAGAACGGTTCCCAGGGCCACACTGGTCTCCTGGAGAAATGACATCATCATCTCTGAAAACACCCCCCCAACACGGCGATAAGAAGAACGTCAAGAAGAACTGTGATCACAGCCAAGACGACCGTATGATACATGAGCACGATCAAGAAATCAAGAAAAATAACTTACCCTACATCGCAAACTAGAATGAGCTCAGAGGTTCCCAACCGCCAGCTTTATTGTTATAAATCAAGACAAAGGTGATGTTTTGGTTTCAGTCAAATGTGACATTTAATTAGTGTACAATTTCCTCAGTTCGTAAAAACAAGCAAAAATTGAGTTTAAAATAAGGCAGTTATAAAAAAAGTCTATAGGGCATTGCACCAGAATAAACATTAAAATGTATAGTTTTGACCGTTTGCTTGGATGTTAATTTGACATATATTTACCTTAACCTATTGGGTTACACTTTATTTAGATGGTCCACTTTAGACAGTCTACTTTGCAACTACATGTCCACTAACCCTGTTAGTACTGTTAGATCAGGGTTCGGGTTAGTAGAATAAGTTGTAGTTCACGTAGTTGCAAAGTTACTTATGTGTCTAAAGTGGACCATCGAAATAAAGTGTTACCATCTGTGTGATAAAATCACTTACTAACCTTGTCAATGCAAAGTTAAACAAAATTTTTAAATGATAAACACATACAGTAAGTATATAAGGATGTTTAGTATTTAGATGTTTAACTTTACAGCTTAAACAACACAACTTTTATGTGGAATAATTAATTCATGTGTTAATAAAAACAGAGATGCTAGAATTACTTCCAATTCAAGTTTACTACTGTTACAAACTGAAGGGTCTTGTTTTCAACCCAAACCATTCATTTAAGATGAAATGATTCTTAAATGAATGGTTTCATTTGGAAAGACTGATTTGATTTGATAATCAAATGTTAAATTCTGTATTAGGACTCATGAATACTTGTGAATGACAAGGTTCAGGGTTTGGCATATTCCTCAAATTCCACTCTGTGCTCAGATGACAGAAGAGTCCAGAAGGAAAAGAATGACACCGAGACAGAAAGCCTGCAGTGCATCCCGTCATGTCATCAGGTGTGACCTGGAAGCTGTGCGAATCCAAACGCTGTAACTAAGGTCTTCCTGCTGATTGATAGAATATGATTTTCTTGGAGAGGAAGCAACATCCTCTGCTTTCATTCTCCTCATCCATCCGTCATTGTTAGCGAGTGTCTGACAGAGAGAAGGAGGGTTTTCAAGACGTTTGAGCTCCACCACATCTGGAGGTTTTTTCTTAGTTTTTTTTTTTAGTTTTTTTTTTTTTTTTGCCTACATGCTTATCTGGCATAATTCCACATATTTTTAAGCCAAAACTTCTCTGTTTCTGAATGGCGCTGGAAGGTATGTTTTTATACCAGTTTAGAAAAATCATAAACATACTTCACATAAGTAAACTTGGCTAGTAATATTCAGGTAGATATTTAAAGTATATACTGTAACTTGCTCTCGTTGCTCTGCCATGACTGTAGTTGACCTGAAAGAGAAAACTGACTGTAGAAGAAGAGTTTGCAATATCTTCTACATCACCAATGTCATGTCAAGTCAAGTCAAGTCAAGTATATTTATATAGCGCTTTTCACAATACAGATTGTATCAAAGCAGCTTCACAGTATCAATCAAAACAACATAACAATGTTTGTTTATTAGTGGAAAACAATAAAATAAAAAAAGACATCCAAGTTTGGAAGGGCTGATCAATGTTATTAATGATTGGTTAATTAATTTGAATATCCCCAACTGAGCAAGCCAAAGGCAACAGTGGCAAGGAACCGAAAAACTCCATCAAGTGACCCAGTGGTGTCCTGAAACTCCATCAGGTGACCCAATGGAGAAAAAAAAACCTTGGGAGAACCCAGGCTCAGTCGGGGGCCAGTTCTCCTCTGGCTTTTATGAACTAGAGGCCGGATTTACAGTAACTGTAAGTTTTAAAATTTTATATGAATGCCTGGCTGAAGAGATGCGTCTTTAGTCTAGTTTTAAACTGGGAGAGCGAGTCTGAGCAACGAACAATATCAGGAAGGCTATTCCAGAGCTTCGGAGCTAAATGTGAAAATGCTCTCCCTCCTTTGGTGGATCTGGATATCCTAGGTATGACCAGAAGCCTCGAATTTAGTGATCTTAAAGAGCGCGATGGATTATAGGGCGATAGAAGGTCCGTTAAATAAACTGGAGCTAAACCATTTAGGGCTTTATAGGTCAGTAGCAATACCTTGTAATTAATACGGAACTTTATAGGTAACCAATGAAGTGATGATAAAATCGGTGTTATATGATCATATTTTCTTGATCTAATAAGAACTCTAGCGGCTGCATTTTGGACTAACTGTAGCTTGTTTATTGAAGATGCAGGACAACCAGCTAATAAAGCATTACAATAATCTAGTCTCGAGGTCATGAATGCATGAACTAACTTTTCTGCATCAGAGACTGATAGCATATTACGTAGTTTAGCAATGTTTCTAAGGTGGAAAAAGGCTGTTTTTGTAACATATGAAATATGCTTTTCAAAAGACAGGTTGCAGTCTAATATAACACCCAGGTCTTTTACAGTAGAGGATAAAGTAACAGGGCATCCTACTATGTTAAAGTAGTGTTGTGAGAGGTTTTGTGGACGGTTTTTAGAACCGATAAGTATTACTTCTGTCTTGTCTGGATTTAATAAAAGAAAATTACGCGTCATCCAATCTTTTATATCTTTAACACAGTCTGTCAATTTGGATAATTTAGCGTATTCATCTGGCCGTGATGAAATATATATTTGAGTGTCATCGGCGTAACAATGGAAACTAATTCCATGTTTCCTTATAATATTACCAAGTGGCAGCATATATATTGAGAATAATAGAGGGCCTAACACAGATCCCTGTGGCACTCCATAGTTTGCCGAAGTTATGATCGATTTTTTTTCAATGTGTTCTGTATTCATCCATACACTTTTATCCAAAGCAACCTACCAAAAATGATGGTCAGAAATATATTTTGCATTTACCTAATATGAATTTAAAGACTGAAAATAATTTTTTCTTTCCTTTGAAGTACATTTTGTAATATATTGTGGCATTCGAAGGTATAAAAATATATATATACATATCCATTTGAAGAATATATTTCATTAAACGGTGCTGTTTAAAACATATTTTGCATATATTTTGGCCAGACAAAATTATATTTTTTGCCATATACAGTAGTGCAGATGACAAAGTGGAAACAGTTATGTAAATATGAGTTGTTATAATAATTCCCCAAAATTATATTATAATAATTGCAGTTACGATGAAGGTGATTTCTCTCAGATGAGATTTTTTTTCAAAGAATATTTATAGGTCATATGTTTTGTGCTCTTGGCAGTGAGATCTCAAGCATATTCAGCACAGCTTGCAAAGTGTTTCCTCCATGTAAAAGGTATGTGTGTGTGTGTGTGTGTGTGGTGGGGGTCATCAAAACCACCTTGCTCTCCATTACTCTTCAATTAAACTGAGATTTTACCATCTCTCTCTTTTTATTAATTGCATGTCGATATATTCATTATAACAGCAGTCACTTTCATCATATAGCCTACAGTAAATGTAGCACCTTGTATTGATAGATCTGAGAATCGGCTCAACCAATGGCGTGCCAATGAGGAGAGCTTTTTTTTTGCAATTTGATGACACTATTTGTGTAGAAACATATTTCATTTTTAATGCAGTGAGTGATTGTCCTCCTTGATTCATTACATTACACAGGTACTTGCCACCCCGACAGTTTTTATTCAAGAGCATCATATGCAAGATCGCAGAGCGTTCAGCCTGGCTTGTTTCTTCCTAAACACCCATTCACGAGTTCACACTTACATACAGTTAGAGTGGGTAAGGTTTAATGCGTATTTGGCGTGCTGTCCGGGGGGAGTTTGACCCGAACCCAGAGTATGTAAACTATTTCCTTAGTCCTAACCACTTATATACGGGGGGAATATAAGTGGTTAGGACTAGAAGTGTGGAGAAGGGGTGGTGGAGGGATGCTACTAAACTGTCAATGGATTGAGATGCTGAATCTATATATACCTCTTATCATTGATTGCTGAGTGCACTCCACTCGTGTTAATTATCTGAACGTGCTCTCCCGAACTTTCTTAATAAAACATCAAGAGCACATTTAGCATTCTGAAGTTTCCGTTTTCTTTTTTCATTCCTCATTTCCCACAATGACATGCATTATAAACCCCCCAAGACTCTTCAAACCGGGGACGAGAAGCGTTCACGTCAGTGTGCAGGTGTGTTCAACGCCTACATGAGCCACATGCACAACAGAAGTCCTCAGGCTGAATTAAGGGAAGCTTTGTTCTGTGCAGAGTCCTATCGTGAGGGACGAGTTTGAGAAGGTGCTTGGAATGATTTGTATTGTTGCCTTTTTTAACAAGCTTGATTTGGAATCGATTCTAATTGAATCCATGAGTCGCTGGTGTTTTATCCTCAGCTGCTGCGTTTGTGATGTTCCAGCCAAGTTTGCGACTTGACAGCTGGAATCAATTTTTTTCCAGGTTGCCGTGTAGCTTCAGTTCTCTAAGGTTTTTGTTAGAGCAACATGTCTTAAGCTCTTTAAATCCACTCTGACACATCTCATCTCAGGTTTTGCTTTTTCATGATGAATGGAATTATGAGACAAATAAACACTTGAGAAAAGAGCAAAGGAGCCAAATATAGATCATTCACTCCTGCTGGACTACATTTTCACAAACTTGGCAGTTGGATTGAGTTTAACGCTAATGATTTTGTCCTAGATTCTCAATGAAGAGCACTGGAAATAGTGCGCACTAATGGACTTTTGGTAACACTTTATAATACAGTAACAAATCACTTTCGTTTATAGTCAACTATTAGTTATAAACTGTGGGTAATACATCATACAAATAGTGAGTTCATCATTCATTGTCACTGTAATTAATAAATTATTATTGTTTAATTAGCTAATTTAAAGAGTTAGATTTAATGCTTTGTTTGCAACTTATTAACCGTAAATAGTTCTCACTTTAGATTAGGTCACGGAAAATAAGAAATTGTCATTAATGAAGTGTTTTAAACCAACCTTTACTGAGCATTAATTGCATTCATATTCAACTCACATTTGTTCCTTAAGACGTTTACAAATACATTAAACACACACACGCACACACGCACACGCACACACACACAATGCAATTCATTTCCAATAAAGGTTGGAATAAAGCACTTAATGACATTTTCTGATTTTCCGTGACCTCATCCAAACTGAGAACTATTTGCGGTTGCTAACAAAGCATTATCTAACTCTTTATATGAGCTAATTAAACAATAATAATTTGTTAATTGCAGTGACAATGAAATAATAACTTTGTATACAGTCTATGAATGTGTTAACAACAGTTTATAAACTATTAATTAACTATAAACTGATTCAGTAGTTTGCAAATGATCTGTAAATACTCTATTACTGTACACTTATTATGTGTTACCGAAATTTTTCACACAACCCCCAAAAAATTGACACCCAACAAGTAACATCATTTAAATTCTTACTACAATATTGTCAAGAAAAAAAGCATATAATGTCATTCCATTTTACAGTTGTTGTAGTGTTGACTGCATTTGTCAAGCTCCATTACCCAGTCATGTAACACAAGCTATCATGACTAAGTCAAATAAGTAGATAGATAGAAAGTACCAAGATTAAATAAATCATGGTTTTAAAATGTGCTTATGCAAGGATTGTATAATGTCAAATGTCTTTCATCATGACTAATGACTCATGACTAATGATTGGTTGCCTTAAACCCTGTATTATGCTCAAATTGCATTGCTCAAAATCCAACAAAAGCATTACTGATCATAATATTCCTCTAGCTCAGGTTGTACTTTCTACAGATCAGCTGTAGTTGCAGTGGAGGGACATTCTTGAATGTCAGAGTGAAGGAGGGGGGCTGGTTCGTACCACTGTGGATCTGGTTTATTATGGGAAACAAGCCCTTCCTAGCCATAACTCTTCTTCAGTCCTCTAATGCTTTGGCTGCCCGTTTACTGCCCTGTCTGCCATTGTCTGAAAGGTCACTGAGAACCGTTACCATGAGGAAGGAGCCTCAAATCCCTTCTTTATGGGAACTTACACATTGCTTAGGCTCACCGGAGTGGTAGCCTTAGTAACCGTGTCCCATTGATCACTATATTGGAAATGCATTGTGGGTAAAGGAATGTCAGAGCGTACCCGTACACTGTGTCAGGTTCCTGTGAGGGAAGAGGTGTTTGTGCAACCGTTAATCCATACATCAGCATCCTGAAGTCAAGATTCTCGCATGAAATGTCCGTGTTGATGGATTTGTGCTTTGGACGTTTGATTGAAATAGCGTCAAAATGGGGGATGTTTCGTTTGCTTCAAACAAGGACAAATGTCTGTGCTAATAGAATTCCTGCCCTGGCATGCTTAAAGATATAATTCCCCCAATAATGAAACTGTCATCATTTATTCACCCTCATGACATTCCAAACCAACATGACTTTCTTTCTTCTGAGAAATAGTGCTATTTTAGTATTATCATGGTATGTATTAATTAGGCTACATGTAAGAATTTTCATGCATTAATCACATTTAATTATAATCACAAGAAGAAAAGAAAAAAAGCCTGTCGAAAGCCTGTAGACTGATTTTTATGTGATAGACTCGGGACGTTCTGGCCGTGACGATAATCTCTCTTCCATTCAGTGACACAAATAAAAACACAATGTTCAGAATAATGTAGAAAGAGCTGTTCTGTAATGTAATGTCAATGTGTCATGCAAAGAAAAGGGATTAATTCAAACTATAATTTGACAGATGTACATAGACTCAAATATACTTTATAATCAAACTATCATAACAGTGTAGTTTTAATGACCTCATCTGTCGACATGTTTCCGGTGAAGAGCTTGTGTAAACACATCCACATCATTATGATCAGATGCTTTCTCAACGCTGTTATTTTTGCTGTGTGTTTTTGTCAAAAGGAAAGCAAGTCCATTATATACTGAAATGATAAATAATCCTAAATAATAAACCAAACTAATCTACCACACTTTTCCACTGTCAGCAACAGATTACAGCGTTCTCAGTTGATAATGTCTTTTCCACTAAATTAGCCACTAAAGTAAACCACTGGAAGAACAACCAAATGCATTAAATGGTCTAATAATTTGCAGTACAAACCAGTGTGTTTATGAGTACGACAATAAATTAAAATAATATGATAACAAATAACAGTTTGCAATATCAATCTGTTTTTGGACTTCCTTATGCATTCATTTTGTTCAGTTTCCCACCACTCCTTGCTTCCATGTTCATCATCTTCATTAGTTCATTTGGTTCAGCTGTGTTGAGTTTGCCAGTTCTCAGTTCTCTCCCTGTTTGTCACAATGGTTACTAATTGATTTGAGTACTCTGTTCAGGTGTGTCTTGTCTATTATCTCGTTTGCCCATGCATTTAAGCCCTCTGTTTCAGGCCACGTTTATACGTATGGCTATTTTGAAAAACGGAGACATTTACCTTCGTTTACACACAAACGGAGAATTTGCTTCTGAAAATGATTCTTTAACTCCATCCAGAGAGGAGATTTTGGAAAACTTTGTTTGCACGTTGGCATGTAAACTGATAAAAACTGAGTTTTAGGCAGCCGACGTCACAGTATGTGACAGAACTTGCACTCCGTCAAAAGTGCGACCTATGTCTACATTTGAATTTGGCTTTGGTGATCATAGAGTCAGAGTCGCAGTCGCATTTATGTTGGTGCAAACCCTTTTCGTCTGTTTGCATTTGCAAATACAGCTGCTCTATGTCGAGGAGCTGTTGTTGCTATTTTTCTGGATTCTGATTGGCTAACGTGGGCTTGAGCTTCTCGTTACACTGCCACCTACAGGTTTGGCATGCTCTTGGCATATATACACGGGTTCGTGTAAACACTTTTCTGCAAACTGACAGGTGTGCACAATGTTATTTTTGAAAACAGAGAGGGTGAAATGTCCGTTTATGAAAAAAAATAGCCGGCCACGTGTAAACATAGTCTCAGTCAGTCCCTTGTCTTGCATTATTTAATTTTTCATCGATAAGTGGTTGTTAGTTTTCTTGTTTAAGTATTGAATTAAAGTCTCCTATAGTATCTCCTACGTCATGCGCTTGATTCAACGCAGTCTCATGAAAGTGCGTATCAATACCACGAATGTTATTTCTTGTGCCATTTATACGGCAAAATAGTTTTTTGCGTGTAAATGCTACGCACTGAAAACCGCTTGGGTAGGATTAGGGGGAGGGGGACGGGGGGTGCGTGCGTATTACACGCCAAAAAGTGCGTATCATATGCACGCGAAAACTGCGTATCATATACACGCAAAAACTATTTTTGGCGTATAAATGGCACGAGAAATAACATTCGTGGTATTGATACGCACTTTCATGTGATCGGGCTCGCTTGATTACAGCCACCATATCCGTAACACATGCAACATAACAGAGTTGGGTACAGCTAAATGAACTGAAGTGAATGAGACCAGAAGCCTGACATACTCAAGTCACAATGTTAAGAACAGGGCGATCAGAAATGTGACTTCCTGTTTCCTCCTCCTTCCGGGAAGTCCCGCCCCCTCAGGCAGGTGTCAGTCATCCCGCACACGCAGGGTGAGCTCCGTTTTCCCCTTCAGTCTGTTGACGCTGTGAGTAATATCCTGGGCTGAAATGAGACGGAAATGACAGCGGCAGCAGCAATGCCCAGCTGTGAAACTCCCAACAACACGCCGAGATAAGAAGCAAGAGCTTGCCATGTCTCTGACCCTTCCCAGGGCTGAATAAACCCCCCGCCTGAAGTATTAAACTTCAATAACTCATCTTAGGGGTGGGCCTGTAAGTAACCGCCTAGCAATGCCAAGGCAACTAACCAGGCGTTTCACAGTTATGCACCATGCACATTTCCTTTAAAAAAAAAAAAAAGATTATTTATTATTGTTTTTTATTCCCTGCTTTTAAAAATAAAGTTGAAAATGTTTTGTCCATTAGACTGACTGCCAGAGCTCATTAACGTTAACTCAACCATGCAATTATCCTCTCTGTGTGTTCTAAAAGGAAAAAACAGCTTTCTACAGACAGCATAATGATAATGCTGGTTGAGATGCACATGAAACTGGTTTGCTTTCACTGAGAGGGCATTTCTTTTAGTCCCACATTATTAGTTCCTCTCAGAGGCTCTGCAGATGTCAGCAGAGATGCGGTCAACCTCTCCAGACGCTCGCTGTCATTTCACACGCTCTGGAAAATGCTGCCAAACATCCATTTAAAACTGAACTCATACACCAAGTCAAAATGCATTAGGAAAGGGCTGCAATATGATGTTTGTCATTTTCAGAAGTTCAGATACTGTAGGGGGTGTTAGTTTGGAATGTGCTCAAGCCCTGATAACACACAAAACATTGCCAAAACGTCTGTTATGTGTGTGAGTTCCTCTGGAAGATGTCATCTTAAAAATTTTTGTTTATCTGTAATATGTCACAAAAATGGGTTCTGTCTAGATACGTGCCAAAATCTAGTGAACTGCATGTGGAGGCAGCATTTTATGGCATGCTAACCTAATGAAACAAGTACAGGTGTAAAATTAAGTGTAATTTCTGTGCTGCTAGTTCCATGAAGCAAAAGTAATGAGCTAAAAAATAATGACGCTCCTATAATGACTTTTATATGAATACAGAATGTAATTCCATTTGATGCCACTATAGTGAAGAAATTATACACTTCACTTGCAAATAAACACAGATAAACATTAATTTAGTGTGAGCAGATGTGAGCAGATGTTGTCATTTTTGTCATGTCAAGCAAGTCACCTAACCCACAATCGCTCCCTGAGCGCTGCAGCAAAAAAATGACTTCACACTGCTCCAGGTGTGTGTTCACAGTATGTGTGTGTGTGTTCAATACTCGCTGCTGTGTGTGTGCACTTGGATAGGTGAAATGCAGAGCACAAATTCTGAGTATGGGACACCATACTTAGCCACACATCATGTCACTATTTTAGTGAACGATTCTCTTCCTTTCTACACGCTGTCATTGGTGGAGTTGTTCTTGGCTCTCTGAAGGAGGAAAGGTGCCTCCTTGTGTTGTGGTCTGGCTGGGCGTCCTGGGTGTGGAAGGGCACATCTTTGTCACGCTGCAGAAATCGAGCTGCTGTTCTCAGAGCAAGGATGGGCCGCTGACGTTCCTGGGAATGCCGGTGCAACGGGGGTTCCCGAGCCTTGCGCCACTGTACCCGCTGACCTGATCGTGTCATCCTGACATTGTTACGGGTTCTGCTGCTGCGTTGTCATAGAAACAGCATGTTGCAAAACAATGACATGTGAGGAAATTATGATAGTGGTACAGGCATGGGAAATGGACAGCTGGTTGGTCTGATTGGCTGACATGGAGTGGTGTCACGTGCGCTTTAGAGAGATGACACTAGCTTAACAACAACAGGCTCTTTAAGGTAAACAGTGGCAGAAATAAATAAATGCTGAACAGATGGTTCTGCAAGAACATTTTAAATTAAGATGATTTTTATTGTATTTAAGATTTAAAGTGCTTTACATGACCATATAAAACTGCATATGGCAGCTAAATGTTTTCTATTATTATTATTTGTATTATCTTTCACAACAAAGTTCTGTTATAAAACGATTGTCCTTTGGGAGCATAAGTTATTCTTTTGTTATTTAAATGATATAATATTGTATTTTTTTCTTTTCGTAAAAAAAAACGTAACATCATAATACTATGGTGATTATCAGTCTGACTGGTTTTTAGCATTTTGCATCTATCCAGTTGCTAGTGTTTTGGATGGTTACTAGGGTGATCCTTGGTGGTTGCTATGCGGTTTTGGATGATAGGGTGTTTTATGTGGTTACTTACTGGCCCAAGACAGTATGATAATCTCAAGATATGACTTGGTCTTTCCTTGAGTGTTGCTATGCAGTTTCCAGTGATTTGGCTGGTTACTAGGGCGTTTCTATGGTATTTTAAGTGGTCACTTACTGACCCAAGTCTTTTCATCTCTACATATGACTCTGTTTTTCCTTCATTGTGAGTCTATGTGATTTTTTTGCCCACTTTATCCACCAGAAAAAAATCGAATCAGATTGATTAGAAATTATTATCGCAGCTCTCGTGCATGTTTTAAGGTAAGGACAGTATGCATCCGAAAATTTAATTTACTTATTTATATTTTACATTTATTTACAGTAGCTTAGGATTTTATCCACAGCAACATGTGATTAATCATAGTGGGAATAGCCCCAAATCCAAATTTCTAGAGCAGATCGGTGTAACGTCAAACAAAACGATCAGCTCTAACATCTGAACTTGGACTGAACCTACATCCACATTATCTTATGTGTACAAACACCAGCACCTGCTCATGCATTTTCGTAATGTGGCACATTAGCAGTGAACGAAGAAAAGACCGACATGACAACACAGCTGAAATTTGCTCATTGAAACCGCAACACCGTCTAGCACTCACAGAGCCAAAGGAAGTAAAAACAATGTTCAGAAAAGTTTTGACGTTGCAAGCTAAGCAGAGAGAGACGGTGGTATGAGGGTGCCAGAGTGTGAATGTTTAGGTTGGCAGCCACTAGACCACAACATGAGCATGCCAAGTCAACTTCAGAAAAAAACATGCAGACCTGCACTTTTTAATGCCCATATTATGAACCTCCGAGCTCAGGGTAAATCAGATCAGCTAATTTATAATTTGTCACGCAGTACATGAAGTCGATTTGATGTGGTTTACAGTAAGAACAGGCACTCTAGTCACACAATAATTTGTTAAAAGATTGCATTCTCGATTCAAAGAGAGAGAAAGAGAGCAGTTATCATGTATATGAAAAAGCTTCCCAAACAGCTTATTTTCAACCAAACAGTTTTGCTACTCCTGTGTTACAAATATTCATGTTATCACAGAAGTACTGGGCTAAAGGTTTATAGTTCAGAACCAGATATAAACACTGATGTCTAAGGTAAGGATAAAAATAGTGCAAATCAAGTGTTGAAAGTAACACGGCGCTTCAAATAAAGATTGTATTGATTACAAGTGACTGTTAAAAATGTTTTTGTTATTGAATCCTTCATTCCATAGGTTCATTGAATCATTCATTCAAACTGATTTTTTAAAAATAATTCATTTAGATTGAACATTTAAAACATTTTAAATAGATTGACATTTACATTAACTGCAGCAATGTGTAAACTGTGTCTAGTAAATTACACATTATTTTGTTTAGTTGTCTTTTCAGAATCTTAGGAGAATTGAGATCTCAGTTTAAAAAAAAAAAAAAAAAGTGTTTCTCAATTTAACTAGAATCGTGAAGCTCCAACAAGCACAATTCATTTCATGCATACATTGGTGCGTTGTTTGATAGAACATGTGATGTTCACTGAGACTGAAGGGATAGTTGACCCAGAAATAAAAAAAATGTTTAATTATTTACTCACCTTAATGCTTTTCCAAATGCGTATGACTTTTTTGAAGACCTAACCTATGATTTTGTGTTTCACAGAGGAAATAAAATAATTTGGTGCGGTAATGAAATGGAGGTGAGTAAATGATGGTTTTCATTTTTGGGTCTTCATAATATTTTAGAGATATTTTTGCCCGTTACAAAAGCTGACCATGGTAACCATAGTTCTTGCCAAAATACCACAGTTACTACAGTTAACCTTGTAAAACTATAATTAACATGGGATATACTTCAAATAGTGTAATACTGTCTTTCATTTTGACTTCTTTGATGACAGTGGTTACCATAGTTTTAATGTAATAAATAATAACTGTACTACCTGTGGTATTCTGAGGGAAACTGTGGTTATCATGCTGCTATAAAAAGCAGTATGTCTGTAATCTATGGCCACACTGGATATTTGTGGCCATTAATGTGTCTGCATTTGTACTTCCTCTGCTAATGGTCGTCTTCATCATGCTTCAACCGGCAGCTGAGGACCTGCACGTCTGGCCATGTCACAGTCAAAACATGTCAAACACGTCAAACATGTCATGCCATTACAAGTCAAAACAAGACATGAAGGAAGATTTATCTGATTAATTAAGATGATGATTCATTATTTAAAATTTATTTGCACTTTTTTATTTTTACTGTGATTTGAGCGATGATGAAAGAAATGGAGAGAAAATAAAATGGCCTTCCTTGATTGTGCAATCCATCAATCCATCAATCCATCCATCCATCAATCCATCTTTACTATAAGGCCAGATCATTTGTTGTTTTTTTAAACAAATTTCTGTAAAAAAAACAAACAAACAAAAAAACATAAAGTAATTGTCCAGCTATTTATTTATGTTGTTTTAATATTTATTTATGTTGTTTTATGTATTTATTTTATAGTTAGTTAGTTTTTATTTTATTTATAGTTTGATTTTACTATAAGGCCAGATTTCTCAACAAATTACTTTAAAAAATGTAAATAACCATAAAATAATTAGAGATCATCTTAATAATAATAATAATAATTAGAGATAGAATAATTAGTAGAGCTATTTATTTATTTTTGTTTCTTTTATTATTTATTTATTGATGTATTTATTTATGTATTATATTATGTTTAGTTTGATTTTACTATAAGGCCAAATCATTTGTTGTTTTCTCAATAAATTACTGTAAAAAAAAGTAAATAACTATGAAATAATTGTAGAGATATTTAATTATTTGTGTTTGTTTCAGTATTTGTTTATGTATTATTTTATGTATTATTTTATTTTGATTTTACTATAAGGTCAGATCATTTGTTGTTTTCTCAACAAATTACAGTAAAAAATGTAAACAACCATAAAATAATTATAGAGCTATTACAGTGAATTGCTGTAAGTTTCATCAGTGGCCAGAGACTTTTTACAGTGCATGTGTAGCCTTTTCATACCAGTGTAAAGTGTCTCTCCATCAGTGGCGTTTAGGAAGACTGCCCTCAGATCTCATTGAGCCACAGCCTCGTTACTCAAGACCAGCAAAGCTGTGTAAACATCACAAAAATGAGAAGTTGCAGGACGCCCATTTGGAACGTATTACCTTTACTCCATAACCTATGTTTAAATTATTACAGCCAAACCCAGGAGTTTGGCACTGGCAAGCTGCTCCGACCAAGGCCAGTTAACCTCTGGGGTTACAGATGAAATCGTCAAGTTTACAGATATGTTCAGCTCCTTGTGGAAAATGTAAATTTGCAGTCCGCTTGGCCATGCGGAGAGGAATTTCAAATGGCTCAATGAGACAGCTATACAACTGTAGAGGGAAAGCAGGTCAAAACAGCATCATAATTCAGCAGGAGTAATTACACCATCGGACCAATCCTACATTCAGAGAGCATTGTGTCATCTTTAGTACTGATCTACTACAGTCGACGAAAGATTTTATTCATCTATTTAGCAAGAATAATGCGTAGGCGCAATGCTAACTTGAAATGTATATTAGAATTATGCTCGCCTGAGAATACAGACCTCAAATATAGACAAAATACAAAGTTCAACAGAAATTCATGTCGCCGACTTGGTTTTCAGCCAGTAATTCCTCCTATCATCTGCATGTCACTCAAGTTATAGAGATTATTAAATAGTGATAATTTATTATTATTATAAAATGTGTGGTGTTGTTGCAATGAAATCATTGAAGGCCTGATCATTTTCCTAATTCTCATTTCTTTATCCATTTAAAAAGATTCGTGGCAGACAAATGCAAGTGCTGCTTGTTTTAATTTGAGTGGTAAACTGAACTCTAGGTCAGACCAAGCAAAGTTGCTCCTTTTTTTTATCCAGACTGCAGTTTTTCCCCATGACACAGTCTAAGCACACATTTAATTATAGGCAGAGAAGTTGGGGTCTTCAAATTAGCACTTCTCTATTATATATATATCTTTATTTTCTCAGACTCTGTAAAAATCTCTGTGATGGAGCATGGCAATCTTGGATAAGAACCTCCTGCTGTTCTCCATCTAATTACCCTCGACTACCTCTCTGAGCTTTCTCTGTGTTTAGATTTAATTTGATGTTGGTTTTAATCCCGATGTGTCAATCTTCATTCCTGCTTGAGCAACCCTGGACTGAGTCCCAAATTAAACAGCCAGCACGCTCACTTAAACGGCCAATTATGAACACACAAAAAGCTTTTTTGTAACCGTAATCATCTTGCTTAAAAGGTCAAGGGCGAACTGAGATCTCTGCATTGATTTATAATTATTGCGTTTCATAATTTCTTGATTTCAGGGCATGTAAAACTGCATGTTTCAGTAACGATAACATTGCTGTAAACCAGGACTTATTTCACGTACACGTCCAAATTCATTAACTGCAGTTCACTATACGAATCCAACAAAAACGGCAAAAGTCACGCCAGATAAACACATTTTTAATTAAATTGCATAGCTCTAGTGTTTTTCCCAACAGCGTAGAGTCTTAGCTTATTAGCTCCCATTAGACGAAGTATCAATCTTCCAAAGTTTATTTTGTAATTTCATCATTTCTTTTGATAGCTTGTTAGGCTCTGTTCCAAACATTGCAGGACAACATTAAACCCAAATGAAGCTTCAATCCAGGATCTATTTAAGTCATCAGTGAGGTAAGGATGATTTTAATTCATAACTCAGAATTATCCAGTTCAGATATCTATAGCGAGTTGGAGGACGTTTATGTCATTAGATAAAATTACTTAGGGGTAATCAATTATGCTGACCATTCACCCTGTAACACTAACAACAATTCATGATGCATGACTGTAGCAATGCATCACTGTAGGAAAACACAACTGACGGCAAGATGGTAGCACTCCACGCTGTAACATCTTCCTGCCGTTTGATTCATTGGCCGTTAGCTTGGCCATAAGATTCCTGTAACTCAGAAGATAAGATGCTTTATGTCTCTGTGCAAAAGAAATGTACAATTAAACTTTTTTGACAGTAATAAATTAAGGTTGCGTAGGTTCTGAATAGTGACGTTTTATGGCTGTATTGGATAAGTCTGCTAAAATGACTTGGCTCCCGCTCAAGGATGCATAAATTGTCTGCTTCTTGAGCAGGAAAACACAGCTTCCAGATTTATGCCGCTGCATGGTGAGGTTTACAGGTTCTCTTCTGTCATTCATAACTCCTAGGCGTTTTATGAAGAGCTATTGCATGCTTTGCACCAATTGTTCCCGGAGGAAACAGTTACTGATGTCTTTAGTACAAGCTTTTCAATTCAGTTATTATACATCTATACGTCCGGTTCATGATTTACTTGATGCTAGTTGGTGTTGTTCATCATGTGTGGCTTGTTTTATTCAGCTGCATCTGGCGAGGGTCAAACATGAATTGTGCATTGCAATATTTGAAGAAGGCATGCATCTCCTTTGCATTTAGAGTACTCGGTTTTGTATTTAATATATATTGCATTGAACAGCAGAGGTTGTCTGCCAGCTCCCATGATTTCATCACCTGTTTCTCATTCTGCTTGTTAGGGTTTTCCTTGAGCTTGGGAAAGATCTCGCGGAGAAGGACTTTCACAGAGGTGCGTCTTGGTGGTCTTTGCTTGACTGTGACAGAGACTGTCAAGTGTAACTTATGCAATGGGTTGAAACATGATCAGTCAAAATCATCAGCATTAAAAAAAAGTTGATTGAAAGCATTGTGGATGTCTTTTCTCAGATGCAAGAGAGATTAAATTTCATCTGGTTTAGTTAGTTAGATTTGCCATAGTTTGCGAAATTCATGGCATTAAATCCTTGAATGATATTTTGTTAAATCCATTGTAAATTCCATTATTTTTGGATTTTTACATTTCCATAAGGGATACGATGAAAGTGATATAGACTTTTTGAGGGTCTTTTTTCTTGGTCCCGATTTATATATGTCCAGTTCTTTTATGTTTTTAAACTTTTGTTAATTATAAACCCATTATTTATTATATTTTTACATGAACTCTTTCCCTGCCAGCCTTTTTGAAAAAATACTGCCCCCCCCCCCCCCCCCCCCCCAGTATATTTTGTTGTATGAAAATCTGAACATGCACAAAATAAAGAACAGAGCATCCGCTTATAAACAAACAAACACAATGTTTTTATTATTATTTTAACTTCATGCACCCTTTTACACGTAAGTTTCATAAAAAGCAACATTGTGAGCAAAAGCTGAGAAAATCCAATTTTTGTCAAAGTCTACATCTGGATCAGATTCAGAACGATGATCAAAACATAGATGGAGTAGACTGAGTCCGTCAACACCTCCAAAGTTTCACAGTCCTATAGCTTGTCCTGGGTCGACATTTCATTCGGTAACATTAGGCAGTTTTGATTTATATGCTGTTTAATATGATCACGTTATTCATATACGTTATCCCATGTTATCCCCCCCCCACCGTATAACAGTGAAAACATGGAAAGCCGTACATTTCCATAAGTGGTGGGGAAAGAGTTAGTTTTTCCTCAAATGTGATTACCTGTAAATGTTTTGCATCACAAAGATTTTTTTTGTTTTGTTTTCAGTTTGAACAGGCAAATTCCTTACTGATGGAAATCTGTTGCATTGCTTTCTTAGGACTCAATGTATGTGGACTGTTCTTTGCCAAGATAACCAAGATAATGCAGGCTAGACTTTATCCTGACTAAAGGCCCATTCGTCCACACCAAGAACAATAACTAAAGATAACCATAATGATAACTGTATTAGCGTCCACACCAACGGACAATAACATTCTGTTTATTCGAAGAACATGCTGTAGTTTTGCCGTATACCGCTCAAGGTCTTTAAAGCGCGATGAATTCTGAGTGGCTGTCAATGTTTTTAACGTTCATGAGCTAGAAATAAAATTTGTTCTGAAAGTGATTCCTATGCTATTCTGTTATATTATATTTTTAGAATCTTTGTGTGTTTAAAACATAATTGGCAATAAAGCTCTTTCTGATTCTGATTTATTGTTATCATTATAGTTATCCTCCTTGGTGTGAATAAGCCTTAAAGTCCTCCTTTGGTGAAAATCAAGTTTTTACTGTTGTGTTGTCTATGTGGTATTTTTTTATGGTTTAAGACCAACCATGAGCAAATTCACAAGTCAACACCATTGCTGAGTATTTTCTCCTTAAAAATGCAGTGAACCAAAGATAGTCTCAAAAACACGTTTTGAAATCGCTGATGTTTGTGACGTCACAAACTACCTTGTAACTAATCAGGTCAACGTGTGATCGTCAACCAGTGGATCTCTGAGCGAGTGAGTGAGTGGAGGCGGGGCTCATTTGCGTATTCATAAAACCGGCGTATACTAAATGAGTCATTTAAGGCATGAATACTTTTTTTTCAAGGAAGAAACTCTCAAATATGTCATTTTGGTGACCAAAGATGAGTTTTAAGGGATGCTATTATTGACTACATGGGGACTTTAAGACCTTACTTTTTGGTCAAAGTCAAATGTATTCCAGCATTCATATCTTTAAATTGTAAGTGCATTTTCTAAAAGCAGCTCTTAATGTGCTTTAAACAACTTGCAACCTCTACAAACTCCATTTGCGTTGATATTTGTGAAAGTCTCCTCATGTTTAATTTTGAAGAGGATAGAACTGTGTGACAAACTAAAGCTGGCTTGATGGATGGGTCAAATGGAGGCTCTGGCCAGGACAAACACATTGTGAATAGGTCCTCATTCATTTGGGGCCCGTGTGGTCAAGTTTTGAGCTGCATTTCAACAACACGGCTATTGTGCCTTCTGCTTCAATAAATAGAGGTGCTTATTCAAGGCTGCTATTGATTCGTCATTTTTCATATGTCCAGACGTCACACGATGTATAGAGCTGGGGAGTTTAGCTTAAGCACCTGGAGAGAACATTATGCGAGCAATTTTTAGTTTCACTGAAGCTTTTTATTTAATGCGTACTGTGTTTTGTATGGTAAAAAGTCACCGCTCGTTTCAGATTTATGCCTTATTTTGAGAGAAGACATACGAGCAGGCATTTTTCGGCAATCACTGCCAGCATAAATCTAATGTTTTATAGGTGATTTAGTTTTGTTTAGCTGAGCGTCCCTCTTTAAACGTGATTGACCTTGATATACTTCCATAATATTAGCTGTGGTAATGTAAGATTCTTCACTTCATTTCCTCTGTTTATGGTCAATGTCGTTTCAAATCTGGGTGGAGGACGACGAGATGGCCCAGTGAAGGATTGAGTGTATCATTTAAATGAATGATACTCTACGTTTTCAAGTCACATCCAAGCATCATTCATCTGTGAGCTCTGAGCTGTAATGAGAAATAATATAACTCACTCACCGGCCCTCAGACCATCTGGCCGTAAGCGAGCGAGTGTGTTCTCTAAAACTCACAGTCGCAGCTTCTGGAGAGTATCGTCTTACTCTCCAACAGGTGGATTGTTAGTGCCTTGTGCAGACAGCCAGAAAAGAGGTTTACAAATGAGAGTCTGAGAACAGTGGGTTACCAGGACCTTGTTTCTGACCCACCAGGTAAAATGAGAAATCTTGCAAATGCAAATACTTTGTCTCTCTTTTTGTAATGATTTACTAGAATTTTTCCCTCTTACAGTAATGTTTTTGAAATAAGTCTCTTATGCTCACCAAGGCTGCATTTATTTGATCAAAAATACAGTTAAAAATTGTGAAATATTACAATTCAATATAGCAGTTTTCTATTTAAATATATTTTCAAATGTAATTTATTCATGTGATGCAAATCAAAATTTTCAGCATCTTGACTCCAGTCTTCAGTGTCACATGATCCTTCAGAAATAATTATAATATGCTGATTTGCTGCTCAAGAAACATTTCTGATTATTTTAAATGTTGAAAAGGTTCAGGGTTCCTTGATGAATGGAAAGTTCAATCAAACAGAATTAAATTATTGTAAATATCTTTACTGTCACTTTTGATTAATTCAGTCCACCCTTGCTGAGTAAGTTTCTTTCAAAGAAATCTCACTGACCAAAAACATTGTTTTTCAGAGCAACATTCACTTTCATCACTATCTATTTAAAGACAATATGACATCCGTATAGACCATATTTAATAATTTGCATGTTACAGTTCATGTTACTGTATTTTATGTTCAGTTTGGAGCTGCTATAGTGGTTAAAAAAAAATCTTATTTTTTTGTCTATTTATTTTAAACAACTTTTCTCTATTTTCCAATGTTAACAGTGAGGTCAAATTTACCATTGCTTGTCCTATATGAGCTAATAATATATGTTGGACTCATCAGATATTTTTTCATCCTCTTCCAGACCCAGAAGCCCACCCACAGCCCAAGAAGGTTCTGCACTTCACAGTTTAACAGCTCTTCCATCACTCGGAGCCGTCATTACGCTCACACAACCGCCCAGAGTTTATAAAACTGAGCCGTTGTGTGCTCCAGTTTGTTTTATTGATCATTGTGCGGAGGCGTTGATTAAGTGAAGTGAGAGTGTGTTTCTGAGGCTGCGGGGAGGCATCTGTCACCTCATAACTTCACTCATTTAGTCAAAACAGGCTACCGTCTTCAGACATGCACTCCTCGACTCCTGCTAGTGCCGTCATCCTCTGGATCCAGCCCGTACGCACACCTTCATTGTTGTACATCCTTTTATTTCCCAAGATTAGATGGGATGAAGAACTGAAAAGACCTTTATGAAGTTCATCTACAGGGCATTCTGTCCTCTCATCCACTTCTTGATTATTCTCTCTCTCCCTCCCTCTCATTCTCGGGTTACTGACATCAGGGCTGCGCATTCCACGCTTGTCTAATAAAGTCAAATCGCAATAAACCTGAACCAATTACACGCGCAGCCAGATGGGCTGACCTCGGCGCGGAGGGGATCCACCTGGAGGGTGATGGCATCCGGTTCTTTGGGGTCACAATGAAAAGCATCACCAAAAACCGGGTTGAGTTTTTATCTGAGATTTTTTTTGTAAATCAAGGATAAATCTGACCTTTCAAAAAAATAAAAGCGCAAATCTGTCAGAAATAATTGTTTTCCACTAGAGTTGTCAAAAAGTACAGACTTCAGTACCAATTCGGTACTGAAATTAAAAAATATGACAATACCAGCATTTCCCTCTAGCATTTTGAGCGCTGTTGAACCGATTCTTAAACACTTCTGATTGGCCATTGTGTTGATGCGCTCAACATATATGTCTGTGATTGGCCATTGTGTTGATGCGCTCAACATATATGTCTGTGATTGGCCATTGTGTTGACGCGCTCAACATATATGTCTGCGATTGGCCATTGTGTTCACACGCTTAACATATATGTCTGTGATTGGCCATTGTGTTGACGCGCTTAACATATATGTCTGTGATTGGCCATTGTGTTGACGCGCTTAACATATATGTCTGTGATTGGCCATTGTGTTGACGCGCTCAACATATGTGTCTGCGATTGGCCATTGTGTTGACGCGCTTAACATATATGTCTGTGATTGGCCATTGTGTTGACGCGCTCAACATATATGTCTGTGATTTGTTATTGTGTTGACACGCTCAACATATATGTCTGTGATTGGCCATTGTGTTGACGCGCTTAACATATATGTCTGTGATTGGCCATTGTGTTGACGCGCTCAACATATATGTCTGTGATTTGTTATTGTGTTGACACGCTCAACATATATGTCTGCGATTGGCCATTGTGTTGACGCGCTTAACATATATGTCTGTGATTGGCCATTGTGTTGACGCGCTCAACATATATGTCTGTGATTTGTTATTGTGTTGACACGCTCAACATATATGTCTGTGATTGGCTACAATGATCAACAATGATATCTTTGCCGCTCTTCACCGAGCGCTTACATAGATACACACGGGAGTGTTTGAAAACGGCGTCTATCAGCGGATATAGGGATCCGCTAATAGACGCCTGCTTTTAAACGCTCCCGTGTGTCAACACAATGGCCAATCAGAGACATATATGTTGAGCGCGTTAACACAATAGCCAATCAGAGACATATGTTGAGCGAGTCCAATCAGAGACATATATGTTGAGCGTGTCAACACAATGGCCAATCGGAGGTGTTTAATAATCCAGTCAACAGCGCTCAAAATGCTCAAGGGAAATACTGATTTCGTCACATTTTTAACATCTTTTTTAAAATATGATATTTATTGTAATATTTTCAGATTTCCAGACAAATAAATAGTACAATCACAGAACAGAACTGCACACCGAACACACAGGGGGGAAAAAAATCGAATAAAAAAAAAAATCTCGTTTTGTTAGAGGGTTTGCAGATTCAGGTTCTTCTATGTCGTCGCTGCTGAAAAAAAAACAACAACAAAAAACCTTTGGGACCTTTATTTTTAAGAGTTTAGATAGGATTCCCAATTCAACCCCATCCAGCCTTCTACTCCCGGTTGTGATGAGTCAAACCTGCCTTCACGGCTTCACCTGACAGCCACAGCGTCCTGCCCTCTCTCACCGCTCCATAAACATCACGTCAGGACTCATTCACCGACCCCCCTCCTCTTCTCTATTAGCAGCTAATAATATTGAGTTACCACTCAGCACGTTGCCAAGTGGTCTCTGCTGGGGCTCAGTGGCTGTTTGTACTTGGCACGGGCAGCCGAGAAGAGAGAACCTTAACGTTTTAAAGGTACAATAACAAACATCTCTGACCCTCCACTCTACGCTAACCTGCTTGCTTTTACACCTCTGGGAATGGCATTATTTTCACGAATCTGTGCTGCTATATGCTCCACATTGTATGTAGAGAGCAAATCGGAGAGAGAGGACCTCAATGAAAGATTTCATCAGCGTTTTTAAAAGACGAGGAGGGTTTAGGCATCAATCAAGAGTGCAGCCTCAATGTTGATTCGTTAGTTTGATTAAAAACTGTATTTTCTGTTCGTCTGGGTTTAGGATTTGTTGCCACGTCTACGTTAAGTGGAAATATGTGCAAATTCTTTAAGCAATATTTAAATCCCGACAAGATATAATAAACATAATTAGACATGCCAAAATGAAATGATTTAGCAGGGTCTTTTTTTTTCTTTTCTTTTTTTTGTCCAAACCTTTTAGAAATTAGCAAAGGAATTTTGACCAGACGTGACTTCATTGCTTTTTCTGAGGTGGCATGATTTACATAGGAGGTTTAGGAGAGATTAATCAAACAAATAGGTTTACATTTGGCTTGTGCTCCAACCAGAATAGGATATGACTACGAGAAAAGATTATTTGATATGTGATCTGCAGTTATTATCATTCCTGAATATATGTATTTATTTCTGCATGCATGTGGTCTGTTTCTGCTTAGTGCACTAATTTAACATCCCATGGAGATTATAATTCTTATTAATTGTATTTTTTATTTTATATATTTCATTTCTATACCTTTTGTGACTCATTTCTGTTTTTTCTCTCTCATGTGACACAGTTCATAAAATGTAACAGTATAATATATATTATATAATACTGTTATTATATTTATTTTATATATTTAAAATGACACATTTAAAAGATGCAAACATTTTTTTTTTTTTAATCCAAATTTGAAAATCCAAGTTGAGCAAAAAAAATCTGAAATGGCTTGTGTGAATAGCCTTGGTCTTCATTTGGGAGGAACTGTAGCTGTGGAGGAAAAAGATGAGAGCTAAAGACAGGACCAGGAGAGAGAGAGAGGTGTTGGGACAAAGCAGTGTCCTACTCAATGTTTGAAAGTGCTCCATCAAGTCGACTAGTTTAATTGCACAGGGGGCGGTTTGTAACTATTACTGTGAAAGGAATCCTTTAGCAGCAATAACACTAAATCAGCCCTTATTAAAACAGCTATATATCTGCCTGCCTAAATTGTTGCTGGACTCGTGGGTTATCACAATAACCGTAAATTTTGCCAGATTTCTGGCCGTAAAAACTCATTAGGTATTTCCCAGCTAAGAGAGAAGGGGAGAGGGGAACCGCCTGTTGCCTGGGAGCTGGGGAGCAAAGCATTGTGGGGGCTGGCCACGGTTACCTTTGTCATGAATCACTGTGCGAATAGGCCACGGGCCAGGAAAGGCTGCTGATAGTGCTCACGCACACACAAAAACATGCAGCAGACACAATAAGACGCACTGCAGAACTCCATGGAAATGAAAATAATCCAGCAGCCGTCAACCCTGTTCCAGCCCCTTTTCTGCCTCCCACAGTGGGCTCGAGTGTGTGTGTATGTGTGTATGTGCACAGCACGCCTCGCCCCAACACACTCCCTGCCTCTCCAGTGCTGAAAAGACACAGACAATGTAAGTCATATGGGTGTCTGGGGGGCCTGGTGCACGGGGTACAATTTGTCAAACGTCCAATCAACCCTTCCTCGTCCTGAAACCGAGTGTGGTCTCGGCACAGCGAGCTTAAGCAAGCACGAGTAAATCTGCTCTTGTCGACATGTGTGATGTTCGCGGTTTGTGCGTTTCATGAAAATATGTACATCTTTCCTGCTGCTATAAATTCTCAGAAAAGCATTTTCAGTGCTCTCGGCAGCATGAGATCCTTAAAAAATGACATCGTCATGTTTCATGTCGAATGATCATCCAAAAATCACCTGATAACAGACTGTCATGTTATATTTAACAGCAGGTTTAGCATCTAAAAGCTTGTCCCATAGGAAATTAGATCTCTTTAATAACTATTTATCCTAGACAGCATTGAGATTTTCTTCACATGCGCGTCACATGCGTCTCGTCTAGAGTTTCAGATCTCAACAAAGTCTAAAATTGTGAATTAATCATAAGTCAGAGATCTTATGTTTTCATCCAATTCTTTCATTTGTAAATGACCCAAGTTATGCTATCCTTGTCACTTTCAACTGAGGGTCATTGGAAAAACATGCCTATTCTTACAATTCACTGCCGTTTCCAGCTAATATGAACACTGGTGGCAGTAAAACACCAACAACATTTATTCCTAAAGTTTTTGCACAAATAATGATTAAAGAGGCAGATTATTGATTGTTAAACACTTATTTTCACACAGTTCCTTTTTTACAATACTATTATGATCTCAAACCACTTTTATAGTGCATAATTTGTAAACTAATACATTTTAAAGCTTGCATCACATAACCAGCTGCATGTTTGGCTTTTCTGACGTCTGTAGCTCATGCACTGTAAAAAAAAAAAAGTTGGATTAACTTAAAAACGTAAGTTACCTGGTTGCCTTAAAATTTTGAGTTCATTGAAATAGGAGATTGGTTTAAATAAATAGAAACTCAAAATATTATGTTGTCTGAACTACATTAATTATCTAAGTTGATTTGACAAAATATAAAAAGTTGTGAAAACAAATAATCAAAATTAATTTTTACAGTGTGGTACAGCATTACGATGTGGAGCTCTTGGATGTGAGTCACGGTAAAAGAGTTCAAAGACTAGCATATCTAAAAGGCATGGTTTCTTCAGCAAATTGTTTCTGTTATCACTATTGGTAAGTTTAGGGTAGGGTTTAGGGTACATTCACAGGACATAGAAGAAAAACGTTTTTTTCTTTGAACAGATGACAACATTATCAAACCGATCCCGGTTCACATGGATTCGCAAAAACAACATCACCAAAAAAACACTGTATTATGCTGCCAGACAAGTAGTTGGCGATGTCCTTTGTTAAGAAAGACTACGCACCTGTGCACATTGGTTTACAGAGCACTCGTGCTAATGCGTATGTGGCATGCCGTATAGGCTAAACATATAATACATATGTGCATGCTGTCACCGCTTTCACAGATTCGCGTTTCTGTAGTTTACACGAAGACGGTAACGGTATGAAAAATTAGCATTTTCAGGCCACCAAAACGCTGTTGTCATGTAAATGAATGGCCAAAACAAAGTTCTTAGTAGAAAATGGTGTCGTGTATATGGCCCCTTAGTGTAGGCAGCATGTTATTTTCAAATACAATAATAACCTTTTAGCATCACATTTAAAGGTGCAGTAAGCGATTAATAAAAAACGCTGTTGAAAGTGGATTGGACTGAGCAACATAAAGTTGTAGTAAATCAGCAGAAGGGGGCGTGTCCACTCATAATGGGGGAGGAGAGAGAGTGTAGAAAGAGAGATGGCTGAGAGACATTACAAAAGAGAAAAGGTCAGAGAAATAAGAAGGGTTATGAGGTTATGGTTAAGGGTTATGAGGAAAAAGAAGGGTTATGATCAGGCAAGAGGTTTAGGACCCGTGTTAATATTAGAAAAGCTTCCCAGCGCTGGAGAGACACAAGCGGGAAGGCCTGAAAACGGACGCAGAGGTTGTGTTGTTTCTGGTCCATACGTGAGTAACATTGGTTTTGAGTGTGTGCTTCTGGCAACTAAAATGAGTTTTCCCTTAAGGGAATTAATAATGATTTGTAATCTAAACTAACAACCAACTCTTACTTGTATAATCTTGTGCACTGTATGTAAATTTTTTTGTGCTTCCTTGTTGTTTGTTTGTCAACTTTGCATTATTTTTCTGTGCTTCAGCTTTGATAAAGAGTCATCCCCTCTTGCATTGCGTGTTCGTGCGATGAAGGGAGGGACATGTTTGTTGGGTTGATTTCAAATATCAACAGTGTTCAACAATGATTCTTGAATATCACACTGCACCTTTTCAACCTGCCGCTCAGGGTTGCCAGGTTTGTGTAAAAAAAAACATCCCAATTGCTATTCCAACAGCGTATAAGTTATGAATTTTTTTTCACCACGGAATAAAACTATTTAAAAGATAATTGCGACTTTTTATCTCACAATTCAGACTTTTTTTTCTTGCACAATTCTGACTTTATACATTGCAAGTGCAACTTTATATCAAGCAATTCTGAGATGTAAACTTACAATTGCAAGAAAAAAGTCAGGATTGTGAGATAAAAAGTCGCAATTACCTTTTTTATTCTGTGGCGGAAACAAGCTTCCATAAAATGTAGCCCAATTCCACGGGAAAATCACAGACTTGGCAACACTTATGTACCAAACAGCTATGTAGCAAAGTGATAAAACATTGCCAGATCAACGTCATCTATTTCAGATAAACTATACATGATTTTAGCGCCACTCACAGGACATTTCACTTTGAAAGAGTCATGAAACTTGCAAAAGGGGAAGTAATACGATTTTGCTGAAGTAACGCCACAGGCACTTTTTCCCCAGATGAACCTGGGTTGTCTATTTTGTATGTCAACATTTAACTCATTTGTATCTTTTTATTACTCCCAAGGTATTTCTGAGCAACGTCGATATTTAAATCGACTGAGCCGTGAAACAGCAACCTTTACGCAATAAAACTTTCCTCAGGGATCTCATCAAATGTGTGGCACAACTTCTACCCTGACCTTAATGACCTCTTCTACAAGTGATTTCAGCTTCATCAGACATTTCATCAGTCCATAAATTTGCCTTGGAGATCCATTCCGTGAAAAACCACAGAGTATGTGATGCATCATCCGATGGCCAAAGATCACAGGCTAAGATTAGTATAAGATACTCAATTTCATTGGTCGTTTCAGCTGACCAATTAGGTTATTTTCCTGATCGTGAGAGTAGAGTGACTGGACACTTCCACGGTCCAATGGCAGAGCGTTATAGGGAGGTTCTGGTCACCTGAGCGGTGTCTTTCTCCCTGGGGCGACTGCGCTGCTCCAGAGGGAAACCACATCCTATCCATTAGGTTTAATGATGTTCTGACTCCTGCTCCGGGCGGCAGATTGAGCCAAACCACAGACACATTAACCCCCTGCTTCCCCCAGCAATTATTTACTCCTGGGCTCATTGTTGTAAACAAAGCTTCACGTGCCATTGCTGAGCTTTTAATGAGCATGCCTTTAAAGTGTTTTCTTTTCCTTTTCCACCTCTTTAACGACTCAGCCATGTTTAATTTCAACATCAACTTTGACACAGATGTTAACTTGGGAAAAATAAAAATAGACAAATGAAACAAGTGTTCAATAAAGTTAGAGAATACAGAAGTAGCCTATATAAAATGAACTTGGATAGCAGTTCAGCTCTGCATTTTCTTTTCTGCTTTGCTGGTTTTCGAATTCAGACACCAAAATAAGTTTTTGCAGGTGTATTTTGGTAGTGTATTTTTGAGCCCATTATTGTTTTATGAAAAAATATGAAGAGATGGTAGTGCTTTATCACCACCATTACTACATTGACTGATTTGATGAGTCAAGCTACGCTAATTTCACAGTCATGATAGACATGTATTTTGCTCTACTTTTATACATAATATAAAAGGCAACATATCACAGGCAGCAGCTGAATTGTCATGTTTGTGTTTCTTTGACAGTCAATTAGAGTTTTTTCATCTCCTGTTGCCCCCCACTGGTGAAACACGGCACTGCATGAGCTTTTCATGAGAGACAGCAGTGAAGGCATCATACACACCATAAAAAAATAAAAAAATCTTCTTCTTTTAGTCTGACAGCTTTGAAAGTGAAGCTTGAAGAAAATGTTTCTGTGCCTTTCAGCATGACATTTGGTGAGTATAGGCGAGTTCACTTTTTACATAAACAATATTGCAAAATATTGTGTTGATGGGTTTATTAAATGTACTTATTCGGGACTTTTTGTCTTGTTTCATTACAAAAAAAAAAAAAACTTAAATCAAGATACATTCACTTGAGAGGAAAAATGGCTCTAGATATGTCTTGTTTTATGAAAAAATTAACAGAATTAAGAACTTGTAGGCTATTAAAAAAAGATATATCAATATGGTAAGAAAAATAATTTGGTTTTGCCTCTGAATTACGTTTAATTTTCTTATACCACTGGAGGATAGGTTTTAAGAATAAACTCATAATTGTGGTCAATTTATCATAAGTCATTTTGCTTCTCAAGTAAATTATTCTTGATTTAACTAAGTATTGCAGACACAATCTGTTGTATTTTTAAATCTCTGCATCAGTTTATTTAGAAAACCATGTTGTATCATTGATAATAATGAGAATGTTTTAGTTTTGATGCATGTTGCTTGCTTGCTTGCAGACGCTCTCTCTCTCCCTTCTCATCCATTTTGGCAGCCCACCCTAAACCTCCATTAGGAAAAAGTCCCAAATGCCAAATAAACAATCAGCACGGTTAGTTTAAAAGTGACACCTTTTATTGTTTGTGTGGGTGTGTTTCTACATGAAAAAGCTGTAAAGTTGTTGCGCACACATTTGAGCGTGGATGCGTATGCGTGTGTTTGTGTGACTTTGTGGTCCGTATTTTCCAGCACGCTCTAGGTATGTTCCCGCTAAACCCCATCCTCCGTGCCTCGCTAAATGCGGCATTAGCTGTAATTGCATGCAGAAATCCTTATCTTGTACTTGAGATGGGAGGCCTTGGCCGCCAGCCTCTCGCCACAAATACCAATTACGGCGTTCTCTATGTCAGGCCGTAGAGATCCTTTCTGTGAGTGAACGGCACACACTTTTCCCCAGGAGAGGCCTGCCAGGAAGCCGTGTAAAAGCCTGCAGTTGATAATGTCTGTTTTGCTTTGAGTTGCCTGTGCTTCACAGCCGAGATCGAGTCACCTCACCGGGCCACAAATAAACTCTGCTCTTTTTTACCTTTTACTGTACAAACACCCTTGCTTTTATACGGGTTGAACTGAACTGTATGTGGAGAATTAGGGAAGGAAAAACAAATTAAATGGGGAGAAAGAATTATTTTGTGAATGCTTTTGCATTCTCTCGTAAATGTTGTGCATTCCATCAAGAAACTTTGCATTCGCTCACAAAGAACTATAGAGCACCTAGAGGGACATGTGATGGAAAGGATACAAAATATTTCAATAGTTTTGCGTTCGCTCACAAAGAGCACAGAACTTTTTGCTAAAGAAATAATCATTTTTATATTTTCCTTCTCTGTCCGACATTGTTCCGCATCTCTAAAACGAAACTGCAATGGAGGAAACTGAATGTTAAAGGGATAGTAATCATAAGAAGCATACTTCTTTCTTTCTTTCTTTCTTTCTTTCTTTCTTTCTTTCTAAGGCAGTATTAAATGTATCCCTCAAAGGGAAAACAATCCCAGAATGCAATGTGATGTTGAAAGAGACACAATTTTCATTATTAGGCCTAGTACACGACTGTTCAAAAGTGTTTGGTCAGTCAGAGTTTTTTTTTTTAAATAAAGTGATACTTTTATTCAGTATCAATTGAGCATCAAAAGAGATCAATTTAATGATCTCTCTTTAAGAGAGTAAAGACATTCATAATCTTACAAAAGATTTCAATTTAAAAAATATGCCCTTCTTTTGAACTTTGAAACAAAGAATCCAAGAAAACGGATTCACGGATTCCAACATTAATTGTTTTTCAACAATGATAATAATTAGAAATATTTCAAATCAGAATATAAGAATGATTTCTGAAGGATAATGTGACACTGAAGACTGGAGTAATGATGCTGAAAATTCAGCTTTGATCAGAGGAATAAATTACACTTACAATATATTAAAATAGAAAGTGGTTGTTTTAAATTGTAATAATATTTCACAATATTATACAATAGTTTGTACTGTATTTTTGATCAAATAAATGCAGCCTCAATAGACATCAAATCTTACAGACATCCAAACTTATAAATCACTATATGATAACAATAACACATACATTTTTCTGACGTTGTGCACTTCACTTATTATTATTTTTAAATCTGAGTTCATCACAATGCATTCTAGCATTGCCTTCTCTGCAAATAATACATGTGATGCTGACTTAGATTCGGACAAAAACAAGAATAATGTGAGCATTACTGTAGGCTCAGATGGCCTCAACTCTCATTGAAAATGAATGATTTCTGGTTGCTGCAGATTGCTGTCAGTATGAACCCTTGACACTGTTTACACTGCAGCGTGACATAATGAGAGCCATTCTAGTTTTGTTGCATCCCATCGCTCACTCTCAGTGTAAACACGACGTTACAGTTACAGATAATTAAATTGGCCTTGTCAGATAACGTCAGCAATCCTTTCAACTGAGATGTAGCTACTTAAGACATCCAGTTTTAAATCTGGATGTTAAACAAACAGGCCCTTAACGCTGCTTATCTAAGCGAGAGCGTGTGGGAGAGGGGGCTTTATTAGACAGAAGAATGCAATAACACAGGTTAAAAACTCACTCTCTCTCTCTCTCTTTCTCTCTGTCTAGATCACTTATCTGCCCACCCAGGCTCTCCTGAGACCGGCGAGTGGCACGTCTGCCAACAGGCCCGTAAGGCTCAATGTGTCCACTTTCAGGCCAGTTGTGTAATCGTGTACAGTTCAGTGTGATGTAAAGAGACTGACTTCCAAGACAAACATTTCCCTTCTGAACCATGTGTTGTTTTAGTTTAGTATAACATGAGTTTCACTTGATCTCAACAAATGCAAGATATTAATAAGTAAATGGTTAATTTATTAGCTGGCTGACAGATTTTAAAGACAAAATACACTTTCTTAAAGGGATAGTTTACCCAAAAATGTGACACTTAAGACTGGAGTACTTGCAGGAATAAATGACATTTTAACATATATTCAAATAGAAAACAGTTATTTGACTTGTAATAATATTTCAGAATATTACTGTTCTTATTGTATTTTTTGTCAAATAAAGACAGCCTTGATGAGCAAAAACTTTGTCCAAAAACATAATATATAAAAAAGAGAAATACTCCAAACTTTTAACGGTATAAATGTACAGATTTCTCATAGGTTTTTCAAATTGCAAGATTTTCCAATGTTACAAGTTTCATTGGAACCAAAAAGGATAAAGTCCATTAAATTGATTAAAGTCCATACATTAATCATATGTAAACCAGGTTTTTCTCAGCACATACTTGCATATATCACCTTGAACGTTCCACTATACCATTCCTGCTCAGGGTTCATTGGGTTTGTTGATGCTTTTCTGTGCATGATGAACAGATTGAGGAAAAGTTCATGCTAATATCCAGCCTCAAACACGACAGCATTGCCTATTCAACAATAATCAAAGTCGGTTCCACACCCCTGTCACTACTGTGAAGCACAATATTAAATCATTATTTTACGACCCATCATTTTTTGACCATGAGACTGTCGTTTCCTGCCTTTCACAGCACAGCAAAGACGTGATGAGGCTGACGGAGGCGAAGGGTCACACAAGCAGATGTCATACGGTATTTGGCTTTCCATGGATCTCTAGCTTTGCATCAGAAGAGGTTTTGTAGGATTCCTCTTCAAATCAATGATTTGTTCACTAAAGAATGCGAACAAACAAAATTTGTGCCATCAGTTTCGTGCACGCGGTCGGTTTGAAGGCCGCACGATGCCCGCCATCCAAAACATGCTCCATAATGCTTCTTTTGCGTGTGGACATGAGTACATGCTAAGGAATTAATCATTTTTATATTTTCCTTCTCTGTCCAATATTTTTCATCATTTCTAGAGTTAGACCAAAGTCTTAATGTTATTTCTGAATGTTCCAAAAGTTTTTAAAAGATTCTTGGTTATAGGAACGTTAAAGGGATAGTTCACCCAAAAATGAAAATTCTGTCATCATTTACTCACCCTCAAGTTGTTCCAAACCCGTATGAATTTCTTTCATCTGCTAAACACAAAAGAAGATATTGTGAAGAATGTCGGTAACCAAACAATTGATGGGCCCTATTAACCTCCATAGTTCCATACTATAAATAAACACTATAAATATCCCATACTACTTTTGAACAGTAATGTATATGGTGTGTTGAGGCATGTTAGTCCAAAGGAAATAACATGTTTGTCTTTGTAATCTTTATCCCCTTAATAACTAAAACTACTTTCATCATGTAGGCCACACAGACTAATGGCTAATATTGACCAGTAGACAAATAGCTATTTATCCATTGTTTTTGGCTTTTGTTGTTGGTAATACAACCTTTAGGTCAGTGAGTTGAACTTGAGAATCAGATCAGACTAATTCATCAATGAATCATTCTAAATTGGGGATTTGGTTCGATTTGGTTCACAAATCAAGATTAGTAAAAATAAATAACGTAAAATAATTACTTAATTTAGGTTTGTTCCTTGCACAAACCAAATGAAGGACTTTAAGATGCTTGTTTTCTTGTTTCAGTGAATCTTTACATTGAAGTCTAAAAGAGAAGAGGAACAAGCCCACAAATCTTCCATTATGACATGGTTAAAATCCATGTATGGGTGATAGGTAAAATGATTGCAAAACCATCCCAAGTGGTCTTTGAAACCTGACAACTTCCAATGGAGCGAGACGGAGGCTGCGAGAGCGAACGGCTGCCGTTTGAGACGATACGCCTGCATGCTCTTCCCTGCATCCTGCATTGCGTGACAACTGCACTTTCATTAGTGGGTGAAAGTTTAACACACTGCACATCCACTGCATCGTTCACTGTGCTTTGCTTTCCATTCAGGGTTTTCATGCTTTTACTGCCACACCTGTTATTTGCAAAGCTGCAACAACAAATGTCAGTTCTGCTTTCATTCATAGCAGATTCTTGTACTCATTTTGTGGCGCTTTAAGGCAGCATCTTTGTTCAAGCAATTACTGCACTATTGTCCGTTTTAGCTCCATTAATTTTCTGCATTTTCCACTTCCTTCTTCCGAACACAGAGCCTCCTCTTTGGTAATCATTTGCACCTTTTAAGAATCACATGTCCTGCACGATTTACTTTAATTTTATTATCCAGCTTACTTCATGGCGGCTCCCCTGCCCTCTTTGATGTTCCACTTGCTTGCTTTATTGTAATGGAGTTTGGTTTATTTTGCGAGGTGAAAATTGCCCCCAACAGGACCGGCTTGTTTACGCCTTGAGGATTTTCACAGGATTGAATTTCAATGAGAGTTTATCTCCACTTCATTTAAAGGAAAAGAGATCTTTTACTGGATCAGCAGCCCTCAGGTCAAACCCGGAGTCCACAAAACACTTACAAATGCACATCAAACCAACATCACAGGCCATTAATAACCCCAGTACGGGACTCTTTTAACTTTTGGCAAATGTGCAGGAATGATCATTCAGAAAGAAGAACATTTAATGGTGCAAAATTACACAACATGTCACGCAGCATAGACAGATGTGTGCTAAAAACAAAAGACCGTGCCAGGAGAAAATGGTAATAGATCAAGGGCAGGTTTATGGGTACATCTCATTAAAACATGCCCAAGTTATGTTTCTAATGAAGCCTGTTCAGGGTGATTATTTCATGACAATTTTCTTCTCATTCAACATTCAATTCCCATTTTCCTCAGTCGTGATTCTCATTAAATTATTATTATGTATTCATAAAGGTACACAATGGAATTCTGAGCTTGACATCTGTGGTTGAAACACAATTTTTGAAAATTACAGACATTAATTTTTATGTTCTCGTTTTGATTATCCTGTAGGCTGGAATTAGCCTGGGAAATCCCAGACAACTTCCGGCAAATTTAGATTTGCTTTGCAAGTTAGTCTGGCAAAGAGCTCATTCAAGCCCATTTCCAATCCGCCGAAATCGCGGCACCAATCAGAAACGTTGGGGCGGGCTTTACACGATGACGACAGCGCAGCAACGGTGAAGCAGATTTTGTACATTACAAAGATGGATGCTGCCGTGGAATATCCCTCGTTCGAATCAGCTATCGCGTCTGTTTTAAGCGATTTGAACGTTTCCTTTTTGTTAAAGGAACACTCCACCGTTTTTTCATATTAAACTATGTTATTCCCTTAACTAAGACGAGTTGATACATACCTCTCTCGTCTCAGTGCACTCAATCGCTCTGGCGCGCCGCAACACTTTGATACTGATAGATAGCCCAGCTCGTTCATTAGAATCCAAACAGAGTGAAGTTAGAAGCGATCAAACACCTTCACGTTTTAAATACAGTTACACGAGTAGTTACACGATCAAGTATGGTGACAAAATAAAACGTGGAGGTGTTTGATCGCTTCAAACTTCATCTCTGTTTGGATTCTAATGAACGAGCTGGGCAATCAGTATCAAAGCGTTGCAGCGCGCCAGAGCGATTGGGTGCACGTACTGAGACGAGAGAGGTATGTATCAACTCGTCTTAGTTAAGGGAATAACATAGTTTAATAATTATGAAAGAATGATGAAGTGTTCCATTAAAACCGGAGCAAAGAACAACACTCGGGAGATGTTTCTCCGTTGCTCTGCATACGTCATCTCCTTCATCGCTCTGATTGGTTTTAGGTCTATCCAGAGGCATTTGAGCGACGTCCGTTGGTGACGCCCCTCTGGAAATGGGTTCTCTATGACGCTTTGCCAGACCCTAACTCAGTTACAACTGAGAATGGTCTGGTTTTAACCAGGCTAGGCTGGAATGGCAAGCAGCAAACATTCACTAGTGTGGTGGGAAAGATCTTGGCTGGTGGTCAGCATCAAGTCTTTGAGCAAGACACCTAACTTGTCTCTGCAGGACACATGTGCTGTAATTTGCAATAGATACAAATCATCTGGTAAAGCAATGGTTCACAACTGGTTTTGCTCTAGAACCCAGATTTTACATTGCACACTGCAAGTTGTTCCAAACCTGAATGAGTTTTTCTTCTTTAGCTGAACACAAAAGAAAGTATTTTGAAGAATGCAGTTACCAAACAGTTAGGCCCCATTGACTTCTGTAGTATTTATTTTTCCATATTATGGAAGTCAATGGGGTCCATCAACTGTTAGGTTACGCATATTCTTTAAAATATCTTTTTTGTGTTCAGCTGAAGAAATAAATTCATAGTGTAACCCTAATAAAGCTGTTGATGTGATAAACAAAACTTGTTTAAATGATTTATAAATTATTTAATACAAGTAAACAAAAGTATTGGAACTGAAAAGTGTGAGTTTAGTCTATTTGCCTTTAAGTTATCTGTACTCAAACATTTAAGTTAATGCAATATAAATTCCACATTAGGTCAATTCAATTTAATTGAGTAGTCAATTAATTTCCCCATTACTCAATTGAACTGAGGGAATCACTTCCCTTAAATCATTTGAGTAGTCTCAACTTATTAAGATTTACAGTGTACAGGTTTGGAACAACTTGAGGGCAAATAAATGATGACAGAATTTTCATTTTTGGGTGAACTATCCTTTTAATTTTATTTGATGTAGTAACCTTACATAGTTTTGACATCTAATTTGACTATTTTGACACATGAATTTGCACTAAAATGCTGTAGAATTTGATTGGTCGCACAACCTTTGACATATATATTGGAAATGTGTAAATGGATAAATGATGCTCCATTTGGATTTAGCATTGTTTTTTTCTCCTCAAAAGAGACCTGTGGTCCACTTTTGGGTCATGACCCACCAGTTGAGAACCATTGAGCTTGACTATTTGATTAACATTATGGGATACATGTTCTAATTTCTCCGGTTAAAATTGAAAGGACTGCGTCTGGAATGACCGTGTTGACCTGTGTCAGGCCATCAGAGTGCCTTTTAAACGCTAATCTGCTATGGTGGATTATTTTCCCATTCTTGGGTGTTTTTCCCAATCTCTCTCTTTACGAGGGACTGGAAATTATTAGGAAAATGAGTCCATTGTGAGGACTACACCAGCCTCGTGTTGAGCGATGACAGAGACTGTAGCCTCATTCATCAAGCTGTTCCTCTCTCCCCTTGCCATCAAATTAAACACAAATGTGTAGTGAACAGGCACAGAGAATTGGAAAAGAGTGCCATACGTGTACCCATGATGCTCTAGTGCTTCGTTGCTTGCTGGAGTTCAGTAAGATCATTATTTCACTTCGATTTCCATGTTGTGCCAAAAAAACGAACGATTGGCAGTTAAACTACTTGTCTTTTCATCGGCAGCAGGATAAATTTTTTATGATTTTTAAGAAGAATTTAAGGTCATGACTTGTTATTCCTCATAACCGTGAGAAAGGTTTCTTTCTCAAACAATCAGGTTGAACCGCATCGTTTCCCATCAGCGATGATGCGACCAATCATCAGGGCGATGACTGTCTGGCCGGTCGCATTAATGAATCCCAACCGCGAATTAGTGCAGCGATCCAGCGGTCACACGGCGAGGACACGCGAGATGTCATGGAATGTGCGCCCCGGCCCATCACACCAGTCTCGCTGAGCTCCACACGCCTCCATCGTCTTTTTCCAATCCAGACTTCATTGTCTTGGAATGTTTCCTCCACACGGTCGCGAAAACACTTTCCTTCCCACATCACTTAAGTGACTCCTCTGAACTTGTATTGTTCAGAATTGGTTTCAGCACCAGCTAATCATTATCAGCAGTACTCCGTGTAGAACAGCGGGGCTTTTTCCTCCTTTCAAACAAATGTGTTTTTGCTGTGCGCTCAATGAAAGTCATGCTTTGGGACGGGAAGTAAGACCAAGAGTTTATTTATGAAACGACTTGATCAATTAATGGACAAATCTTGTATTGGGTTATTGGGTTGGTTGACCACCAACAAACATTTATTCTTTATTGTTTGGCTCTGTGGCACTATACATATAGAGCATACTATACATTCAAATATAGAGCATTTAATGCAAATGATTTGCACATAACACAGTCTTTGAAATAAAAAAATTTCTGAGCCAAAACATAGGCTGCGTCTGAAAGCTTAGGTAGTTGATGACTTGTTGCCTCGCTGCCCTATCAGGCAATGACTTTGCAGGCAGCATTTGCGCATGAAGGTACCTCACAAAACATCATAACGGTTTAATGATCTACAGCAAAATAATAGTAATTTGTCGCTAGAAATTACATCAGAAGTGGAAACCGTTGGTCAAAAACGTACATTTAAGCTCAAATTACAGGAGTTTTTAAATCTTAACCGATTGTGAAATCTGGTTGCATCACTCACATAGGGAGAATCTTCACACATTTTCTTCTTTCAAATCTCAAACCTGCACACAGTACAAGTTTTGAAAATCGTGGTGCATCACACACTACATTATTTTATCATGCCAGATTTAGCGCCTCACGTGATCTCAAGCGGATGTAAACAAAATGGATACTGTCGCGGCAACTTGCTATAGACAGTAGGCTTGTTTGAGATGCGCCTTGCCTCGCCTGAATTGTAGTCGAGAGTAGGCGGCTGCAGTGAGGGGAGGAGTGAAAAAAGCGCAGGCAAGACGGACAGATCTCTCTTCTCACGGTGGATCAGACACCTGCGAGATCAAAGGCGGATATCGCGGGATTCAGGGGATTCACGCTCGTGCACGGTGTTGCTAATAATTGTAATTTAATTTAAGTTCTGTTAGATGAACCCTGTTAGATGTAATTTAAGTTCTGTTGCTTTTATATGAAAATAAATATAATGAACAAGACACCCAAAGTATTTGCTATTTAATTCCATTCCAAATATGTGTTTATCAATATTTCTTTCTTTAATAGCCAACAGACATATCTTTATAATTGTTTTATGTTTTTATAAAAATGACATCACATAACCCATATCGCACTGTCAGAGAGTTTATTCACACATAACGTACGTATAGCCTACACAACAAATGATACCAGAGTTTTAAAATCGAACATTTTAAAAAAGAACAATACATCACGGTTGTTTAAACCAATGAGCATTAAGCTGTGTCGTCAGCAAGTCGTTTCCCATCATGCTTTTGATCAGCGCAGTCGGTGGAGAGCAACTGCGCGCGACTGCAGAATCCGACACGTGCGGCTTGCGGTCGCGAGAGTTTTTGACGTACGTCAGCATGACATCAGAGCAAGGCGGACCGCTCTCGGACACATTTCTAACCGGCATGCATCTCGCGTTGATCACCGGTGATCGATTCTGCGCAGATTTTGCTCATCTCAAACAAGCCTATTATATGAGGAGACATTATGAAGGCAGTCGTGTTGTTGCCACATTTCCACCAGCCGTTCCTCCATCTCCGTCTCCTTGTAGACTTGTCTCCCATTGGCTATTGTGGAAGAACTGAAGTAATCATAGTTGTAATCATCCCGATTTAAAATCCTAAATATCAATTTCTTTCTCCGGATGTCGGGAGGGGTAAATCGGACATATATCGTCCTGAAACTTCTGTAGTCTAATCTCGGCTTCACACACAAACTGACCACCAACCGCAATGTTCAGACGTCTATTTTTAGTTTTTAGCTCACGTCACAGCACGGGGTTGTGGGATTTTTTAAGGCAGCGAAGGATACATCTATGTTGCCTTCAAAAATCGATGAACCTACACAAGGTCATTCCTTTCCTCAGCAAATTTTCAAATCAATTTCTTTATTCATCCTGATTTTTTTTTATCACAGTTTCCACAAAAATATTAAGCAGCACAACTGTTTTCACCATTGATAATAAGACATTTTTCTTGAGCAGCAAATCAGCATACTAGAATGATTTAATTTCTATATCCAGCCTAGTTTTCAGAGGAATGATGTTCACATATTTCAATGCGCTTTCTGTTAAACACACTTGACTTATGGATGAATTGCTTCTCGTGCAGGATATTAGGAGAAAGATGACCCCGTGAGCTTCAAGTTTCCAGAGGGACGCTTGTTCTTCTCTCTTCGGTTATTCTGATACAATTAGAAACAGATGCAGAAAGAATAAAGTCGGGTACCATTGCCAATCACACTGCGAAGAGTGTAGTCCCGTATGACAGGGTAATCCGTCACAGGTCAACATGACTGATAGACAGGGATCACGGCATGGATCAAATAGCACACTGTAATATTCCATGTCTCTGTGCTCTACCTGTCAGTTTTGGCACAGTGTTTGTCAGTAGAATAGTTGTAGTTAAGGCAGCTTGACTCAAGTTAAAATACCAAATGATTTAGCTGAAGCTAAAACCCACTGAATCCTATTCATGTGACAAGACTGAAGTACTAGATTTTTACATTTATGAGGTTTCAGGTCATGCTGTGTTGACAAGGCATTGCTATGTGGTTGCTAAGGTGTTCTAGGTGATTTTCAGGGTGTTGCTATGCGGTAGCTAGGGTGTTCTACTAGGCTTTAAGGAAGTATCTAGGGTATTGCTATGTGGTTACTAGGGTGTTCTACTAGGCTTTAAGGAAGTATCTAGGGTATTGCTATGTGGTTACTAGGGTGTTCTACTAGGCTTTAAGGAAGTATCTAGGGTATTGCTATGTGGTTACTAGGGTGTTCTACTAGGCTTTAAGAAAGTATCTAGGGTATTGCTATGTGGTTACTAGGGTGTTCTACTAGGCTTTAAGGAAGTTTCCAGGGTGTTGCTATGCGGTTACTAGGGTGTTCTAATAGGCTTTAAGGAAGAATCTAGGGTATTGCTATGTGGTTACTAGGGTGTTCTACTAGGCTTTAAGGAAGTTTCCAGGCTGTTGTTATGTTGTTGCTAGGGTGTTCTAGTTGGCTTTAAGGAAGTTGCTAGAGTGTTGCTATGTGGTTACTAGGGTGTTCTACTAGGCTTTAAGGAAGTATCTAGGGTATTGCTATGTGGTTACTAGGGTGTTCTACTAGGCTTTAAGGAAGTTTCCAGGGTGTTGCTATGCGGTTACTAGGGTGTTCTAATAGGCTTTAAGGAAGTATCTAGGGTATTGCTATGCGGTTACTAGGGTGTTCTACTAGGCTTTAAGGAAGTATCTAGGGTATTGCTATGTGGTTACTAGGGTGTTCTACTAGGCTTTAAGGAAGTTTCCAGGGTGTTGCTATGCGGTTACTAGAGTGTTCTAATAGGCTTTAAGGAAGTATCTAGGGTATTGCTATGTGGTTACTAGGGTGTTCTACTAGGCTTTAAGGAAGTATCTAGGGTATTGCTATGTGGTTACTAGGGTGTTCTACTAGGCTTTAAGAAAGTATCTAGGGTATTGCTATGTGGTTACTAGGGTGTTCTACTAGGCTTAAAGGAAGTTTCCAGGGTGTTGCTATGCGGTTACTAGGGTGTTCTAATAGGCTTTAAGGAAGTATCTAGGGTATTGCTATGTGGTTACTAGGGTGTTCTACTAGGCTTTAAGGAAGTTTCCAGGCTGTTGTTATGTTGTTGCTAGGGTGTTTTTTAAGGCTTTAATGAAGTTGCTAGGGTGTTGCAATGTGGTTACTAGGATGTTCTACTAGGCTTAAATGAAGTTTTTTGTGAGGTTGTTAGGGTGTTTTAGGTTGTTTCATGGTGTTATGTGGTTATTAGGGTGTTCTAGTTGGCTTTAAGGAAGTTGCTAGAGTGTTGCTATGTGGTTACTAGGGTGTTCTAGTAGGCTTTAAGTTTCTATGTGGTTAATAGGGTTGTTTTAGGTGGTTTTCATTGTTGCTATGTGGTTACTAGGATGTTTTAGTAGGCTTTAAGGAAGTTGTTATGTGGTTGCTGTAGGTGGTTTTCATGGTGTTGTTATGTGGTTAGGGTATTCTAGAAGGCTTTAAGGAAGTTTCTGTGAGGTTGCTAGGGTGTTGTAGGTGGTTTTCATTGTGTTACTATGTGGTTACTAGGATGATTTAATAGGCTTTAAGGAAGTTGCTATGCGGTTTCTAGGGTGTTGTTGATGGCTTTCATGGTGTTACTAGGGTGTTCTAATATGCTTTAAGAAAGTTGCTAGGGTGTTGCTAAGTGGTTACTTGAGTGTTCTAGTAGGCTTTAAGGAAGTTGAGCCTCACAGAGCTAGGGTGTTGTAGGTGGTTTTCACACCCTTGCTATGCGTTAGTAGGGTGGTTTTCATGGGGTTCCTATGAGGTTGCTAAGACGTTCTGGATGGTTTCTAAGTGACTATTTACTGGATTTTATCTTTCAAACACATTTCAAATTGATTTCAAATTAGTGCATTATCTAAAAAAGACAAACTAATTTATGACATGCTCTGAGATTTTCAACACAACATTTGAGATGTTTTCAGAGGTCGAGTTTGTGAGATTTCAGTGTCATTTTAAGATCAGTGGGAAAAAAAAGGAATTTAATTTGACAGTCCAAACGAACATTCCAGCTCATATTTATTTATACTTTTATCCAAAACTTCCACAGGGCAGGAGAAACTATATCCAGGATACAGCAGAAGTTCTTAAGGGGTTTACCTTGATGAGATTTCTGCTTCGTAATGCAGTGGATGGAATAAGGATAAGGTGTCTTATGAGAGATGCCCCCTGGTGTGCGAAGCAGAGCCCAGAGAACATTCCAGATCCCAGCAGACAAACATTTCCACGAGGGTCGTCTCTGTATGTGGAGAAGTCAATAAAAGCTTTAAAAATCCCATCAAGTCACTTTTATAGACGACAATAAATACCAAGTATCTTAAACTGCGTAGCTGTTGTCATGATTTGTACCATGACACTCACACCGCTCAGCCATCAAGCCCTCCGGCACGAAAGCACAGAGGCCCATATAAACTGAACGTTGAGGTGTTCCAGAGACTCGGAGCTCAGCAATATCCTGCTTTATGAAGACGGCAGGCATTAAGCCACGGCTGTGTTTTTATTACAGTCTGCGTAAAAGAGACTGACTCCAGATTACATTTTGCACTTAGGATTGGGCTCTAAAACGTAATGGGGAGTATTCAGACTGATATTGTGTCCCGGGACAAGTTCATGTTCAATTCCCAGCGAAAATGTGAAAGCATCCCTGCAATTTTAAACCTTGCATGCCCTCAAAACACTTTAGGGCAAACTTTTACTGTATGGAAGTCATGGTTACAGAACTGCATCTGTCTTTCCTCAAAAACACAGAGCTGCTCGGGTGCATGAACCATCAGCCCTTGTTTGTAATGTAGCATCCCTGCATGTTTTACTGATAATTCAGTCCAGTAACTAGTACATTTTATTCCCTGAGGTCCGGTTAGTCAAGGTTTTGTGCACCCACAATAGTCATAATTATTTTTACATGTTACATGTTCTTGCTGGTTTTCTACTGCATCACCCTGGTTTTTACATTGGCTTTTGGATTATTGCTTAAAATAATTTTTTGAGCTTATGTTCATAGACCTTATTTCAGGCATTTAACCAAAAACCCATTTTTTTTATTTTACTTCAGGACAATGGAACTGGAAGTGTGACATAAAATGTGACATTCAAGCAGGACATAAAGGTATTTAAAATGTATTTGATTGAGCTATCATTGCAAAAGGAAGTTAAAATCCTCTTGTTTCTTATTTTAGGATTAATGATCTAAATATTTACCCAATCTATTCATAAAAAGATGGAATTTTATCAGGTGTTAAAAAGCACGGAGAGCAATCACAATGGGCAATTTCAAAACTTTTTGGAAAGTTTGAATCGTGTCAGTGAATACAATATACTTAGTTTGCCGTAAGCCGTGTTTTGACTGTTTCAGACATTTCAAAAGGAAGAGTAGATGTTTAAAGCTCACTGATTACATCGGTATGTTTCACTCCCCACAGAGAGCTTTAAGCAAAGTTTACAGTGTCCTTTAACTAAAACCCTCATTCAACAGCTGAGCCAGGGGTTGAAATGATTTTGGATCTTTAGATCCAAAAGGTTTTCGGAATCATCTTGGATCAGCGAACTAAAGAATATTCTCACTTTAGCATTTCAACACCAGCTGTTATTTAGTATTTGAACAGCTGGCTTTCACATGTCAAGTTGTACACTAAAACACATGATTACAGCTTCATGTTATAATCGCCTGTTATCATGCGAAATAAACACCGTAGATCAACTAATAAGCTATACAATTTAGCTAATGTGCACAATTGCAAAGACTAAACAGGATTCTTGTTCACTTTGAAGTTACTAGTGATACATCTGGATAATGAGGCTGTTTTTCACACTGCTTAGATGATGATTGAGATGCTACTGTAATTGGCTATTTTTTTGCTATTTGCACACGCTACATTTGTTTTCATAGACCGACAAGAAATGAAATTATGCATCTCAGTGTGTGTGGCCTCATTACTGAACCTGTGATTATGTACAGCTCTTTTTTAAGGACAAGGCTTTGATAGAAGCAGGAATGAAAACCTGAAATGGTGATTTTTTTTTTCACCCTCTAAATACCGCTTTTCTACAGGTCAGGCTGGAACTGAAATGGTATTAAACGAACAAACACGATTTCACGATTTCTCATGAAAACATTAAGCTATTTTAAGATTTGGATTGAAATGTGACCTGGACATATTTTCATGAGAATCACTCTGAAATCTTGTTTGTAGCCCATCCATCCATCCATCCATCCATCCATCCATCCAATCCCAATCCATCCTAAAATTGTTTGATGTTTCTTGCCGTAAGAACTCCAGTTACTGTAGATGTTGTATAATGGCGTGCCGTCCATACAGTAATAAATAGGCCTGTGGTCTGGATTGATTCTTGTTTTTCTATTTACAGAGCAATTTTATAATGTGTTTTGCTGGTGTATAATTCATCAGTCAGATTGTCAGTGTGTTTGGTCTCAGTTAAAGCAATGTTCACGGGGATTTACATTAGGAACCATGTGCACTGAGCTCTCGGGTCAGAATCATTCAGCACATCACTTATTACTGAAACCTCACATTTCGTCATAGTCAAATAAAAAACGCCAACTCCAAAAAAGGCAACTACCTTTTGATCGAAAACACTTCTTGAATATATAATTTGAATAGAAAAGCAGCTACGCCTGAAAAGACATAAAGATGCTGAAAATGTGTATTCAATCAAAACTTCAGATCAGAGCATTTAAAGTCACGTCGCTTTCCATCATGGACTGGTTGATGTCGGGGATAAAAGGTAAAAACATGAACAAATCAAAAATACCCTCATCAAAAGGGAGACTTTGAATACCTTTAGCTAATTGATTTGTGGGGAGACACAGTTTCCTCTATTGATCTGAACTGGATCCTACATCTGTTGGTCTGGTCCTACACCCGCTCTGCCTTCCTCATGGCACATCCTGTTCTGATTAAAGATTTAATCGTGCCGGGTTCTGTGCGTGTGTCTGTATGATTTGGGTTTGCCATCGAGACGCTTTTGTCACTCTGAATGTTTTGCTCACATCTCAGCAGAGCTGTGCTTTATTAAAACTGGAATGTTTCAGGCACCTCGTCAGCATAATTATTCCAAAAAGTGTGTGGTGCTTATAGGAAAGAAAAAAAAAACACATTCACAAGGCATCACGGATGTTGTCGTGAAGTTAGAAAATCCCAAGAGAGTTTTAAGCAGACAGAGAATGTTGTTTGTGAAGTTGAAAGTCACGAACACATTTTGAAGATCTCCACCCTGTAAAACATTTAAATAGTCTTTTGTTTTGACTAGTTCTAGTAGGATTAAACAGTACAAGAGAATCCAGATTCAGTCACGTTCCTAGACCTACATGTTGTTGGTCCATAGATAGATAGATAGATAGATAGATAGATAGAATTAACATACTTTAAACTATATTATGTGCTTTTCATTTAAAAGTGATTAACTGTCTTCCTTTAACATCTTCCCTAAATCCAGATCCTGCTTTTAAACTTCCTCATGGCCCGTGGCAAAGAAAGTGAAGAGCCAATTCATCATCATACCCTTAGTGTTGATGAATAAGTGCAGCATTTTTGTGCCAAGTGTCTTGCACAGCTGTTGTGGAGATGTTTTATAAACGAATCCTCTTATCAAGATCACCTGCGGGGGCAGAAGACGGCCTCACCTGGGCCTGGAGCAGGGGCCGAAGACGCTGTACATTGTTTACCGCTATCTGTTAGTTTACCCCTAGCAGGCCAGTATCTGCCTTATCTCAGCTGGGATTCTTCTGTCTTTTCAAGCTGCTAAGGTGAGCATGACGCACTGTCAGTGTGCTAGAGAAAATAGAGGCGAGAGGGAAAGCCAGAATGAGAAACCCATTTCTGAGGTTTCTCTTTCATAGCTCAGAACACTATAGATGTGCAGTATATAAAAAATATACACAACTGTTTACTAGTTCATATTTGGTTTATAAAGGATTTTATTAGATTAATGTTCTTATATTCACCACTGAGTATTTATAGGATGGAAGATGTTTAAAAAAAAATTTCTAATGTGTGTGTGTGCATATGTCCTATCAAAGTTTTACTGTACATGAGCCTTTTTTATATTCATATTCATTTTATATTTATAATGTATAAATGTTTTATAGAATCAAGAACAAGTTTTAATATACATACATATATTATACATGTAATATAATAGGTAACTCCTCCTTTTACAGTACATGCACTTACGTGTACTTACAGTCTACTTACCTAAGAAGTACTGGCTAATAAGGTATGGGTTAGGTTCAGGGTTAGTACCTAGTTAGTTATTACCCATTACTATAATAAGTACATAGTATGTACATGGGTAACAGGACTGTAAAATGAAGCGTTACCATATAATACATGATAAACAGCAATATTTTAATAAAAAAGCATTGATTACAGGCTTTAGTATCTTGGGAAATTGCAAAAAGTTAAGATCTCTTAAAGTTTAGAGGAGACACATTTAAGATTATTTATTCTCAATTAGAACTCATTGCTGTCTAGAAGAATCAATTAAGGTATTAAAAATGTCCCATTTGTGATTTTTGCAACACAGTATTGAAGGCATTTTCATGGCATACCATTTCTAGTATTACTGAATTACTTCATTTTCGTTTGACTTACATTCTCCTCAGGTTGTAATTTAATACACAGAATGTTGAAGTAATTACTGTACAGCTGAATTCCCATGTGCTTGATTTAACAGTAAGAGTTTACAGTGAGCTGGACTCATTTCTTCATGACAGTATCTGTCAAACTTTTTCTTGATCCTATAAAAACTCCAATCTATTTCATCAGGCAATAATCAGTGGTGAATATAAAAACATTAATCTAAGAAAAACCTTTATAAAACACCACATATAAAAAGAATAGTTGCTTTTTCTGGGAGGAAAAAAAAAAGTTTGACTTAAGCTTGAGGAAAAACACTGAATCTTCCAACCAAACACAACTGGGAGTCTTCGGAGGCTTCCAAGATAATGCAATTCTGCTACAATATGCAATAGCTACAATATCTGCTTAGATTAAGCAGTACATGTTCCCAGAAATCCAAAAATGGAAACTGGTGGAGATAGATGTGAATCAATCACATAAACCCAAGAGAGAAACGCTGCTTGCTGATGTTTGAAGAATGTCAAAGAATTGCTGTTAATGGGGAAAGTGTAGCTTCCTCGAAGACTCTCAGGGCCTAAAAACGAACAAAAAATAAATAAATAAAAACGCGCTTTGGCTGTTCATTTACACAACAATGTCATTTTGGGGGCCTGCAAACACAAGCTTTTGAAAAGGGGTTTGAAAGTGCAGGTATTTTAAAAGATACCATTATCATCTCCATGTAAACATCAAAACCTTGAATTTGCGAAAGTCACCGCCAACTACTTGCCTTGCAGCATAATACAGCATTTTTAATCGTTTTTACTGACCCGTGTGAAGGGGATTATTTTGACAACATTGTTGTCTGTATGCGATAAATGCAAACGAAAAACGTTTCTGGTTTTAGTCCATTGTTGTCATGTTAAAGTAGCTACCCTTAGGCTTTTTCTTGTGTTCTTGAGGGTTGGCTATATGCCTTTTTGGAGAGGGAGATCTTGATGATTTTGCGCATGAGAATATGAGTTGCTGGATATTTTTAAAGCACCAGTGCAGGTTGTTTGAAGGTTCTTCTGTTGCATCAGGCATTTACTTTGAAGGATCCATTCATGTCTACAAACATAAACACCTCCATAAGCACTTGACTCTGGTTCTCCTGATGCTCATTAACAGTGGATTTCATTGCTACAGCCCTAAGTTCCTCAACAGTGTTTAGAGCTTCAACAGTTTACAAATCAGAACGTCGTCGCTCAAGGGGCCGTTTATGGAAGCACGTCACCGCTGGTATCGGAGCGCAAGTGCAACAGCCAGATTCTCATTGACATCTAAACAAACCCAACTTTAAACAGAAGCAAATTAATGAACTATGATGAAACTGCCCTCTTCTTATTGATTGTCAAATAAACTAAATATTTGAGGATATGAAAAGTGTGTAATCAAATCAAGATTTAAATGCTGGGATTCCATGAATGGCCATTAAATGCAGATGTTTTTCCATTCATTATGATGAGCCACACGGCATTGCACAGAAACATGTGTGGGTTTATTGCAACGGACGCCCTTCTCGATTTAGCTAAACGCTACAAGTGTTTCAGGATGCAAACCATCTTGTTGTTAACTCTGAAACCTATGGAAACAGATCAACCGAGTATCTAATCCACCAAATTCAGCCATTCTTAATGACGACAGTAATTCGTTTTTTGCATCTGCCATTAGGATGATGAGGAAGTCCACTGGGATGAGGTTTAGGAAAAGCCCATCTCTCTTTCCAGCCGTCTTAATGCCGTTTATCTTTCGTTCCTTACAAGAGCGAGTTTGTCTTTCACAACAGCCTCCATCCCATGGGTCTTTACGTCCACACGCAGCACCGGCTAATACATTTGCCTGCTCATCAAGCATAAACTAATGTGTATTGGCTTACAACTTTTCACATGATTAATTCCCACGTACAGGGAGGAATGTGGTCCCTTGGAGAGCAAAGGGGTGTTTTTAACTCCCTGGGATGAGCCAGCGCTGCAGACAGACCGAGCTGAGAAAAAGGGAGAGAGCGCAAGAGTTTATTGATAACAGGTGGTCATGCATGCCGAGACATTAACGATAACCAGCTGTGAGGTCGGTCTCGCGCCAAGCGCCCGGTCGGAGGACCGGAGAGAGGGAGGAAGAAGCCCTGCGCTCTGTTGGCCAGCTCTTACCTGACCTGATCTATTAGCTCATCAGTTCTGCTTTTATTGTTTTCTGGGGTCAGACGCAGCTGACTAAATCTTGACACAGCGAGCATCATTACTCCGCGGTAGAGAATCGTTTAGCCGCACATGTGTCAGGCAGCGTATCCTGTAAAAATAGTGTTAGAAACAATGTGTTCGTTCGTCTTGGTCCTCTGCTCGAGAGGCCTTCACATGTCATGCCAAATGGATCACCCCTCCAATCTCTGGTCTGATAAAGTTGGGATGTGTTAAGAGAGGAAAAGTTTGTACCCTCAGACATCTGCAGACTTGATGAGGACTGTGAGCAAAGAGCTGAAAATCTCTGTTAAATAGAGCAGCGTAGACAAGCAAGAACTCTCATGCTGGTTAGTGCTGGTTTGGTGAGCGTCCAGCTGGTGGACCATTCAAAAGTAACGAAATTAAAATTGAATTGCAATTTTAGTAGATGTTTTGCCAGTGAATTTTTAGACATTCGTCTCTTCTGCTTACCAAGGCTGCATTTATTTGATCAAAAATACAGCAAAAACGGTAGCATTGTGAAATATTATTAGATTTTTTTTTTTTTTATATATATATATTGATGCAAAGCTGAATTTTCAGCATCATTACTCCAGTCTTCAGTGTCACATGATCCTTCAGAAATCATTCTAATATGCTGCTCAAGAAACATTTCTTATTATTATCAATGTTGGAGACAGTTTTGCTGCTTAATATTTTTGTATATATTCTGTAAACTATATAAGATTAAATAAATTACATTAAACAATTCTAATATTGTTAAAGTATTTTTTTATCAAATAATTGCAGCCTTTGTGAGCATATGAGACTTCTTTCAAAAAAAAAAAAAATCTTTGCAGGTTGTATAATTCCTGGTGGATCATGACAGAACTGAAATGAATGGGAATGATAACAGATTTTTTTTTTTTTATGCACAATTTATTTAATAAATAAGTTTGTGTGCATATCTTACTGAATGAAATGTGAGTTTTTGATGCTCATTTTTGAAAATTGTCTTTGCATCATAATGTTTCCATTCAGCAATTTCCAAAAAATTGCACAGAAGAAAACCTAATATTTGTTTGCAACATGCTGTGTGAACTGAAGGAAAAAAAACCTGTATGTCATTGTTGCAAACCGAACAGAAACATGCAGTCACATCTTTTCTCTTTACATGATCTCCTGTGCCCAGAATGGGATTTGGCGGGAATGGACAATCTGAAGCAGATGCGATGAGAAGCGAGACCACATGGCCAAGATCTGATATCAGCAAGACATGCTTCTGGCTCAACGCGGTAGATGCACTGAACTTGAAGGTGAGGTGAAATAAGATGCCCTCCAAATTTACCAGCAGCTGCTTAAAAGCTCCACGTTCTGCATTGAGCCATGTTGAAAACGGCAAACAACACATCAGATAAGTGTATCGCCATTGCTCTCTTTCATCATGAGCTTGGAATTGATGCCAAAATGATGTTATCAGTACGATGCAAACCATATAGAACGCTATAATGAATGCTCCATCGCATTAGTTCACTAATTGTGGTCTGAAGTCTGAATCCCTGCCAAGCGCAACAAGAAAATGAGTTTCATGGGGAATGAGGGGGTCAGAATGTGACACCCCCCACCCTCACTTCACCGTCACACCCGTCATGTTGGCCCGTATCAACAGCTCTGCTGAATGGAGTGGCGAAGAGCACCTGATGTTCTACTCGCCACACATACTCGCGTTCTGTCACTCACGTTAATGAAAAAGAGCCCTCATGGCTCACCCCACTTCCATAGCATAGCGGAGGAGGCGCAGGCCCCCCAGGGGTGAAATACACATGCACACACACACATACAGGCCATACGGAGATGTTATGCTTATTTTTGATCATAATTTCTCAGTATGTTTATTTTTTAAGTATTTTTACTGAAAGTGACAAGTACAGCACATTCATCAGTGCTAAAGATGAAGGGTGTAATCAGAATAAGCATGCAAGTGCGTTGCAAAAAATGAGTATTTTTGTCTTGTTGTCTAAATTCTTAAAACAAGATAAATTAAAGGGGTGACTGGCAAGATAAATGAAAGGGGCCTCTGGCAAGATGGGCTTTTAATAAAACTTAAAAACAATTTTCTCTTAGAAATTGCAAGTAAATTTCACAACTACTTAAAAAAAGAAATGGATTAAATGTGAATTTTTGAAGTCGAAAGTCTGAAATTGTACTTAAATAACATCACAACATTTATTTTTCATCAAGAGGTCAATTCTTGGTCAAGATCTTGTATTGACAATGCAGTCCAGCAGTCTGTAAAGTCTCCCAGCACATCCCAAAGACTTTCAATGAGTTTAAGGTTTGGAAATCCAAACAGGGATTTTTTTTGAGAGAGAGAGAGAGAGAGAGAGAGAGAGAGAGAGAGAGATTTGTATTTTTGCGCACTGATGAATTGTGCATAATAAGAGCAAAAATGTTTATTAATTAAGTCAGTTTTGACGCTGACTTTAAAATTGCATCTGCTATTTAGTAGAAAGTGAAATGCGGTCTCTGATCATCATTATAAATCCAGTGAAAGCGAAACTATGGACCAGGGCCCGTATTTACACCCACCCATAATCGTCTACTTCTCCATCCAAACCTCAGGCATTTGACTGATGGATGGAAAGATGGGTGAATAATTGAATATATTATTCACCTAAGCAGAATTTTATTCAGCGTGAGCAGTATTTGGGGTCTGTATGGTTGGCGCTGTCCTTCCCTCGTCGGGTTTTTCACTGCTTTGGGCACACGCAAAGTACTCTTGGCATAAACACAAGTCAAGATACCACACTGTAAATGCCTGAGCCTGTTTACTCTGTGCAGTAAACGCTTTGAGGGCAATTAAATGTCCCACTCCCTAATCTCCAGTGGGAAATGAAAATGTCTGTGGTCTATTGGGTCACTGACCTGTCAGTCTGTGGGATTGACAGGTAGTGCTCACAGTGAGACAGCGAGGTAATTATGGGGCGGTCAGTCTGATTAATGAACTTTGACCACTCGGGTCAGTGTAAATGACAGTTATGAGAAATATTAACTCTTACAGATGTCATAAAAAGGCCCAGTTTCAACTAATTGGATAGTTTTGGCTATGTTAAGAAAAGGCATTTCAACAACTGGTTCTGTCAAAGGTGGTTGGAAGGTCTTTAATTCTTAACCTCTTGACCAGTACTGACTATTTCCTGATGCAGTTTTCAATTTCAGACCCCCAATAAGGCCATGGACCAGTTCAGTGAGATAAATGTTGATTATAAATATGCATTTAAAACTGAAAAGTATTCATAAAATAGTAAATATAAAATAATAATAGTTTAAAATATAAAATAATATTTTTATCCAATATTTGAGTGCTTCTTAGAGTATCCTTCTGTTAGCTTAAAACATGCAATTGTTACAATCGAACACTGCAACAAAAAACAAAACAAAAAAAAACGTTCTTAGTATTTTCGACTTGTTTTCCCATACAAATTTCTAAACATTCTTGGGCTGCATTCAATTTACCTCGGAGGATTGATGTCATAGTTGGGAATGACATCACACCCGAGTTGACCGCGTTCCAGTACACAGGTCAGAAAACTGATGGATGCATCCAGGCAAACCTTTGTTGAAGTATCATGTCCACAAATGGTGGTTGGATAGTAGCACCGTGTGCACACTGAGTTGTTGTGCTTTGAGGGGGTGTTCCAGTTAAAACCACAGTTAAACTGGGAACTAGGACTTTCCCACTTTCGAGGACATTAAATCAAGATATATTTACTGGAGAAGTAAAAAAGTTAAGACATAATGGCCTGGTTTCACAGAAAGGGCTTAGATTAAGCCAGGATTAGGCTTTAGTTAAATTAGGACATTTAAGTAAACGTGCCTTTGAAAAGACATTGCTGGTTTGCATCTTGAGCCAAAACAATGGCAGATATACCAGTGCAAGTTGCTTTCAGTTAAGACAGCTCAAACATACACTTTAGTCGGAAACTGGGCTTAAGTCTAGTCTGTGAATCCAGGCTTAAATCTTGTTTTCTGAAAAAAAAAAAAGAAAAAAAAAGTGTCTAGTTGACAAAAACAGCGTAATCCAGTTTAAAAGATTTAGCTGTTTTAAGACGTTGTTCAACCTCTCCATGGTGTTAGGCTGGGCTTGGTGTTAGGCTAGTTTAGCTTGGCCAAATGGTCAACTGACAGCTGAAATGTGCCCGAAACCCCTCTAAAACCAGCCATCTTGGCCAGCCAGGGACCAGCTAAGAGAAGAAAACTAGCTTAGGTTGGTTTCCTTTCCCCAATGTAGGGCATAGACCGATCAGTCGGCTTTAGAACAGAGTTCCTGCAACAGTGTTTGCAGTGTGTAGCAATCATTGGGTGGTTACCGTCCTCATTTCCGTTGAATTAAGAGGAATTGTCCCCATCAGTCTGCTAATCATTAGACTTCGGTATAAACTGTCTTTTTCATTAGTGGTTTTCAACCACTTGTGCAGTTTGTAAGGCAAGATCTCGCTTTTTTTTTTCTTTACCAAAAGCTCCATACTGTACATCGGTGGACGCGAGACTGTCTTTCCTTGATTTCTCTACAACTGTAAGTCCATTGCTAGTTCTTGCCATTTGATACATTTCCCTTCCAGGTCAATTTGTCATAAACTGAGCTTGTCCACCCTGTCGCCCTTCATTTTCTGCCCACTCAACAACTGCAAAGCACCACACAGAACCTCCACGACTCCTGGGACGTTATACACTGAATGCCCATGAGCTGATTAATAAAGCAGAGGGCTGATGGGAAATGAACCACAAATTTACTCAAACAGCAATAAAACAAGTCAGGATTCACAAATCTGCATTAAGAAGGCCCTGTGCTATTTGCTCCCCCTCCTTCCTCCTTTCACCCTGATTTATAAAACAGGACTGGCTGTAATTGACTCCCCCTCGGATCCTAATATAAAGTTATAATCGGACTCGGGCGTGCGAGCCAGGTCTCCGCCACACGTTTAAAAGCAAATAGAGCAAACTGCATGGAGCAAAGAAACACGGCCATGAATGATGTCTCTGTGAATGCTGGCTAAATTAAGAGGCAAGGGTTGATTTAGGCCATCTCGCTCTTCTCTCTCTATCTTTTTCTCGCTTTTTCAGGGTTGCATCCACCGGTTCTTGTACTTGTACTATATCAGATGCATAAAAGTGCTTTAATAATGACAATAAATGTATAAAATTCATATGAACAAGTCAAGCCACTTACCAAGTTATTTATATAGCAGATTCAAGTTTAAATTACAAAAGGCCTGGATTTTGGGTCCCACTGCTTGGTTAAACTAGAATAAACCACTAAAATTTCATTGGGCAGTTTTTTGTTTAGGGTGGAAGTTCTTATCAAGTACTTATCATACATTTTTATAGTGGTTTGGCATGTGTATTGTGCTGACATTCGTTATTTGATTGTTGATATTATCCAGGTCTTTAGATGTTGTCTTTCTGTTTAACAAGTTAATACAGACCCTGACAGTAAAGAGATATATGAGTGTATTTTAGCCATAGTACATGCTGAGACTGATGGCATTCTTCAAAACCAAAGTTTACCCGGGTCATTAATTTAATGGCTTCACTTAGATTTCATAATACTAACGGTTTTGTGCCAGATTATCTACCTTCAACTCACGCTATATGATACAAGAAGGTACTACGGTGATGCACATTTCACTCAAATTGTGATTATAATATAATTTGTAATGAAAAATGAAATTAAAATGAATAAAAAATTTTTTTTTTTAAATTGGACCCCCATTGTACTCTACCGTACAGTAAGAGACTCTTATATTTACCAAGGCTGCATTTATTTGTTCAAAAATACAGTAAAACTTTCTTTGATGAATAGAAAGTTCAAAAAGACTGTATTTACTTGAAAAATCTCAAGTTACATTACATTAAAAGTTATAATAATACTATTTTATTTCAAAAATCTTAATAATCCCAAACTTTTGAACAGTAAGTGTATGTTATAGCTAATATCACAGCTTCGTTCTTGTAGAATTACACCATAATATGATGCTAAATTTAAGGAAATATTGCAGACATATACTGACGTTCCTCTGTATATAAATAGGATAGTATGCATCTGTGAATGCGTGACCAAAGCATTGATATCTTTTCCAAAAATGATTGAACATGTTAAAAAGGAATCTCAGTCAAAAGATGCTAAATTATATATTGAATAGGTCGAAGTCAAGTAAATCATGGTGTTAAATTGTGCAGAACTACATGTGCAGATAAAAAAAGATTAGATGCAAACCAGATGCACTGAGTAGGGATGTGCCCTAAGCCTAAATACGAATTCGGAAAGCCTATATGAAGATAGTATGAATAGGCAGTATGAATGATATCTGGAGGTACTCTATCCTCCATGTTGTTACTGTCACGTGACCAACCAGCATCAGTACGCCGCTTCACTGCCCTTCAGAAATCCTCTCCCATAGCCTCATGGAATAGTAAAGATGTGCACGAATGCGCACTCAAGAATCTCGGCGGAAGTAGTAGGTCATCCGGGGACATCCCGCCTTTTTCGTTTTTTGAATACTATGTATTTGGACATACTATTCTTTTTGGCTTACTGTTTTTCGCATACTGTATAGCAGGTAAGTATCTGATTTTGGATGTAGCACGGTCTTTTATAATGTTCTCAGAACGTTAGCACAATATGTTATTTATACATTGTTCATATAACTTTTTTTTTTTTTTTTGATGGAAGTTCGTCTAACATTTTTTAAAATGTTTATATGGTACTTGTTTCAGAATGTTCCGAGAACATTAAAAAACAACATTCCCATAATGTTTGAAGAATGATAAATGGAATGTCCTCTAAACATTCGTATTACAAAAAAAAAAAAACCTTTGGTTACGCTTTATTTTAAGGTGTCTTTGTTACACTGTAATGATACATTTAAGTAATGAGTAATATTAAGTTACTACGTGTACTTACTAGGGTTAGGAATGGGGTTTGGTTTGGTTTGGTTTAGGGTTAGTTGCGTGTAATTATGCATAATTTATAGTTATTACTATATTAACTACTTGTGACAATGACATTGTAAAATAAAATGTTACCAAACGTTTTAAAAAATGGTCGTTTGAACGTTCAGAGAATATTCAAAAATAAAGTTTTCATGACATTAGCAAAACGTTCTTAGCTGGTATGTGGCTTGAATGCTACAGATATATGAGGATATTGAAGCTAACAGTTCTTCCCAAAGTTCCTGCTCATTTGGCCTAGAGGACTGTCAAGTGTTGAGATGATATGTGTTTTACTATTCACAGGGCATTTGATAGGTATGTGTCTTTGAACAGCGCCCAGATGCTGTGATCCACACATAGCTGGCCTCTGGCTTGGCAGCTCTCTCGCAAAACGTTTTTTTTCATAACCAAGGTTGTAATTCATTTCATACTGAAAAAATATTGCCATATTAAAGCAGAAGTGGGGGAAGAAATCAATGTCAATATAAATAAAAAAGTGATTTGTAAAATGTCAAATAAAACTTAGCCTTTCATTTGTGATTTCTGTGATTAACACAATGAATTTAGTGTGTTATTTTCATTATACACTCTCAGACAAACAGAGACTAAAGCTGTCACTGTACACATACCTAAAGAGTACATCAGTACCAAAATGGTACATATTAGAACCTACCGTCCCAGTGACAGTACTTGTACCTTTTTTTCCTGAGAGTGTATGTACAGTGACAGCAGTTGTTATGACTTATAGTTGAGTTCAGCAATGCAAACAGAACAAACCCACATACCGTAGTTGATTTTGATAAGCTGCATGAGCGTTAAAGGATAACCAATTTTTGTTACAGCAGTCAGTTTGCGACCCATGAAACCTTCGCCACCACCGTGGCGGCAGGCATACCAGAACATGTATCTCTGCTTACGTAAACAGACGTAAAAGTCCTGAGAAAAGAAAAAGAGAAGGGGAGCAAAGAAAAATAACATGTTGAAAAGTGCAACTCAAACACTTGCCTGCATTTAAAGCAGTTTACTGTGAAGAAGCTTCGCTAACACCTGTGTGTGCTCATGAGTCATGACATATTTTGTTTGAGGTATACAGTTGACTTGGCAATTAAATAACATGCTCAATCACATTTTCCTCAGAAAGTGTAAACATTTTATTTTTAAGTTTATTTTCATACCTTATCAGTTGAATAAACATAGCTAAAATGGCTTAAAGGCATAGTTCACCCAAAAACGAAAATTCTGACATTACCCTAATTTCTTTCCAAACCTGTAAGACTTTCGTTCATCTTCAGAACACACATGAAGATCTTTTTGATGAAATCTGAGAGCTTTCTGCTTACAGTTTTTCCATTGACAGTTACGCAACAACTTTGATGCTTCATAAAGTTCATAAAGAGATCATAAAACAAATCAATATGAATTGAGCAGATTAGTCAAAATTTTCTGAAGAGACTCGATCGCTTTATGATCTCCTTATGAGTCAAAGTTGTAGTTGCGTAGTTGTCAATGGAGGAACAGAAATCTCTCAGATGAACTAAAGTCTTCCAGTTTGAAACGACATGAGGGTAATATTAATGACTGGATTTAACTAACGTTATCCCTTTAATGTTATCTAAACAAAATACATTGCTCATTCTGTGTGCATTTTTTTCATATAAAATTTAGTTATCTCTCCCACACAAATTGTTTATTTTCCATCAAAATTGTGAAGTATTATTATAGCTCATTCACCTCATCTCTTACGTATATGTCTCACTCAGAAACCTTTCTCATGTGTGCGATCACAGCCCTGAAAGGACCTCCGTGCCCTGGGGTGCATCTCTTGGTTTAGGCCGAGTCCGCTACCCACTTTCTGCCCGCTGCATCCGCTGTGTGGCCAAACGCACCCCTGAGCCACACGGTGGAGAATATGTAAGCGTCTCCTTCAATTAGTCCTGTTTGTTCTTCACAGTACAGCCGGCGTCGGCAGACCCACCACTCCCAGAGGACCCGCCGGTGATATTTTCAGTGTCAATAAACCTTTAGTTTACAGCAGACTGGGAGAGACGGTGCCCCTAATGGACATCAGAGGTACTGCAGTTTAAAACTGTGTGAGAATCAGAGGAACGTATTATCAGTAACATGATCAATCTTTTAACAACTATGAATTTTAATAAATGTTTCACAAATGTCACCCATTATGGTAAATACATTTTGCTTAAGCATTATTTAGTGTTTTTTCAGCATTTCTAAGTGTTAAAACAGGCAGAAGTAGAAATAGTTACTATCATGCACAACTTTGCTAATAGGCCTACATTTCATTTTTTCACTTTGAAGCTTGATGCATATTTATTTTTATGCAAAATATAACCAGATAAAATCACTAGTTTCCTTTCAATCCTGCAGTAGTTTCGATACAAAGATCAACAGTTCATCCCTATTTCATGCTTCTTTTTTTTCCCATTTCACTGGAAAACATAAATCATCTATTTTAATATCATGAAATTGCATACAAACTTGTTTTATTTAATCAGAATCCACTTTTGTACAGAGCCCCACACATAACATTCATTAATTAGTGCAGGTTTAGTAAAAGTGCTCCTATTATCCTTTTTCGGATATACCTTTCATGTAGGCTATAAATGGCTGTTTGTGAATGTACAATGTCTGAAAAGTTTCAGAGATCAATGTGCAGGAAAATTACGCAATTGTTTTCCAAAAGAAAGAACCGATTCTGAACTGTTGTCAGTAATTCCAGTCTCACTTCCTGAATGAACCTACGTATGTTTATAGTACATTTGCATAATGCCAGCCCATGGTCTTTATTGGCTGCCTGCGAAACAACATCTACTTTGACCCTCAAACACTGTACAGTTGTAGCTGAAACTGGAAGAGTTTGGTATGTTGTCGACATGTCGAGAAGATGCTGTTTTCTGCACTGTGAAAGCAAATCAACTTTTCATGCACATCCAAAGGATGAGGAATTGTATTTTAACAATAATTTTTAATGTCTGTCAGTGGAGAACGATTTTTCCCACATAATGTGCCACAATGTTGTAATAGCAACCCCCTCACAAAGATCGAACCAGGGACAATCCCTCTTGAGTTAACCTGGAATTAAGTTCCTTGCTTATATGAGATCTGGCATGCTGTAATAAAGCAAACAATCCAATCCAATGCTGACCGTGACTTGCATATTATGAACATCTGGAGGTTTGTATACAGGTCTGTGGTGTGGTGGCACTTAATGATTGGACGTCATTGGGTCAGATGCCAGTCCTGACCACAGTGTGGTTATTCATTCTTCTGAATTACACCTGTATCCCAAGCGGCCCGCGGAGCCCTGCTTTTTTGTTTGCACAGCTGGTTTGTGCCGAAACAGTCCAGGTTAAATAGTGTCTTCAATTGTCCCTCTAAGACGTGAACCTACGACCCCGTGCTTTATTTTAGACAGTGGCACAGTAGTTGCAGGTTCAAATCAAGCCTGATCTTGTTCCGCCTCCACTTTCTGGCCTGATCTCTACATCGTACTGGCAAAAGGGGGTTTTATACTTACAGGGCATCATAGGTATACAATTCATCAGTATGCACACTGCAATAGAATTTTGTTGTTGTTAAAATATTTAAAAATCCTTACACCAATAAAGATACAATCATTTTATATTAAGACTAAACATCAGCATTTTTTCTTGTCTTCTACAGAGCCCCTAAGGGTGATTAAGGATTTTTTTTTTAAATTAGATGGGAGGAAATTTTTTTATTTTAATGCTTTTGCGTTTTCTCGCAAATCTTTTCCGTTCCCCTGAGAAACATTGCATTCACTCGCAAACCTTTTGAGTTCTTTGCCTGGAAAAGGTTTTGTGATAGAACTTTCCATCACCTTTTCCCTTTAGGGGCTTTGTAGTTTTCCAGTACAAATACTGTATCTAAACATTCGTAAATAAAGATAGATTTACTAGAGAAGCTAAATATGTTAACTCTTGCTTTCTGAAAAATTTATCAAAATTAATTTATGTATGCTTAAAACAAGAAACAAAATCTGCCACTGGGGTAGTAAAAGTAAACTTATTGTTTTCCCTCTGAATTAAGATTATTTTCTTAACCCACAGGCATATTTCCCCCCCAACTTCATTTTGATAAATGTTTCAGAAACCAAGACTTAATATATTATGTCATTTTGCTTCTCTAGTAATTCTATCTGGCAGATATTTTCACTCAATCTGCCAGTGCAGCAAGACAAAATACACTTGTGTTAAAGATCCATTCTTACAAAATGAGTGCTTAAAATCTTATGCAGGAATAATAAATGTATCTTATTGTAAGGATTTGTAAACAAGTCTAAAAAGGACTTCTCTAAAGTATCTCAAAAGCTTTCCATATTGTGTTCTGACTTTCTCAGACACTGATCAATCTGAATTGTTTAGTCCGCATAGTAAACAGCACAACTTGTTTTGGGCGGGTTGGATGGATGGTAATTCATTTGGCTAATTTTGGGTTTATTGTCTCTTCCAGCACTCGAAATGGAGGACTCTCATTAGAGGAGCGTAAACACCATTTGAGGGCCTGATCCCTCATGTATCACATTAGTGCTAAGGTCATTTGATGGTGTGGAGGAATGTATAACTAGTGGTATGTTTCTTGCAGACATCCAAGAATGCTACTGTTGTTTATCACATTCTTGGTACATATCGACAAGTAACAGTATACGTTATTCCAGGCACCTTGACAATCCGCAAGCGACCCAAGACTGAAAATTAAGAGGGTCAGGGTCCAAATTACACTTGGAGAGAAAAGAAAAATGGTTGATTTGCTTCCCGAAGTATATATTTTCCTTTCTCTCTCACTCAAGACTCAGTGTTTCAGACCTGCGTTAAAAGGTATTATTGATTCTATCTCAACTAAACCGGTGTCCACGTTCCCTAACATAAATATCGAGTGTTGGCGGGGACACTTGCGCCGCTTGGCGCTCCTAAGTACCATCTGGCCGCTGCCAAAACAAACAGTAGTAATGAGTACTAGGTCGTGGTTGAGAGGCCGGTCTAAAAGTCGGGGATTTGCCAGCGTGCGCACACTGAGGGGCTGTCATAAGCCAAATTAAAAGACTGACTGTTTCTACCCCCTCACCCCGAGCGAAGCTGCTGAAGATGCTGGGAGTCGATGTGGGGGAACGGGGGGAGGGCATCGTGTTCAACAAGCACATCTTGTATTTGAGAATCGGCTCTGGGGAGTGAAACCGAGGAAATAACAAGTGAGGATTTATTGCCAGACGGTTTGTTTACATTAAAAGGATAGGGCCGTTCGTGCCAGCCAAAGGCGGTATTTGAATAATACATATACATAATCCATATTTGCCACACACATACCTGTGAAACCTTGCATTTTAAAAGATCCAGAGAACCAGAGTATCGCTCGGGCGCAGGGCCAGCGACCAGCATCGGTGCATTCAAAAAATGGGTCTGAGGGAGCGGCAGCTGTGCGGAATATAACTCCTGCATATCGCCGTCCAGACAGGTGACTTCATTTATTATTCTTTTATTAATTGCCCTCATATCTTTCTAAAAACCCGTAAGACTTTCCCTCGTCTTCGGAACACAAATGAAGATCTTTTTGATGAAATCTGAGAGCTTAATTCTGCCGCTCCATTGACAGCTACGCAACTACCACTTTGACACTTCAAAAAGTTCATAAAGAGATCGTAAAACTAATCCATATGATTTGAGCGGTTTAGTAAAAGTTTTCTGAAGAGACACGATCGTTTTATGATGAACAGATTGAATTTAGAGTTTTATTCACGTAAACATTCATCAACTCACACATCAGTTGTGGTAAATGGAAGCTCAAGCATGTTTGTTTGAGCTTCAGCAAGAACCAATGAGGTTTGTTCTTGTGCCTCAAGCAGCAGGTTCGGTTGAGCTTCTGTTTACGTTCGCTGATCAATGTTTATATGTAAATAAAAACCTAAATTAAATCTGTTCATCATATAAAGCGGTCACGTCTCTTCAGAAAATTTTGGCTGTACCGATCAAATCATATGGATTAGTTTTACGATCTCTTTATGAACTTTTTGAAGCGTCAAAGTGGTAGACAGAAATCTCTCAGATTTCATTTAAAATATCTTAAATTGTGTTTCGAAGATGAACGAAAGTCTTATGGGTTTGGAACGATATTGATGATTTAAAAAAAGAATGAATAAACAAACCCTTCAATAATATATTAGAATAAACATGATTGATTCCTCAAAACATGACTCTTATTGAAAAGTGTGCTGTTACCAAGTGATCAGACTTTTACCTACTAGATTTTTACATAGCATCATGATGGTGAATAAAGTCATTAAGCATATTATATCGATCTAAATGACTTCATGTAAAAACAATTAGGTCTTTTCAGGTATAAGAAGTCCTCATTCAAGCCAGTGAAAGAGAAAGAGCCGATTGACTTTGTCAAAGCAGCCCCTGCTTGTTTAACGTCAGGTCGTGAAGCAGATCTGTCTCACGCATGTCAAACTTCATCTCTCCAAGAAGTCTGAAGGAAAACAGGTTTCTCATTTTGCTTATTAAAACTCTCTAATGAGCATTAAACTGGTGTTTGCTTGTTACAAACCTGAACACGGTCCAGTAACAATGCTTCTTTTGTTCTGTCCTGTGAAGAAATCCTCCCGCTGTTGTTGGGGGAGAAAACCCCTGATGTCTCTGAATGTCCAGGACAGGTCAGAAAGGCTCTGATGATGTCACTTGAGATGGACCCAACAAATGCAGAACTGTTTTAATGTGGTTTGTGGCGTTTATTGCACACGATTACAACACCCAGTATGCGCATCCACAAAAAATGCTGCCACCCCATGGCTAACCCACAAACTGGTGCGATCATTTCCTCTCCGTCCTTCGCCAGTGCAACAATGCCACTGTTTTTGCTGGACGGATCTGCTGGTCAGACGCATTACAGGTGTGAAAAAACAGGCCTCAGTTTGCCATTCAGTTTGGGCATCATTCATTCTGGAGGTTATTTTTAGTGCTGAAAAGTTCAATGTGGTGCTACGTTTCTTTGGCAGCCTGGAAAGGTTTTTGAGCCAATGCTGAATGCTGCTGTGGCTAAAGTCTTATGTGTAAGGCGACAGCAATATGAAATGTTTATTAAAGGCTGCTTCCTTTGCCTCTTTATTTTTAACTCGAGCTGCTCGTCTGTATTTGTTGACAGCCGTGGTGGGTGTTCCAGCCTTTCTGCATAATGCTGTCTTTTCTGTTCTTAAACAGATATCTGTTTAACATTCAGACACACCTACTAATATTTATTATTTTAAAAAAAATTTGGATAATATATACTGAAGAAAATTATAAATGCAACACTTTTGTTTTTGCCCCCATTTTTCATGAGCTGAACTAAAAGATTTAAGACTTATTCTATCTACACAAAAGGCCTATTTCTCTCAAATATTGTTCAGAAATCTGTCTAAATTGTGTTAGTGAGCACTTCTCCTTTGCTGAGATAATCCATCCACCTCACAGATTAGACAGCATGATTATTGCACAGGTGTGCCTTAGGCTGGCCACATTAAAAGGCCACTCTAAAATGTGCAGTTTTACTGTATTGGGGGGGTCTGAGGGGTCCGGGGGTCCGGGGGAGGGGACACGCTGTCATATACGCCGATCCAGAGCATCTCAAACATGCTCATTGGGGGACATGTCCGGTGAGTATGCTGGCCATGCAAAAACTGGGATGTTTTCAGCTTCCAGGAATTGTGTACAGATCCTTGCAACATGGGGCCATGCATTATCATGCTGCAACATGAGGTGATGGTCGTGGATGAATGGCACAACAATGGGCCTCAGGGTCTCGTCAGGGTATCTCTGTGCATTCAAAATGCCATCAGTAAAATGCATCTGTGTTTGTTGTCCATAACATACGCCTGCCCATAACCCCAACGCCACCATGGCAGCACTGGAGGTGAAGATGCTGGATGTGGAGGCCCTGGGCTGGTGTGGTTACACGTGGTCTGCGGTTGTGAGGCCAGTTGGATATACAGACAAATTCTCTGAAACGCCTTTTGAGATGGCTTATGGTAGAGAAATGAACATTCAATTCATGGGCAACAGCTCTGGTGGACATTCCTGCAGTCAGCAGGCCAATTACACGCTCCCTAAAAACTTGTGACAACTGTGGCATTTTGCTGTGTGATTAAACTGCACATTTTAGAGTGGCCTGTTATTGTGGCCAGCCTAAGGCACACCTGTGCAATAATCATGCTGTCTAATCAGCATATTGATATGCCACACCTGTGAGGTGGATGGATTATCTTGGCAAAGGAGAAGTGCTCACTAACACAGATTTATACAGATTTGTGAACACTACAGGTATTTAAGAGAAATATGCCTTTTGTTTACATAGAAAAAGTCTTAGATCTTTGAGTTCAGCTTATGAAAAATGGGGGCAAAAACAAGTGTTAATTTTGTTCAGTGTAGTAAAGTCATTAACACTATGGAACTTATAGATGTATGTTAATCAATAAATGCAAACTGCAAAAATAAATACATGTCTGTTCTCTTACATATATGCACTTGGTACTTTTTTTAAATACATATTTTTCATATTTATATACATGAATTATTTTCAAAAGTAAATATTTAAAGAAAAATAAATATTAAATAATGCATATTTTAAAATAAATATTTTAATCAAATTAAAAAGTAGATAAATATTTTACATTGTATGCCTTTAGATTTTTTTATTTATATATATTTTTTCCAAAAATAAATATTTTTTTAGCACATTTTAAAAATATTTTACATTTTATGCATTTGAACATAACCTTTTAGGATAAAAAACAAATAAATACAATAATGAGAAATATATTTTCAGTCAAGTTCAGTCAAAAGTTGTGGGCCTGCCTATTTGGATAATCACAGTTTCAAATGATACCCTTCATGTACTCAGGCTGCTTTCCACTGCTATCTTTCTTGACTCATTACCTCTAGATGGAATCCCATCATGCATCTGACTGTGCTCTGGAGTGAACATCTCGATAACAGACGAATCACTTTGAATTACTGCTCCAGTCAATGGGGTGTGCTGGTAGGGAGGAACACACGGTCAAGAACGGCGGGCAAAGCTCCTCTTATGCATCTGACAACAGTCTGGCGTGACGGGCTGAGTGACTGCACCTCCCGACCCACCGCATTCAGTTTGTTCAGGCTGGCTTTCCACAGACCTCTCGTAAGACTGGCAGTGGCTCATGGGAACTCCCTCACTCATGCCAGCTTTTCCTAGGGCGCTAAAGGTCGGGTTAAGAGTAAAGACTCTGTGGAAAATCTGTCGGAGGGGGTCTGTTGAATTTAGGATCAGTTGTTCTTCCTTGGATATTATTACAGAAGTGAGTGCTCTCCTGTGTTGGGGATGGAATCCAGGAAAACACATCGGAATGTGCCATGATAAATTTCATGTGGCACAGCAGTGCCAAAGGGCATAAACATGAGGACAGCTATATGAGCGTCCAGTGAGGGTTCGTAAAAGTACAGCATCATATATGGTCAAACTGAACTGAGCCCATCACTGACACATGTCTTATTTTGGGGCATTTTTACAATTATACGACTCCTCTGTTACTCTAATGACACAATCCAAACGGGATAGTTTATAGTCTCTTTGACATTTTTATGCCTCATCGGGCTCTGCCAGGTATCGGATTAACCAATATTTACGTAAATGATGATCTGTCTGCCTTCCCTGAGAGCTTTTAGCAGTTTTTTCCTAGGTGGTCCATTTGTGTCTGACAACCTGACACCTTCTTAACTCCACATACAGTTTTCTTTCTTTCTGGTCGGTGACATATGAGTGTTGTCGTCATCTGATAGGATAGGATAACAATAACTGCTAGCGTAGAACTTGTGACGGCTAGGCCTTCTCTGGAAAAATTTCTTTAAAAAGAACAAAATGAGCTTTTAAATTATGTCACGCAAGTAATTCAATAGAAACACTGGAATACATTTAAATTCCAAAGTGGCAGGGAGGTAAAAACTAGAGTGAAGTGTTTTTATTACTATTTCTGAATGATTTAGTGCCTTCGGGGCTGGTGTAAGATGACTCGACCTCTATAGATACTGAAGTAACTCAGTCTGTCCAATTGTTAGGCTACTTAATGAAAAAAACAACCATGACCCGGACAATTGAACAACACCATTGTTAATTTAATTTATTAAACGAATTTTCAGATAAAGTGTTGTTTTTAAAAGGCTAGCATGCAATGAAATTACATAAATCAAGTGTTAGTAAACTATCATTGATCTCAAACCTTAATAACGTTATAAGAGGGACCTCTTGTGGTTGCCTTTATTTTTGCGAGCAGCAAATGCATTAAATCTGTAACACCAAATGTACATGGAGCCTAAAAAAACGAAACCATTAGCATAACACTGTACATTTTATTCATTTATTTTATAATTATTTTTATGCATTTATACAATAATTTATACATTAATATTTAACTTACAGGGGAGTCCCGGGAGTTGTCACACATTGACAGTGAATATTTTAAAGGTTATATATAAACAAAAATTATTGGCTAAAAAAAGAATGCTATTAACGTTATACAAATTCACCGTTACACCACCTAAAAAAGAGTTTAACTGAGTTCAATAGTTTAATACAGTTCAATAGTTTCTTTAGTTTTTTGTAGGTTATACTTGTTGAGGCAATATATTTTATGCATAAAATAAGATAAAATAAAACACATTTGTGTAACTGGACGTTTGACTAATAGCCGCTCGAACGAACGTTAATAGGAACCTTGTAGCTGCAGCTGCTTCAGTTTCTAACCGGGTTTATTTATCAGTGACGCCAAACCTGCTAAACCAAACTAGCCTCATTTTTGTTTTCGTTAGAAATCATAAGGTAAGACTCCCCGAGACGTTTTTTTTTTCTCCCTTTGTTTGTATTTCTTATAGTCTTCATAGAAAGAGTGTGCTGTTTGATAATAAACATAATGTCGAATCGTTTCACATTTTTGACAGGACTTAATGGCATGCTATATTTGCTAGAAAGCTTATGGCTTATTATTCAAATGAAATGTATTGCACTTATTTTTGATAATAATAATAAACTTCCACACATGGGGTTATTTAATAATCTATACAAACAGTTTTCAAACTGGGAGTGCTAAGAATGTTTCGGTAAAAATTTTCAGATGAGTGAGAGAATAAATAAATACATCTTCTACAGTATTACAATATGTAGAAAAATGGAACAATGTAATTTTGGAAATATATACCAAACAATATAATATTTAAGAATCTTATAAACAACGTTTATAATATTAATTTATCACAGTATATAAATCTACACAAGAAACTATATAAATACCTGTTAAATTTTGTCCCTCGCATGAGGATCATATTTTGGGGGTTGTGGCAGATTGAAAACCCTTGATCTACAGTATCTACCATCTGTGTTTTATTGACTTTTTGTCTTTATTTCAGTGAAATAACCATCTTGACTCCAGATTGTGTCCATCTGTTCTTAAAATGGAGCCAGCATGTCGAAAAGACAAACAGAAACAGCAAACACCGACCCGTGGAGACCGAACGAAACAGAAATCAGCCCAGCAGGAGCTGAAGCAGAGACAGAGAGCAGAGGTGACAGTGACACCCCCTCTTCATCCTCATATACTGATGATGATTATACATACACACATATGATTGATTTGTGCCTGGAAATCCTGCCTATTATGATGGTAATTCAGTTGTGTAATTCACTACCGGTCAAAATGAAAATCAAAAAGAATTAATTATTTTATTCAGCAATTATGCATTTAATTGATCAGAAGTGACTTTCAAAAAGTCTATAATTTACTTAAATTTAAGTCTGCGCTACTTCAAAGTCTCTAAATGCTTCATATTGATTTTGTCATTTCTTTCGTTTAAATATCATAAACCCCAAAACTTATTTATTTCCATGTATTTAAATTGCACATTCTCAAAGAGTTTGTTCTCTGTTTCTGGTGTATTACAGATTTACGCCCTGAACAAAGTCATGACTGAACTTGAACAGCAGCAGTTCGAGGCCTTCTGCAAGCAGATGCAGTCACAAGCGGAATGAGAACTCATGTCAAGGCAAACATTCACTGGTTAGGGTTACGTTGTTACGTTACGATGTTACACACATTTTTGTATTATTGTAAACCATATGATAATCACTTCTCGCAGCCCGTCATTTAAACCTAAATGTATCCGCTGGAGAATGCATGGCTGTATTGGGGCACAAACACAGTACTTGAATCTGAGTGTACAATCACATCACATCGCAAACATTGGGTAGTATGTACAAAACCAAAAATATCATATTTATCAGAGAACCACCCTGTGAAAAGACATTCACTTACTCTATAGGATGTTAATGCTATCTGTTCCGTTTCTGTTTCACTCTCTCATTGTTAATAGTAATGTTTTATATGACATGCAATGTTTATTATGATTATCACATTATGTATTATTGTATATTTTGTATTGTTTTTTTTTATTTTTATTTGTGACCCATTGACTTAAGGAAAATGAGATATAGTTGTCACTTTTTTAGTTTATAATCAATTTATTTGTGACATACTTTAATACTGGTTAATGGTTATTTTACCACAAGCATTTTCTGTTTAAAATTTATTAAAAATCTTGTCTTGAAAAAATGTATAACATTTTCTTCTCTGAGCCTTATTTTCCTGCATCCCACAGTTCTTTTAAAAATAATTAATACTTTTATTCAGTAATGATGCCTTACATTTTTTTTAGAATTGTTCATTTATTTAAAATAAATGCTGTTTTAAACTTTTCATGGAATCCTGGAAAATGTTTCACGGTTTCCTCAAAAACAGGAATTAACGACTGTTTTCAACATTGATAATAATAATAATAAGAAATGTTTCTTAAGCAGCAAATTTGAATATTTTCTGAAGGATCATGTGTCACTGAAGGAATAAATTACATTTCAAAATGACAAAATGATACAAAATGACTTATTTGATTACTGATCAAATAAATGAAGCCTTGGTGAGCATAAGACACTTCTTTCAAAAACAGTGTAAATACACTTGTCATTTGAACTCTTAGCAGGGACTGTCTTGTGGCACAGAAACCGAATGTCTGGGAAAAGTGTGCCGGAGGTCTTCAGATGGGTGGGAGGTTTGGCCATTTCCTCATCAGATCTGAACTTTCTCATTTGCAGTCAGATGAAAAAAGCCATTTGATGTTGCCAGTTTCCAAGTCATGATATAATAACTAAATGTTTCAATGCAAGGAAGGTCAGAAACAGATAATGTTTTGTCATTTATTTATTATCATTGTTTAATGTGGCATGAGCATGATTAAGACCTATTTGGATTTTATACCACAATTAAAGATGCTAATTGCATACAGAATCTCTCAGAAGCGCATTATTAATCGAAGATAACTATGTAGCTTGCAGGGGCATATAGAGGTAGTTAGTGGTTGAGCAGAACACTACTTAAAATATACTATATCTCTACTTTATACAAAAAAAAGTCAAATTAATTATAATCTAGTCAGATGCTTTTTTTTAATGTTTAGGATAACATGTTTATCCTTCAGCTATTAGTATTATACTTAGTACAGCATGTGCAAAAATAAAAACAAGTTGCGAGAAAATCTTTTTTTAGGTAATCAATCATATATTTTTGTCTGATTGGTGTTTAGAGGTCTACGGTAACAGAGCTCCCAGTAACTCTCACTCCAAACCAGCCCTGCCAATACTTGGTGTCTTGACCGCCATGTTCAAACGAGATGAAGCGTAGCCCCGGGCCGTAGTCAGTGAATGTGTGGCTCACCTGTGACAGAAGTGATAAAATAGTGTGTTTGCATGCACAAAACTAAGTTGAACTGAATTAAAATGACAGGATAGTAAAGAAATACTTGTATGATGTAGAACCTAAATATACTATATAACATGTAGAACAAACAGCTTTAGGTCATTGATATGACTAGTGGTTTGCATAACATTTGTTTTCTATTTTCCTATTCATTTCTTTACAGCTGTTTAGTGGGTATATTATGTAAAACTGGACTGGACTCATACCTTTCTCCAAGAGCAGTCGTCACAGTCAGGGTCAAGGGTCACTTCATCCGGCTTAAATTCCTCAATGACCTCTTGGCTTTCATCAAGTAGGGTCACAGTGAGCTTATAAATGCACCCACAGTCTGTTCGCCCACAGTACCTAAACACTCAAAATAAATGATTGAATAGACAACTTGACAAAACAAGATTCCTGCCATTATGTCCACAACATCAAGGCTTACCAGTCCTCCACAGTGACAGCTGGCTGTGCAATATCTAAATTTTCGGGGTTGTAACCCTCTTCCAGCAAGTCAATCACTTGTCTTTTTAGACACGGCCTGGAACAGCGGACAGAAAAAGACACTGACACACACAGATGTACAATTGATGAATGAACAACACATACACCGAAACACAAGCAGGGACAGTGTGAAAAGTGAAACACACATGGATCCTTTTTTCAACCGGCTCTTTTAAAGACTATTTTCCTCAAATGTGCCGATTCAGATACTATAATTCATTCTTTCTTACTCATAAGAGGTGCAGAAGAATTTAGTGATTGATTCATCGTCAAGTGTAGCGTGTCCGCAATCCCCCGGCATGTCCTCGGACCGCCACTCGTCGCCTCCATTCATGGTCAACTCCCAGTGTTCCAGACCATCTGGTTAAAATACATGTGACAACACGATATTTAGGTGGCTACTGATCTGATCAATTTATCAAGCTAAAGAAGAGTTGGCACGTGATATCAAATGAGTTGTACTTCATCTGAGACTACAACATTTAAACAGCATTTTTAAATTCTTTTGTGTTATGCATGCAGAATGACGTTTTAAAGGTGCAGTAAGTGATTTCTGAGAAACGCTGTTGAAAGTGGATCACCGTAGTGTCATCAGTGTGGATCACTGTAGAAAGAGAGATGGCTAAGAGACATTACAAAAAAAGAATTATAAATGTCTTTACTGTCACATTTAATCCATCCTTGCTGAATAAAAGTATTAATTTCCTTAGAAAAATGGCAACTCTGTAAATAAATATACATAAATATAACTTACCATCTCCATTGGGATTTTTTAGAAGGTTTCCAGACATTTTGCTGAATCTGCTTTTTCAGTAATTACTAGAAAAAAGGGCAGATAAAGAGTGACAATTTTTTTTTTTTTTTACAAATAAAAAGCTTTTTAAACTGTTAGTTGCTGTGACTTTTGTATTTTGTATCTCTTAAACCTCCGCAATGTTTTTTATCATTCATACGCCTGGGGTTGATTTCATTTCCTGGATCCTGCAGTAGTGCTTGAGTATTATATTTCAGGAAATTCATCGCCAGGAAACCATGCATAAATTAAACCCACTATTAATGTAATGCTAAAGCCGACAATTTTCAACAGAACCATTCATCATAAAGCAGTATTGTTTCTTTTCATTTGAATGAGAATCATTTACTCAGTGAAAACAGTGAATGAGCTCTAGCTTAACGTTAGCTCTTTACAGTAAACCGACTCATGTTTCTTGCTGTGGACCTGTTCAGCAAAAGGAAGTCGTCTCTGCACATAGATACAGTAAAGCAAATGTATCACAGCACACACATAAAAAGGCAATGCGTCATATAAACTGCCCAGTACTTACAGTGAGTCTGTCCACTCTGAGCCCGTGATGTGTGTGTGTTTGGTGGGCAGGAGCTTCCTGTAATATGATCTCTCTGCAGAACTTCTCTGATTGGCAGAATGAGGCACATGGGTCGTCCTCGTCCTACATCAGCAGCAGCAGTATTGTATTCACCCGACAGTTCTGCAAGCACATTTGCACAAATGTCACTCAATTTACAGAGGAAACCCACAGCTGACATACACAAAACAGAGATAATCTTCAACAGCCAACACTATAATTCTTGAAGGGTGGAGAGAACTGTAATAATCAAGCCTTGTCAAAACCTCTTTTTTTTTCTATCAACTTAATTTTTCATGATGCTAAAATCCTACTTAGTTTTTCATGATGCTAAAATACATGTCAAAACTGTTAAAGGGGTCATAACATGGATTTTTTTTATTATTATTTTAATGTTCTTTGAGGTTCAATTATAATGTTAAGTTTTATAAATGCAAAAAGGGATAGGTTTAGATTTAAAGGGATAGTTTGCCCAAAAATGAAAATTCTGTCATTAAATATTACCCCTAATGTTGTTTCAAACCTGTATGACTTTCGTTCATCTAAGGAACGCAAATGAAGATCTTTTTGATGAAATCTGAGAGCATTCTGTCCCTCCATTGACAGCTATGCAACTACTACCACTAATCCATATCAATTGAGCAGTTTAGTCCAGATTTTCTGAAGCGACAGGATTGGTTTATATATTAAAGAACAGATTTAATTTAGGATTTTATTCACATTTAAACATTGATAAGCGAACATAAATTGAATCTCAACCTAACCTGCTTGACCCGCGAGAACAAACCTCATTGGTTTTCGAAGTCAAGCAAATATAATTGAGCTTCCGTTTACCACAACTGATGTGTGAGTTAATCAATGTTTAAATGTGAATAAAAGCCTAAATTCAGTCTGTTCACCATATAGAGTGATCATGTCTCTTCAGAAAATGTGGACAAAACTGCTCAATTCATATGGATTAGTTTTATGATCTCTTTATGAGCTTTTTGAAGCGTCAAAGTGGTAGTTGCGTACAATGCGTAGCTGTCAATGGAGGGACAGAAAGCTCTCAGATTTCATCAAAAATACCTTAATTTGTGTTCTGAAGATGAACGAAAGTCTTACAGGTTTGAAACCACATGAGGGTGAGTAAGTGATGACAGAATTTTCATTTTTGAGTGAACTATCACTTTAAGGCTTGTTAGTTGTTATGATTGTCTAATTTTATAGACGCTATTAAAATAAACCATCCACTTTTTTTCTGAAGCTGGGATACTTCTGAAGTCTTTACAGAGAGCCAAACGAGCTGTTTAAACTGGAAACATCAAAGCAAATGTTCTTTTACTCTTTCATTTGACCTGTTGTCGACAGACTCAAGTGTGTGAAGTATGTCAGAAACTGAATGTGCATCTGTATATTGTATCCAGTGTAGACACAGACAGCATAAGTGATTATAATAGGTTCTATTGGCTTATGGCACGATGCGACGCTCACGTCTAGTGTAGGCAAATGTTAGCAATTAAGCAACTTACTGAATGCCAGTGGGCGGGACCTACAGTATGATGCGATGATGTAAAACTGTTCGTCGATGTCTTGCTCTGGAGACAGTCATATGCAAATGTATTTGCCCAAGTGACGTCACAGATCCCGCAATATCCAAACGAGCCATTTTTGGAGCTTGATTAAATAAATGCTTTGTTTATAATGAGGAGGAGTTTTAAGCTATGAAACTTGAAGGATGTTTCAATTGTATAAAGACAAAGTCAAAAGATCAAAAGATGTTATATTTGCATAATGGAAGAATGATTCATATTTGCACGTATTACTAACAAATACAGAATTATATTATTAAATGAGACATTTCATTTGAGATTAGTTACCTGAGACAGGTGCACCTGCTTACAATTTTTTTCTTTTCATATTTGTTTTACTTTTTATAAGTTCTATAGTTTGTTTAAAATGACCCTGTGTGAAATAATGTAATACATTAATGCTAATAAAACTTTTGAGATTAATTGAAGTGAATTGGTCAGCTGAAAGAAGGATGTGTGTTAAAAATAAAAAGTAATTTGACCTGATCATTCAGCTGTCAAAGGGAAAATAATTGAAAAGTGAGAACATATATCTTGATTTTGGTTCTATAATAATAATAATGTATAGATCACAATGTGCCATAAAAAAAGAATAGTCTGAGTCACGTTGTCATTCAGTGGCATTGGTTTCTAACTCATGATTCATTAACACTGTCATTTAGTGATTATCCAGATCTAATCTCTTTTACTCCCAGATGCTGTAAATTACTTTTTTTGGAATACAAACAAATCTGAAACATGACTAATTTAATTTTCTATAAATGGATATTAATTTATTGTTGCCATACGATGTGTAAAATAAGTTTAAATTTGTAGACTATAATTATGCATAATGTGTTTTAGACTGGAGTATTATATGCAAGTAATAAATTATGTGAACTTTTTCTGCTAATATTTATTGCAGTATTTTTTTCTTTAAAAATATCTAAACATATAATCTGACATTTAAAGTGTAAAATAAATTAAATGTGTTCTGTCAGTGAAATTTAGACACTCAAGTTTTACACAGTAAAAAACTCATTTTGGTTTTGTTTGAAAAGTGTATTTGTGGTATATTTCATTAAAATAAATATCACTTGGTTTGATTTTTTTTCTAATGTCCTTCTAAGTGTATAATATACACATTTTAAGTGAATATTATATTTCTGGCCAGTAAACTGACCAATAGATAGTGATTCATATGAATCAAATGGGGACTTTTATTTTGCCAGATGAGCAGATCTGTCTGTCTGGGTTTCACCCATCACAGCTTCATCACATTCGGACATTTTTCATCACTGTTCCTCATCACTCCTGCCACTGTCATCGCCAGTTTTTCGATCCAGGATAATTGTCTGCCTCTTTACCGTCGCGTGGTCCACTATCTGTGTTTCAGCAGCAGGTAAACGTGAATAAAACACCATAAACACACACATCAGTCACAACAATGTTAGCATGACGGCTAGCCAATTAGCAAGTTCCAGCAGAGGAAGAAAAAAGTGGATCAACTTTTGTTTAAAGGCATTACAGTTCGAGCTAGTTGAGTATTTAGATGTGTAATCTTAGATATTGGTTATAATTGGTGTTTTATGGATGATATGGTATTATTAAACTTAATAGATTAGGTCTGTAGTGCTAGCAGGCAGGCTAAACGAGCTCGAGGACTGCCCATCAAAAAGATTAAAAACCATACATTCTTTTTCAATAAAAGAACCCATAAACATAACAAACATTTCAGTTGAGTCCAATTACAGATATGAAGATGAATGTATAAAGTAGTCGGATGAGTTAAATTTGTTTTTGCAGTTTATTTAGATGTGGAGATACGTGACGTGATATACGTTAATTATATATTCTCATAAATTCCTTTAAACCTTTTTTATTAGTCTGTCAAGAATAATCTATTTATTGATCGATAAAACTGAACAGTTATTCTAAGGTTTTTAATTAACTGTGTAGTCCAGTCATATGTTACATTGATATATGAAATGCTACATATGTTACCATAACGTTAACTGAGAATGTACGTCATTAAGCAACATAACAGGTAAGTGTAATTCGATATAATTGCATTTTGTGTGTTATGACGATATATGTGTCATGATGTGAGTCGTATGTTGTTGAAAATGTGATCATAATCTAAAACAGCTTCTTTTTTTTTACACTATAGAAATGGATAACAGCTCGACGACTTGTCCATTTGACACACAGGTAAAACATATTTAGATTTTCTAATTCTATTCCCATATATGACGTTTTTCAACTAATATTATTTTACATGATTTTGCTGTAGGAGTACATTTTGTTGTCATCTTAGTATTTCTGCATGAATATTTTCATATTAATCCTCTTTGGATGTGTAAGTTATCTTAAAATAGGATTTCCTCGTTTAAAACTGTACGCAATGTATGATCATCATCACATCGAAAATATGTAAATACATATCTTATTTCAGTGCTTTTACTTATTTATTTACCAATTTGATCTCTGGTAATAACTAAAGGCGTGAAAGGATGTGTCATTGTTTTTAGGCTATCTCATTAGCAATGGCTGGCTAACTCATTAGATGCTGTTTAGGTTGATTAAATTAAACTGTTTTTTTGTTGTTGTTGCTTTTCCTCATCGTTTTTACAGCGTTAATAAGTGATGTATTTTGTTACACTCTTTTTCGTTCTCTTTTTGCCTGTGCATGGAGTTGCTAACAAGCCTTTTAGCCTTCGGTGACATTATTAAATACGATTTTACATCAAACATGTTGATGCAGTTTTTGATTTGTTGATGCAAACGGAGTTCTTCTAATATATCAGGCGAATTCAAATTGTTGTCGATCGTGAATGACGGTGATGATGTGTCATTCGTAGATCGAATATTTTTTCGCACAGACAGAGGCAGAGCGCGAAATGGGAATGCGCATGCGTGCACATTGCCTCACTCCCCAGCCTCTGGTTGGGAAAGTAAAGCACTGCCTGAAGTGTTTTTGAAAATAAATTTTAATGAGAGTGGATGGACACTAAAAAAGTTATTTTGGCATGATTTGTTTGTTGAATTCTGTTAACATGGTATTTTAAAAAGAAGTTGGCTGATGGCTTCCACAAAAGCAATTCGCATCAATTAACAATCTCATAGCTCACAGTCAGTCTGTTTTTAAAGGGTTATAAGTTATTATTAAAAATCAGTTCCCCTTTGGTTACAATTAATAGGATTTTGAGTTCTGTAACCTGACTGTTGCACTCTATAAATAGACAAATACAAGTAAACTGTTTTATGTTGATTCATCTGAAAAGTGCAAACACTTTGACTCCGATGCATTCAAAACATTGTGTTTGTTTGAACATCACGACTAGCCCAACACAGCAGTGACTCAGCTAATGACCAATGACCTGTGTTTGGGGTGGGACTACCCATTTAAAAGCAGTCATTAGTTGTTGTTTTTTTAATCCATTTGTTGTTGTCAGTGATGCAGAAATTACGCATTTTTAACCAATGTAATCCTGAGTCATTTTTTTCCATGTTTTACTCTTTCAAACTTGGTTTAACATGGTGTACATTGGTGCACTATTAAACATTTGAACAGTTAAACAGTTTAGTTGTGTTTTGTGATTGTACAAAGTGCATTAATATTTAATGAGGCATGCATTGCTTCGTGTCTGATTGGCTGTCTTTTGCTTAACAACATTTAGCACTGCAATTTGGACATAATCTAATGCTGAAAGTGGTGCTCATACTTTTAAAAAGTGTGAAATTGTGCTCTAAAAGTGGTATTAACCTTGTAAAAAATCTAAAAGTATATGTTGAAATGACTACTTTTCTGTTTTTATTGCAGGGCTACAGTTCAACATTTAAGCGTAAACGAACAGTGGAAGATTTCAACAAGTTCTGCACATTTGTGCTGGCATATGCTGGTTATATTCCGTATCCACAGGAGGTGAGTATTATCATGTCTTAGTGATGTAACTGGAAGGAGATTGTGGTAAAAATGATACTCATTGTGCTTGTACGTTTGCTAGAAAGTTCTGTCAGTGTTGCAGGGTGAAGCGGCCTTGCATTTCTTCAAGATCGCTCAACGATCTGACACATCCGACCTCCAGAGGCTCCTATCCTTGGCAGTTGTGTAGCACTGGGTGCTTTTTCTTTTTTTTTTTGGTGGCACAACCCCCTATGAGCTGCTTTGCTGTTGACGCTCTTGTTTGATCCACAGAAATGGTGGTGGCTCTTATGTCACGGCCGCTGAGAGACATCTCCCTCCAAAAAAACCTCAGCCCTCCCTCCCAGGGTAAGAGGGCCACTCCAGTCTCCTCATTCTCATCTCAGACCCTGTCTCTAAGTGCCATTCTTCACAACAGCAGTGTGTGTGCATCCACAAACACTTCAGTTTCAGGACTTTCCTTTAATGGATCCTTCAATGGATGGAGGCTAAATCGAGGAAACTCTGTTGCAGGGAAATGCATGAGGGCCGATAGTAGCTCCAAGTGTTCCAAAACCTAGTGAGCTGCCTGCTCTCTACATAGGCTGCTGCCTTCTAAGGAAGCATCCTAACTGCTAAAATAAAGTGCATGACAGACTCAACTCTCAATTGACACTTGCATGTTGTTTAAAATGAAATTATGTAACAAATATTGGGTAAAGTAGTCAGTTTTGGGTGCCAAATAGACATTGAGGAAGGATGAACACCAACATGGTGGGACCCTGGTAGATATACCAAAGACTATAGAATTTCACAAGACGCGTCACTCCTATCGTTTTGAATGGGGGAAAAGTGCAATGCTCAGTATGGCAGAATAAGTCCTGCCTTCTAAATAAGAGCTAATCAGTGATTGGTTTAGTCATTGCGTCACTGCAGCTGCCGTTAAAAGCTCCGGAGTCAGTCAGATGCTTCCACTGCCATGCGCATTAGCTTGATCCATCTTGAAAATGTTTCATTTTCTCTCATTGTTTGAGTGTTTAGAAACAAAATTTATGAGACAGTTGTTTTTTATTTTATTTTAAGTATGAAATTTAATCGTAAACTGGGCGATCAGTTTTGGAGATTTTGATGTTTCCCCATTCAAAAAGATAGGAGCAGCATTTGCATGCCTGAGAGGCATTTCAAAGATGGCCGCCGAGTGAAATTACTAGTCATTACTTGAGAAATGTATAACTTTGAATATACATTACTCAGTTAATGATAAACTTACACTTTAAAGCAAATAAAAAGCTGCGCAAAGTCAAACTTCTTAATTTTAGTATATAAATGTTTATTGAAATAGGTATGTAAACCCCAGTGAATTATTAGTTTTTTGGTCTTTTTTTGTTGAGTCAAACAATGACCAAATGGTACAGGTGCTTTTTTTGTTTCCAAGTCATCTTCTGAGCATAGGGCATTAACTTCCAACTTTATGGTTAGAAATTGCAGATATATAGTAGAAATACAGTTCAGTCATGAAACTATAGATGGCGCTGATAGGTCCTTAACTCAATCTGCTTGCAATCACATCATTCTCTATAGGGCACAGCTGATTGGTTCCTGCTGTATCAGTAGCCAATGAGATCGCTGCTCAACCTTCAAATACTTGGTCAGCATTTGCAGTAGAAGTTGCAGTGCGCTTTCAGAAACCTTCCTCCTTCCCCAGCTCCACCTGTATAAATCTGCTACGAGTAATTCATGTAGGCTATATTATATATAGTAGCAGCATGTTTTACTTGCTCACAGCAGTGTTGTGTATGTATTGGCAGTAGCAAGTCCCGTACTTGCTTTGCAGCAGCAACAGTGTTGCAGATCTATTCTGCCAAGACCAAACATATAAACATTGTCATATCCTTTACCATGCCAAACACTAAGAGAGTTGTCATGACAGAAATATCCTACTTTAGGCTTTTGTTCTGCCATGTTGATTGAGCTTGTTGCAAGGCATTCTGGGTATACTTTCTTTGTGAAGATATCTTTGAAGCACTTATTGGAACAGCTTTCATGTCAACAAATGTCTGCTGTCTGAAATGATGTCTAGATAGGCAACTCACTATGTTTTGGAACAGCTAGTGCATTCATAATGTTTTCACATCCTTTCAGCTTATAGAGTCTGTGTTTTTGGAAAGATCATTTATTCTTTATTTGCTTACTACTTGCTTTGTTTTTGCAGGCTACTCCGCACAAAGGAGACATAGCACTTCATAGCACACAAATAATGATGGCTTTAATAACAAAGAAACAAACCGTAAATGAGGGTATAAACAAAAGTAAGTGTAGACAGAGATGGACCCGTGAGAAATGCTCCAAAATAATTCACCACTGATGTGGGATACATGTGTTTCTGAGCTCATTAGTCGTGACTAAGAAAGCTGATTAAGGTTTGACAGCAAAATGAGGGGGAGGGTTTAAATTCTCTGAACATACAGTGGAAATTCATAAACCTGCCATTTTTGTGCCTTATTTTTACAGCGTGCAGTCATTCTTGGATTTCATTGTGCAGGCGCTTGCATTTCTGATGACCCGTAATTTATGTTTTTCTTAGGTGGTAGCCATTAACTTTAGGAGTGACTCTACAAAAGCAATGCTTGGCACTTTGCTTCTCTTACCCTGGTTTGTGATAGGCATTTTTCTTTTTACCAGTTGGTGTCTGTTGGCGTTCATGTGCTTTTTCATGTAATTTCATGACTTTTAGTGCTAAAACACTAAACTGGTTTTGATCTAATAAAGAATTGTTGAGATGTTTACTATTACATATCTTTACATTTTAGCCTTCTCTCTCTCTCTCTCTCTCTCTCTCTCTCTCTCTCTCTCTCATTATTATTATTATTTTTATTTTTTTGCACTACTCAAGCTCAGATGGCTACAAAATTTTATTAGCAATGTTTCTTCAGGCTTGAGCAAAAAGTTTCTAATAAAATTTCGTAATGATGCAACTGTGAGTAGTGTGTGGGATTTATACATTTTATATTGGACTTTTATCCAATGCACCTACAAATGATTCAGGTGTGAGAGGTACTGTATTTTCTTTTTAGTCTTTATCAAACTGCAAAATGTGAAATGTTTCATCCTAGAGAGCTTGATTTGTAGGCAGTTTCATCCTGCGCCAGTGTGGTCTGCATTTCTTGTCATTACAAATATTGCTTCATTACCAGCAGGATTTGTGGGTGTGGATGATTTTCACCATAAGTCTTTGAAACATGCAGTGAAGTTATTTGGTCGCTGTTTGCTCATCTTCAGACTTCAGACCGATGTTTCAGTCCAAGAAATTCAGTGCATTGGTGGTTAAAATAGTGTTTTCTGTTGCTGTCCACAGGAGGCACACTTGAGGAACAGCTCTAGTCCTCCTAACAGCACCGGCAGCACTGCAGACAGTGATGGATGGGAGAACCAGAGGCTGGGATGCGGCCTCTCATCTCCGGACGAGCCCCCACCCAAAAACCGCAAGAGCTTCGCTGGATTCAAGAGACCCGCAAGCAAGGATTCAGAGCCCCAGAAACGTCCTAAGTCAGCAGGTCTTCTCCTGGAGGGTCGAACGAAGGCTGACAAGGTGAAGAAGAAGAAGAAGAAGCTGAGGAAGAGTAAGGATGAGGAATTGAGATCTTTCGCTCCGTTTAGTACTCCTAGTGCTGAAGGTGAGATCGGCAATTTTGGATGTACCATCAAAGAAGAACCAGAAGATTACTTCAGCATCTCTGTACCCACCACTGGCATGGGTAGCGACCAGCATACGCACGCTGGCACGTGTTCAAAACCTGCCTATAGTTCACTGGGCACCGCAACGTGGAAAGAGGAGCCTGATTTTGGCCGTCCATGCTGGGACGGTTATAAAAGTTCTGGTCCAGAGTTGGAGGATGTCGAGAAACCCTCACAACCTAAAGAAGAGTCCATAGTCTTGAAAGTTGAAGGTTTTCCTGGTAAAAGGACTGTGGTCCGCCAGGGAAAACAGGTGGTGTTTAGAGATGAGGATGGATCAGGAGACGATGAGGACATCATGGTTGATTCAGGTAAGAAGGTTTCCTCTTGTTGTCTAGTTTGTCATTTTTAAAAGTAGAGGGCAATCGTATATATCGTATTAAAATTGCAATCGCAATAGGTTCTTCTTGGAGTTTAGCATTGTCAAAAATACGATTGCGATAGCAATAATTTCCTCTTGGACTTTGGCATTGTCAAAAGTAGATTGCAACCATATTACAGTATATATATACAATTGTGGTCGCAATCATTTTCTCTTGGAGTTTGGCATTGTTCGCAATAGTATATATTTGAATTTACTGTCTTTCTCTTTGCAGATGATGACTCTTGGGACCTAGTGACATGTTTCTGCATGAAGCCGTTCGCAGGGCGGGCTATGATTGAATGCAACCAGTGCAACACTTGGATCCACCTTTCATGTGCCAAAATCCGTAAGTCCAACGTCCCAGAGACGTACATCTGCCAGAGGTGCAAAGACACAAAGTTTGACATACGCCGCTCCAATCGCTCACGAGTGGGCACTCGAAAACACCTCCTCGACTGATGCCGCTCCTCTCGTTCTGCCCATCCACATGCACAGAAACTCATAAAGTTGTTTTCTTAAAGAGAAGACTCAATGAGGACGGAACAGGATTTGCGTCACGGTTTTCTGTTCCTGTTTTTAATATTTCTCACCTTCCTAAATGTTTGCGTCTGGCAATCAATACTCGGATTAGGCATTAATGAGAGCAGATTTCCGCGATAAGGACGATTGGAGTTGTGACGGTACTTGCCTGAAGGTATTACACAATCAGAGTTGTGCTGGATAGAGGGGATTGGAGTGTCGGATTGCAACTTTTTTTTTATGAACAAATTTGTAGCTAGAGGTGCCCCTTTGTACCCATAGCTTTCAAAAGTAGGTGTATTTGTTAAAGTATGTATATTCTATGAAACAACCATAAGATATTAGATTCAAGGTGTTTAGACTCGTCATTTTGTGTGGATCTTTTCTGAGACCACCAAATGTGTACGAGGCAAAGAGTTCTGTTTGTTGGATAATGTTGATCGAAGTTTTCGTCAGCAGTCACTGATGCTTTGGAGTGAAACATCAGAAACGGTTCATGCTACATTGTGGTATTGTGATATTTTTTTTTCTTTTTAAAGAACATTGAAACAAACTGTTGATAACAAGAGACTGTGTTATTTTGATTTATGAAGCCTGATAATTTCTGCCTTTTATTGAACAAGAAACTTTTTGTTTGCATGTTGTAATATTTGACTAAACTAGTTATTTTTTCATGTCTTTTTTTGCAATTAGATGTCAAATATGTACATTTTTTGATAGTCGTTACAGGTTAGGGAAGGGATATTTTTTACTGGGTGAATCTCAGAATCTTACAAAACACATACGTCACATTTCACCCCATCTGATATATTGGCATAAATTAATACTATTTTTAGGAACAACATTTCTTTTCTTTTTTTTTTTTACTCCGAATTCAAGTAATGTCTCTGGGTATTTTGCTTTTTTCCCATTATTCTCAGTGGTGATTCTATTTATACTGTCGTGACTGTAAGAAAGTAACTTTCTTTATTCTTTCATTTTGTTTTCATGAAAATAGTCCCACAATGCAAATTTTGTGGTGAAATATTACCCGGTTCTTGTCAGGGTCTGTGAGTTTTACTTAACTGCCAAAGGGAAGAACTTTTTTTTTTTTTTTTTTTACCTGCAGATGCTGAAATCCTATGGCTTTCTTAGTAGTATTCATATTAACATTCAAAGCAGTGCTAGTATATTTGATCTACAAAACTCGCTGGTGGAGCTTGTAATAGAAGGAATCATTCATGAGGGTGTATTTCTTGCTAACCACTGTGACCGGTCTAACTTGGTTATTAATCGATGAGTCTGGTTCATGTTCATAGGCATGCTCAGATAAAAATGTGATTGTGTCCTATTAGCTGTTAAAGTCCCATCAAAAAACATTGTGGATTTTTTTTTTATGTCATTTCAGAATGTACTGTTCTGATTGATGAGATAAACACTGCAGAGAAGATAAATTATTTGGCACTTTAGTATGGATATTTGCAGAAACTTTTGGTATATGTAAAATTTAGACAAATAACGCTGATAGTTCATAGTTGTGAAATTGGCCTCGTCTTATTTTCTAATGAGTCAGTTGACTATCCAGAGATATTTATTTGGGATGCACATTGAAACTGGATACTCTTTAAACCCTTTCTTTGGGTCCGATTTGTCTTCTCATCTAAGGTCATACTGGGGAGGTGTGATTTGCAGGCCTAGATTAAACAAGCTATCTGTTCATTGTTTTGTGGCAAAAGTGTCGCTTGTAAATTGAATTGCTTATGTTGGTGCTTTCTTTTTTTAACCATTTATTAAGGGTTCATGGATGATGGTTCTGTACATTTTGTTGTTTGTAGTATGATGTTAATATTTCAGGGCTGTTTGTGCAAGAGAGAAGAATCGCTAAAGTGTGAGCTTGCACTGTTACGCTGAGGGAGATCCTGAGTCCAATGAAAAGAAAGAGAGAGATGTTTCTGTGAAACTTCATGTAAACTTGTAAATAAAGAGATGATGATTTTAATGACATTTAATTTGAGCCTTATCATTCTTATGTAGAAACTGTAATATATATGATATAAAGAAAATAACTATAGATGTCAGATGAAGTGTAGTTTTCATCACTTTTTATTGTTTAAACTACTCTTTAGGTCGACAACATTACATGAATACATTTGTAAGGTTTTGCATCCGATAGGAATGTAACACCGTTTTCTTTCAGAGTTTAAAAATGTGGCTTGAACAAGTCATATACATGAACATGAGATATGTTAAAAATTTCAGGAGACATGCAAGGTATAATGACAGTACTGGATAAAACAAACCAGAGAACATTAAAAAGCTCATTTTTAAATCGTTCCAAAACCGTAAGACTTTTGTTCATCTTCAGAAAACAAATGATCTTTTTGATGAAATCTGAGAGCTTTCTGTCCTTCCATTGACAGCTACGCAACTACCACTTTGACGCTTGAAAAAGATCATAAAGAGACCGTAAAACAAATTCATATGAATTGAGTGGTTTAGTCCAAATTTTCTGAAGAGACACAATCTCTTTAAATGAAGCTTTAATGACGATGAACAAAAGATAAGAACATTTTTGGGTGAACTAACCCTTTAACACTGACCCAGGATTCTGGGAAGTTTAGCCTTATTTTCACGTCTGAATGAGAAGATTATAGTTGCTACTCCAACAATAAATTGCCTTGATGTTGAAATTACTTTTTTCCCTTATAGCCCAAGAGTTGAAATGTGCAACTGGAAAGACGGTTACAAATAAACATCTATTACAGACACAAATTATATAGGGATTGCGTACTCATTGACAAATTGTACTAATAACCATGTGAAATTAAGAAAACTAAAACAAAAGGGACATACAGTGGATTAGTTGTACAAATGCATGTTCTGAACATAGTGCTTTCATATTTGTGACTGTTTAAAGAAACACTTAAAAATGAAAATTCTGTCATCATTTACTCACCCTCAAGTTGTTTCAAACCTGTATGAATTTCTTTTGCTGAACACAAAAGAAGATATTTTGAAGAATGTCCTGCTATGGAAGTCAATGGGGTCCATCAACTGTGTGGTTACCGACATTCTTCAAAATATTTTCTTTTTGGTTCAACAAAATAAATAAATTCATACAGGTTTGGAACAACTTGAGGGTGAGTAAATGATGACAGAATTATTATTTTTTTTTAAGTGAATTATTCCTTTAAATCCCTCATTGAAATAATGATAAATGCCGAATGTAGCACGAAATTATCCAAAAGGCATTTTAGTTTTATACTAGTTCAAGCATTTCTAATGTAGCTCAACTTTTGAAAACTGAGAAGGGGGAAAGATGCTTTCAAGGCAAATGTCCAGATGCAAAGAACTACAATCTAAACAAATAAAAGCAACAGCATGTATTAGCTCTGACTATGTACAGTAACACTGTAAGACATTTAGTTTCTTCAATTTGGAGAATATACAGCGTACAACTATCTTTGATATGGAGGAAATGGTGAATCTCGCAAACACAGTCTAGGTCATAATTCACCAGTAAAAGTTTGCATAAAGAAAATTATTTTAGATTTCTTGCAAGTCCATTTAAATCACCTCCACTAACTGTCAATATCCCACAGTCATACAAAATATATCATTTTAATAAAATTGGCCATCTTTTATCCAAATTTTAAAAAACGTTCAGATTACAGTAATGAGATTTTTTTTTTTGCATTTAGAATTAATTGGCCATCCATTTTTTTTTAGTGAGATTCACCTGTAAATATAAATATTAATATGATGAGTAATCCAAACAGCATTTCTCCCGGAGGAAAATAAAACCACGATCCTGTGGCAGCTTCTACAGCACTGATTTTGGAGGCAGTGTGAGCCTAAAGATTTCCTTTTTTTCATAAGCCCAGTGTACAAACATGCAAAACCGTCTGTCAAAAAAAACATTTCAATATCAATACCCGTTTTATTAAACCACGGGTTGTACAGCACTTCATCACGATTTGAACCATACTTTTTTGTTACAGGAGCTTTTATTGCAGTACTATCCAGTAGATATCATCAGATAGTGTAGTATTAACAACAACTGAGACTGATGGATGGAGTGATACGGTATTTAACCACTTCCTACCAGCTGAAAACACAGCTATCAAAGCTGCAGACGGGTTCAGGAGGTTCATCGGAAGTCTCACTTAAACCTCCAGATCTTAAGGAGATGTTAAGATGTGTTCGACCCATTGACGATATATGTAAAAGGGATTTGAGATAAACAGACAACACAAGGTGATACACGGGTGACTACGTGGAATGAAGAGGAGCAGCCCTTCGGATCACTGGATGTCCGACTGTCCCTTTATGTTCCTTTGAGTCCATCTGTCCTTTCTTCCAATGTGTGGAAGACTCCTATGTCTCTGAATTGATTCTATGAGCTGAATGAAAAGAGACTTTCTTTACACCAGCTTTGATTTAACCATCTTTTTGAAAACATTCCCAGTTTGTTTCCATAGTACTCACATTGTTTAGGTATCCTAAGAGGCTCTGTGTCTCCGGACAAGACTTGGTGCATTGCACCTCGGAACTGGTACAGCAGCTTTAGGCTCTTTTCCTCTCCGACGCACGGGTCATAAAACCCCGGCAAGCCAGCCTGATTAACACGAGACAGAATAATTCATGTGAAGCACCTGACGAGAGTTTAAGCATCTCATTGATGTAAAGCACCGGTTGATGTTTGCGTGTCTGACCTTTGATGCCTCTGTAAGAACGAGTTTAGAGTCTTTCACTAAACACTGGAGAGGGATGGTCACGTCGATGACCTCTGCTTTCTCACGCTTCTGGCTATTGTCCAATACAAATTTGCCGTACCAGGCATTTAGAATGATGAGACCTAGAATGAAAACACGAATCACTTCACATAAAACTATTCATTTAACAAGAACGTTTCATGTTCAGTTTAAGTTAAACTATGGACAACAATGTGTTTCCTCTCATCCCAGAGTTTGCAAAACCAAACAAAAATGGTTTACAGTAATGTACCTACAGTAGAAAATGTAAAGCTTGTGGTAATTTTGTCAGACAAAATTTGAGCTGTTAAGAAATTTTTTTTTATACCAAAGAATATAATATAATTTAATAAATAAATGAATAATTTGAGATGATTTTAAAAACATTTTTTAATTAAACTGCTGATTTTGTTGTGATTTGTTAGTTTTTTTTAGAGATGGCATAATTTTTTTTTTATTTCTAGTGGAAGAAATACAGTACTTTAGAACTGAGCATTACTAAAAAAATATGTATTAATGAAAGAAATTCCCATGACCTTTCTAGAAATTACTTTTGAACTCTAATGTACAAGGATTTATAAATTGTTACATCATGTGCCCTGGTATCTTTGGACACACTGTATATTTACTGGGTTTATCTGCTATATGCTGTCATTACACGACTATAAATATTGGATGTAACACATTAGTGTTAGTTTTGCTTATTTTCTTTAAATGAATGGACATTATTTTCTGTGGTTATTGCCAGTATATCACAGATTCTGTCCATATAGCTTAACTTGTATCTATCTGAATGTATATAAAAAAATATGTATGGGCTTTCACAAACCCATTTTAGATTCCTCAGCGTCAATAATTCTCTTCACTGACTCTTGCATCAGCAAAACCTTAAAAACAAAGACACAATAACACAAGCAAACATCATATCTGCCCTGATAAATGGTTGTTTGTGTTGGCATGATGGAAATAGTCTTTGTTGTGTATGCATTTATTTTACTCACAGCAGCTTCAGCCTCTTGCTTCCTGCAAGCAATTTCTGAAGCAGAATCCTCCTTCTGTTTCTCCAACTCCCTGTAAACAACCAAAGAGTCAGGGCCTTTCATCAGAGAAACTGAGGTAATGTAAAGACAGCGAAAATGGGCGGTTTGAGAGCAGTAATTATGGATAATAACTCACTGTTCCTTCTGGGCTTGTACATAAGGCATAATAATAAGCTTCTGGACAGCTAAGTAGATGGCCAGCGGGCCCACAGTGGCATAAAACACAGCGCTGGGTAAAATCTGGTCGGTCAGGTGAATCGGGAAGAGGTAGGTTTGACTGGCTCTGTTCAACCTGTACACAGTAGAAAATGACCAGCATAAATAGGCCACCCACGAGCAGCTTGAGCTTAGCTTGCTGTTCTACTGAGCTGTGCTTATTGCGGTTAAGCTCTCAAGTCAGTGCTAACCTGATTTTAAGGGAGACGCCTTGGGGTACACCAATGCTGACGGTAGCAGCCAAAACACTGTGGCGACTGATCTTACGCTCTGCACCATATTCAACCACGGTGCCAAAGAATCCAGTCCTGTTGGATACAAAGTCAATGAGCTATCAGGGAGCTTTTTACCTCTATAAAGCTAGGGCTGGGCAATACAGTGAATATTTATATTAAATATCATTTTTTATTTAGAATAAAACACTATTGTGAACATAGCAATGTGCTTTACCATTACGTTCCCATTACTTGAAAGCCCTTAAGTTAAAGGGATAGTTCACCCAAAAATTGAATTAATGTCTGTCATTAATTATTCACTTTCGTCGACTTTTGTTCATCTTCATCAACATAAATGAAGATATTTTTGATTAAATCTGAGGTTTCTGTCCCTCCATTGACAGCAACGCAACTACCAATGTGACGTTTCAAAAAGTTCATAAAGAGATGAGAATTGAGCTGTTCATTTTCTGAAGACACACGATCGCTTTATATGATGAAATAGATTTAATTTAGGCTTTTGTTCACATAAGCATTCAACAACCACTAAGTCAAACCACTTAAGAGGTTTCATGCAACCAGGCCCAGTTTCATGCCCACTTCTTGTGTCACACTTGTGAGCATAACACTGTAAAGACAGAGAAAATAGAATTTCTGATTTAAGTTCTTTCACCACTTATTCAACAATTTGTCCACTCAAAAGTTTTGGTGTATTTTTTATGCTTCAAAATGTATTACTTTTGTTTATTATATTGTGTTGGTGCATAAAAAATATTGCTGCTTATAATATAATTTAGTGAAAAACAGTGACTAATTTTCCTTTATATAATTGGCTAAAATGATGGTGCTCTCATTAGAAACATATATTTATAATCTCTGCGCATGAGATCTATTTTTATATATAAAGGACATTATTGATATATTTAACAAAAATTAGGTCAGCATGGTTGTTTTTTGTTGTTGAAAGAACTTAATACTTTTATTTTATTTTATGCAAGGATGCATTAAATTAACCAAGTGACCAAGTGAATTGTTTTCAACACTGATAGTAATCAAAAATGTTTCTTGTGCAGCAAATCATCATATTTATATTAGAATGATTTCTGAAGGATCAAGTGACACTGAAGACTGAGTAATGATGCTAAAAATTCAGCTTTACCATCACAGGCATTACTTACATTTTAAAATATGTTTAAACAGTACAGCTATTTTGAATTGTAATAATGTTCCACAATATTACAGCAGATATTGGGTAGCAGATGAGTCTTATATCAAATATAATAAAAAATCTTACAGACAGCAAAATGTTGAATGGTAGTGTATATAGAAATCTCAATTGAAAGCCATAGGTAAAACACATACTTGATGGAACCTTTGACCTTGGTCTGATCTTCATCCTGGAATTTGTACTGATAACTCATCATCAGGTAGGAATGAGGAACGCCCAGCTGAGGAACAGGAATAAGAACAGATGAATTGCGTTCTTAATGCATTGACTTTGTTTTGAATGGAACAGATTGCCATCGTCAATGTACCCCTGTGAGGGCTTCACCTGCAGGGCCAGGGTGAAGTGGCTTGTTTTAGTGTCCCTGACGATGCTGGTGGTCATGGCAGACTGGCTTCCCCAGCGCCACTGCAGGTAGCCCATAGTGTTCTGGTCTAGGTGGCGGGCCATCATTGTAGAGGCGCTGGGCCGTACGCCACGTGAGGAGAACTGCAATCCCCATTGGGCAGTCACAAAGCTACGCGACACAAAATCCATGAGATTCACAGAAATTAGAAACACAAATCAGACTTCAGTCATACACAGACGGACACCTACCATCGCGCAGTTACGTTACGGAATACTTTCATCCCAAATAAAGGTCCTCTAATGTCCCCTGCACCAAACTCCATCTTATGACACACACAAACAAGAACATCAGAACCAGACCAGCACAAAACCTGGAGGTGTGTTGAATGAGTTTTGAGTTTTACCTCTCCCCAGCCCCTTGCTGAGGTCACACGCCGCACACAAAGGTTTATGTTTCCTCCCCCATTGCCATTATGCGTAGACAGAGATCCAGAGAGGACAGCGGTATCTGAAGTGGTCAGGGGCGCCTGCCAAACATAATCCTGCATGACTATAGAGCACAAGATGGGGACATCTTCAAATGCACAATTGTCCATACTGACCTCAATGGATTGGGATATGTGCATCCTGTTGATCTCAATATGGGGAAAACCTCCTCCTGGTACATCCTCAAAGTCCTCCTCGTATCGGTCAAACAGGTCTGTTGCATCTATGCCAACACTTATTGTCCCCTGAATGAAAACAGACAAATGATGAGTAAAACCCCATCTAGATCAATTCTGCAGAGATTTTAAATCAAATTTAAGACCTGCACAAATAAAAATGAATACAGGTCATCCATATATATATAAAAAAAACAATTGTGATAATATAAGTTTGCATCACCCTGGTTCTCTTACAAAAACAAAAAACAATAAAAATTTTCCATTGGCTTTTGGATTATTGCAGGAAAAAAAGCTCTGTGCCCAACAACAGTTTATGATTCTTACATGCTTCGTTCATCATGATAATCTTCACAAGTGTACACGACTTTTATGACTTTGAAGCCTAAATGCAATCGGCAGAAGTTAAAAGCTAAATGTAGGCTACAATCGAACAACCATTTTCAGTCATTAATAAAACAAATATTTTCCTTGAAAGTTTGAGTAAGAATAGTTTGCATAGTGTGATTTTACACACAATGAGGCTGTGAAAGTGGACTAGTAAGTAGACGAGTTTACTGTTCCTTTTAAAGACCTATGGATGCCCTGAGTTTAATAAATTACAAAGTAAAATATCCAGCAAGAAAGCCGTCCTCAAATATCTGTCCAAAGATTTGACTGATATTATCTGGGTTCAAATTTTAGAAGAAACAAACAAACAGGCATATTGAATCGTTTAAACTACATCAGTTGGAGCACAATAAAACTGGATTGGGTGAAATAAAAAGCATCATTATCTCCCCCTGTCTCTGGATGTCCACCTTGGGGTTTGTTCTCTGCTGGAGTCTCCTCTCGTCTCTCTCCTTCTGCAAACGTTCATATTCCTCCTTGATCTCTGCAGGGGTTCTCTTCCTCTCCACCACCTAAAGACATTGGGGATCAAGTAAGCAGGGGAGTCATTAATATCACATGCATCACAGTAACACACATTAGTACAAATATTTGTAATAAAAAAAAACTTAATTTGGAAACCAAAACTAACCTCCCAACCTTCCACCTCCAGGCCTTTCTTCCCAAATATGTCATATATGGCTCGAGATTGTGGGTCACTGAGAACTAAGCAGAGGTCAAATAATGGAAAATGTCAATTAATAATTTCATTATTTTGACTACACTTGTAGTTTTATAAGTTTTACAAATATGACTCTACGTATTCAGTGGTTTTATTCATTGTCACAACCGTTTTATTTGAAGATTTATAAATACTAAATAGTTATAAATACTCAATACTTTAATAAATACTTTATTACAATTATTAACCCTCATGTTATTCTAAATATGGATGGCTTTGCGTTCACTATGAACTTTCATTGTACGTCAATATTTTTTAACCCTGTAATGCCTGGCAAATTAAGTAATGGAGAAAAATGGTGAAGTTTATTTAAACTTGAGACAAAATCTAAAAAAAGTTTTATGTTTAGTATCATAGTTGATACATCACGCTTTTATAGCTCACATTTGACATAGAAGAATATGGAGCTGCATATACAGTAAGCAAAAATATGCAATTTCGTGCAGATGTTCTTATTTATATGTTCAAAAAGTAAGATCTCCCAATAAAATGTCTTATTAAGATTATGTTAAATGCTGAGTTTTATTATCAAATCTCTGTAGTTTTAATTGTGAGGGCAAAACATTTAATGCAATGCATTACAAGGATGATTGAGAAAAATACACGTTCGTCAAAACCCTGATGTATAATATTTCATACTTGCATTTTAGCATGATTTTTCTAAACAATTATGTATAGATAATCAAGTAAACATAAGTTGCTTCAGCCCAGTTAATGTTCATCTTGAATAAAAGTTATTCTTATTTTTTATTTGTTTAAAGATTTCACAGCAATTGGACATAAACCAAAACCTGAAGGGGGACATTTTTACAATTATACTAAAAGTAATAAAATGTGAACTATTAATCAGATGGAAGAAGGCATGCAGTAAATTGTGTACAACAGGTTTTTCAAGTTTTGAACACGTTGATCATAATTTAGAGGCCTTAAATATTAATTTTTCAAATATGATACAATAGGCTTTATAGGGTTAATCTGTCCCTTTTGTGTTTCAAAAAAACAAATCAAAAGCTAGCAGCATACAATAAAATTACATGTGGGTGGAAAATAATGACGGAACTTTCATGTTTGGATGAATTATTTCTCAAACCTATTAACTAAAAACGGTCATAATAGTCCTGGGAACAGTTATATTAATTACCCTCATATGCCTGGTGTACATCTGTGAATAGTTGTTCTGCCTGCCTCTTTAGCTCAGGGTCTCTGTGCTTGTCAGGGTGGTAGAGCATACACATTCGCCTGTACGACGCCTTCAACTCATCTTGAGTAGCCTGTGGAATATAAGATAGATGAAAGACAGACAGATTGAAGGATGGGATATTATTAAGCAGCGTCAACATAAATTTTTAACATTGGGATGCTTATATTCAATGTTGATAGGCCCCAGACAGTTGATGGGCCCCATTGACTTTAATAGAAAAAAAATACAATGGAAGTCAGTGGGGCCCATCAACTGTTTGGATATCGACATGCAGCAGAAGAAAGACATTAATATAAGTTTGGAACAACTTGAGGGTGAGGAAATTTAAATTTTTGGGTGAACTATCCCTTTAAATGCATTGGTTTGGCCACACCTTGATAACAGGCTTTTGATTGGTTATGCTGCCCAGGTAAGACTGCGTGTTGGCGCGCTTTTGCATTCAAACTCACACGCGATCATTTCCGTTCAGAGTTTGAGGGAGGCAAGAAGCAATATTAGAGGCAGCTCCCTGGGAATAGCAGTCGGGCACAAGAGCGAGCAGAAGTTTTTATTATTATTATGGTAGGTAATAATAAGTAATCATACATTACAAGGTTTGATTGAGCCTATTTTTTTTTTAATCGGTTATTTATGAAGTGTGATGTTTTTTAAGCGTTATTAGAAAGTGAAAGGGCTATTCTGAGATAGGCTCTAGTCATCCGCCAAGCGCCATTTACTTAAGTAGCACGTACAGTTCATGGGAAATATTAATATGCATCATCTTAATGGCTGACAAAGCAATCTGACAGCTGACCGATACTGCTAGAAAGGTGTCCAAGCATGAAACGTCAGATCAATGTGCACAAGCCCTATGCAACCGGCATATTATAGTATACGATGACAGCTGTATGAATATCCCTTATAGTGTCACCTAATAAGAGAATTAGAGTCATTCCCTTTTGTCATTCTGTGCAGAGCTTAACCACGGAGATGACTCTTAAAAAATCCACTTCCTTACCTCTCTCCTGACATTGAGCAGAGAATAATAATCTTCGTTATCTACTTCCAATTCTATTTCCAAGGCAGCCGCCATGTTCCCAGTGTCCCAAACCCCCCTCCACCAATTCCTACTACGGTGAAGGCTTTTCTCATGAATATTAATTACGCAATGTGACGGTCGGGCCTGTAGGTCGATCTGATTTGTTGAAAGACTGGCGTTGGAATGTTGGGGGGTGTGAGCTGGCGAATACTGCTTTAGCTAAGGCTTGTCTCCTGAATACTAATTATGTTGTGTGTAATGACGCTTTTAGGTCTAGGAGCTCGCAGAGCCATGGGAGCTCGACGAGTTAACGTCAGTACTACGAAATGAATATGAATGAGCTAAGCCTTTGCCATAGTAAATCTGCCAATTCGCCCACGGCTGAAGCTCAGGATTCATTTGTTCTTCTGCCACCATGTGTTCTGGAGGAGAGTCCTTTAACATTTAAATCCGTTATTATAAGACAGATTTCAAGGTGAACATTTCCAAACATTTTATTTAGCTAATTAAGTAAAATAGTTGCATTAATTATATGGATACATCTTATTAGTAGTATAATACATAAATAAATATTTTATTATTTTTTATTATTAATAAAAATATTATTAATAATAATAATAACGAATATATAGGCTAGTTAGTTCGTTTACGTACACAATGTCCATAAACAATTTTAATCAGTTGTTTAGAGGAGGTTTTTATCATTTATATTTTAGGTCTGGTCATTTTAAATGATTGTGGCATACGACGCAATATTTTAAATATATGTAATTTCTCAATATGGTAATAATATTGACTCCATACATAATTATTTTAAAACAATTAGTAAAATGCTTAATTTTTAGGTTTTAGAAGGAGAAGGCTTTATGATGTCATCGTCCCAAAACTACCGCTATGTATCATTTTCTTATTTTGGTGATTCTGTTGTTCAAATACATTGGCAGTAATCACTACATGCTGCGTTGTTGTGCGTAAACATTCTTGATTTGGCTTCATTTGGGGAAACGGCCGGCAGACAGACTGTTTGCGGTCGATGAGTGGAGCTGTTCTTTCAGCACCATCTCCTTCAGCACCCACGAGTGGACAGCGCTCAAGAACTCATGAACAAGCCTGAGCATCCACGCACGACCTGACACATCTTATCCAGATGTGTTTTTCTTTTTTTCTTTTTCAAGTGGTGTCACTGCTGACTTGCAATACAACAATAACCCTTTTATAGTAAAACCGTCATGGTCTCTATGCTCACATCCATGTCACTCTCGTTTCACAATCATCTTCAGCACGAGTGGCAGATTAACGACTCTAACATGGCTGTTAACATCTAATTATATGACACAGTGGGGCATGTTATTAGTACTTAGACTGCTGGACACGTATCTCGATTAGCAGTGTTATAAAATAGTTCTGTCACGCCGAACGGATAAGGGTGTCTTTCAAGCATGAATTCATAAACATTTGTTGTATAGACTTAAAATATTCTACATCATATATCATATCATATATATATATGTATATATGATATACATGATCTGCCACTAATATATATATATATATATATATATATATAATACATGTTACATTCCTACGATTTCTCCCAAAATCTGATCCTTCCCAAAAAAAAAAAAAAAAAAAAAAAATCCTTATTGGTCGCTGCATCGTAAAGGTGTCTCCTAAATAATAATCAATTCACCAATGGCGTTGAGGGGATGGATAAAAGGGGGATATGGATTTCGCAAATTCATGAAGCATCACCAAAAGCACCATTGTCATTTATGGCACTTCGCGGCCAATAGCTAACGCGTCTTCACGCACGCGCCTCCCGCCTCTCGCCCCCTCCTCTAGACGCGTCCTCGCCGTGAACGCGCGTGGTACCCCCCCGGTCGCTAGGAGGAGGAGGAGGAGGAGGATGTGGCGCGCGGAGGGGAAATGGCTGCCGAAAACAAGCCGGAAGGTAAGAGAGAAATAACAAGATTATTATTTTTCATTTCGCAGTTTTATCAGCGTTAAGCTCCAGATGATGAAGATCAGGATAGGGATGCGCGACGGAGAAAGTCAATGACATTTTCGCTTAGCTTATGTTTGTCACGAAATGGCAAAAAAGCTGAAGCGCTGATGGGATTAGCCATCTCTGAGACGGCTATTAAAATAACGGGAACGGAGTTAGGTAATCAAGGGTTACGTTCATTACGCGACTCCTTTCATCTCAAAGCACACAGAGGGTTTTCAAAGTCACACGCATCCAAGTCGAGCCGAGCCACAGCCTTCGTTAGATGAAGAGAAACATGTTTTTCTTATAGCTTAACTGAGACGCGCACATGAGCGCATCAGACGAAATGAACGCGTGAAATGACTCGCGTATGGTTTAGAGTGGGATTCCTCCACACCGCATCCACGTTCCCCGTGGGCTGACAAACAAGCGAGCTCCGTGAAGTCAAACGCGGTCAACTACTTCATTTTTCTTTCGCATTGAACAGGGCGACGCTTTTAACTCCAAAAGCCATAAATGCAGATTTATGGTGATGCTCTAAAACGTGATTGATTTCCTTCCACCCCCACCAGAACCCCCCTTTAGTGACTGAACCCTCCGACAGCTGCTCGATATGCTTCGGTCTTGTATGGAATATTTTCCCAGAACTGTGACTATTTGGCCGCTGCTGTTTTGAAGCTGTCAGCAGTTATTTTCTTAGATAATAACACATTGAAACTGGATTGGAAAGGACACTTGGATAATTGAAGCAGAATTTTAATGAGGCAGCAAAATGAAAGGTACGTCTCTCCTCTTTCCTAAAGCGATGCTCGGCAACTAAAGCCAAGTTCATGTTCTCACTATTCGCTAGAATTTGAATAGAGTGTAATTATGATTAGTTTTGATATTGTCGAACCCAAAGTTCACTTTTTTTTTTTGCATTAACGGAGCGCGTCTTGTTTATAATTCTTCGAGGATGTTTATAATGTGGCCCTTACGTCTTAATGAAATTATTTGAAATTAAATATATGCATTTCATTTTATATAACGAATTTGAAGCAAGATGTAAATTATTCAGATCACATTTAAGATTCGCAAGATGCTCCCTAGCCTTCAAAAATCCTCGTATTCTGTTTACTTTGATCCCTTTTGGAAAACGTTATTTTTTTTCATTGGGGCCAGATAAATGGTGAGACATTAGTTTGATTCTAAAGCATCTTGCGAAGAAAATGCTGATTGTTCAGTAATGTTGGAATATTAGCTCTGGAATAGCTTAAAATAACAACCATGAGTTTGTCAACATTGAATTATTTATTCAACATTTTTTTCCCTAAATTAAATCAGTCAAGGAAGTTTTGCTTCATAACAGCCACATGGTGGTGCTATTGAGCTGTGCAAATCAGTCCCCCCCCCCCTCCTCACCCCCCCCCCCCCCCCCCCCCCCCCCCCCCAACTTACACACATTGGAACTAAGAGTGATAACTAAGCTTGCCTATTAAAGAATTCCATCAAAGTGACGAAGTTGCCCTCAGTGATTTGGGTGCCTGTGTGGGACGGTAACGCGCATGTGTGCTGTTTCTCTAGTGAGCACTGGAACGTATAGAATTATTAATTACACACTACTTCGGATCTATAAGCAGTAGCACAGTTCTGTTTTTCCGGTTGTTGTTGGATATCTTCATTTTTGCTATTGCTGAGAGATGACCTGGCCAGAAAAAGGTATTACCTTTCTTTATGTTTCATAGTGCACATTTATCTATGTAAGTCCAGTCAGGTAACGCTTTGCTCTTGCTCTACTTCTCAGAATGAAAAATGTGTCATAATGTAACGTAAGTTTGGGGACAGAAATATTGTAGGCTATTTTTACCCATTTGAGCTGCCACAGAACAGGAGAAAACATTGCCTCTTTTGACCTATACGGCCTAAAACTGTGTCACGCATTTGTATCTGACAGTCTTTGCTCTTGCCAGCTTCCTGGATCAGTTCTATTCTTTTCCTCTACACAGGAAGCATATTCTCCAGTGGTTCTTGCCAACATGATGATGGCAGCTTACATACAAGGATGTGCTCCTCTCACTACCCCCATCATCTTTTAGATGTTTTCAAAGTCGTGTTCTGGAATATTTCTATGGCTAGAGAGTGCATGAGAGTCTCTCTCTCCATCCATTCAGTCAGTTGGCTCTGTGTTATTTTGCTCTCACGTACGTGCCTCCACTAACCTGTATTGTGCGGACAACTGCAGGCTTTGTAAGCTCATTTTTACATATTTGGTTGCTCATCAAATCTCAATTTCTCTAATTTATCAGAGAAGGGGAATTCCACTGAGTGGTTTTGCTTGAAATTAAGCTCCTGGGTGTTTTTGATCTGTTTGGCGATGCAAACAGTAGCACTCTTATAAAAAAAAAATACAACTGATGCTACTGGCTCTTCCAAACAAATTGGATTGTGTAGAATTTATCTAGCCTCTCTGAAGTTTTGCCTGGCTAAGTGAACATAGTAAGCCATGCATATAAGCTGTGTCTCTCACTTTTACTCTTTCTATCTGAAGAAGTCATTTTGATTTGATAGACCTTTTCTAAATGATTGATTGTATGGATTGATTAGCCAACTGGAAGGAGAGGGCACAGTTTACCAGTGATTCAAGTACTAAATCCTTGGCCATCACTGTTAAAGAGTCAATATGAACATGATGTTTACCAATGTTTAGGTGACAACTGGGGAAATTAAAGTGCTAGTTTAGCTCTTCAGATTTCAGTTCCAGTAATTTGCATGCTTTTTATGGCTTGCTTTATGTGTTTCTCACAGTGTGTCTATACGTGCCACAACAGCTGGAAGCTGTCTACATTGGACCCGGCAAAGCGACCATTGCAAATCCATTTGTTCTTCCTATGAGAAGTATTGCGAGTGTTTGGAGTATGTCATAAATAGAACAAGGCATTAGTTTACTGTCGGGGATTTGTGTTGCGTTGGCGCCGCATCCAGTGTAGACACGGTGTTACAGCATCAGACTTTGCTGCTCTTTACTTAAAGGGATATGTCACCCAAATGAAAATGATTTACTCACCCTCGTGGTGTATGACTTTAATATTGTATTACTTTCTTTTTGGAACATACTTTTTTTTTTTTATTGATCCTACAATAAAACTCAGTTCAAAACCATTTGGTTACAAACATTCTTCAATGTTGAGAATCACAAATGAAAGTCATACAAGTTTGGAATGAGATGAGGGTGGGGAAGTGATGACCATTTGAATTGTTGTGTGAAAGATCTCTTTTTAAGAATCAGCAATTTTTTTTCTAGTTCAATGCTAATGTTGTGCATCTATGCTCAAATGTAGGGTTTTTCCTGCCAACTGCATTTAAGAATCCAGTAAGCCACAGAAATTAGTAGAACCTCATCATGTGGTATGATTCAACATGTAGATTTAGCTCCTCGCCAGCTTAGTTGATTGCACACCTACATACACATCTTGTATGCAATACTTTGATGCTGGAAACGCTCCTTTAGACTCACAAATGCAAGTGTGATGGTAGCTATTTTTCTTGAAATTAAACTTAAAAAATGACCTCTTGACCTCTAAAGTGCATGTTCCAGTCAGTTGCAGAAGGGCAAAAAATGTATCGCAATGTCACAATCATAATGCGCTGGGGTCATTTAAAAGGCGAGAGTAAAAGCAATGAATGACCTCTGCATGAATAGGAAGTAGAGGGCTTTGTATTTTTGTTCCCACTTCTCCATTCACTGTTCCCTCCTCCACTGTGTCCCCTATAGGACTGAAGAAAATACGTAATCCGGATCGAATGTACAGAACCGCCGTCGGTTACACCGGCCACGTTCCTCCTAAGAGTGTCAGCGATGACACAGACAACAACAGTAAGAGAGCTGGCTTCCTTTTCCACTGCATCCCTCAAAACATGACAACGTTATGAAATGCTGTTCATCTTCTCTGCCCATTCGTTTACATACTGTATAACCTCATTCTCGCAGCTGGTATAGTTCTTCAACAGTGTTTTTATAGTATTACCAGAGCCCAAACCAGAGAAAGATCAAATTAATACAAGACTTCAGAGTCTCTAGAGCTTTTGATCTAAAACCTTGCTTTTCAGCACAATAACGGTTGTTTTCCTGGTGTGTTCACCAGGTTCAAGAGCTTAGCAAATTCTATCAAAGCAATTTGTAATAAGCCAACGTTCAGCTACTAGGTGACTTTTAGTGCAGGGAGTCGGGAGGGAGAGGCCGTTCTTGGTAGATCAGCTTAAAAAAGGCCAGCGTCTCATTTTCATTCAGCTCCATTACAGATGATGTTTATTCATGCATGGCCACGCTGCTCCGGAACGAGCAGCATATTTTTGGAAGCAGCAGCTCGTTGTCATGGCTAATCAACGCAGAGCGCAGGCGTCGGCTTGCGTGGGTGTGGATGAGGGTGTGTTCTTGTTGTGCTTCTCTCTCTCCAGCCGTTCTCAGTGATTTCACTGAGTGATCGAGGATGTTTCGAAGAGAGACACTCTCTTAATGAAGACACTCCGACATGGACACTAAGTGGCAGGAGTTCTGCTGCCCAGTTGTTGAAGGCTAACAGTGCAATTAGCAGCTGGAGGGATACACATCTCAGGCGTCTCTGGCCATGCCGGCTCTCCTGGTTTAACAGCAGCATTAACTCTTTGCAGACATGTTGGCAATCCATTGATTAGCCTACATGTTGATTTTTAAATGAAGTGGTAGACGTTGCTTGTGAGCCTTGAATCCCTGGACGTGTCGAAATGTGAGGATAAAAGGAGATCCAGTTCAGGCGGCCCCCTTCATGGACCCCATTTTAGCCTGATTCTTTTGCTTTGTTGAGCCAAGAAAAGCTTTGGGAGCCAACTGGGACAGAACCAGAATGTCGAAGTGAGCTAATTGGGAGGAATCCTGGTCTGCCTTTCCTCTCCTTCCCCCTCTCCTCTTCCCTAGTGTCCAGCATAGCCTTTTTTACTCCACCAGTGGAAATCCCCAGATGAACCACTCCCACTTATTAAGGCTGCCACAATGCACATCATCAAGTCTCTTTAGAATATGTTTAGATGTGCAGCTTTTTTTTACTTTTAGACCTCAACTCATACCAAGTATTTTGCTATGACATGAATTTGCAGACTTTTTTTTTTCCGTGCTATTGCATATTGTCTTGGACAAGAGTCAATAGATAAGAAGCGGTTAGCCTATAGAGACCAAAGGAAATTCATCCCTTGACTTCAATGGAAGGAAGACAGTGCGTTCATTTACTTTCTTGTCGCAAACGCAGTATCCCATATCTTCAGTGTGTTTTATCAGCCAGGCTTTATTTTCAAAAAACAGCCTAGCAATTAAGAGAGAAGTTGCTGCCGTACAGATCTTTTAAATTGGCTAAGATAAAATTTAATTGAGATCCAGCAAATAATGAGAGGTTTTGTTCGTGTTGCAGAGATGTAAACAGTTGACTGAACTGCTCTACCAGGGAAGAGAGCAGAGAGAGACGCTGGTCTCCTGGGACACCCAGACACGAAAGTCAGGTTATCACAGAATCGGCCTCCTGTCTTGGAGGAGTTTGAACTCTTCGCTTGCATAACGTCTCTCATTATCAAAACAGCTGGCGGTAATTGTGCCAAAGCGCTAGCGTGTCGGGCGTCCGGTGATGCTTCACTTGGCGCAGGCTTATGTCACTCTTCATAACAATCATGCCTTATCTGTGCGTGCCAGCGTACATTCGGTTTACTCGTCTCAGGGAGCAAGTCATGACTGAGCCAATGCAGCATTGCTTCCTTTTAGGTCCAGCAGGTTTAAATGAAGCTGACCTTGTTGTTTTTGGAGACCCTTGAAAAAATCACACCTAAATGGTGAAAGGATGTTTTTTAGCAATCCTACCTCTCACTTTCAATGTGTTTTTGGCTTCGGTGCTCACACTGTGTAAATGGCTTTTGTGTACCGTGCTGTTATTAACACCGAAATGAGGTTATCATGAGTCATCTAAAGTCTCAGACATTCAGTACATGATTCAAACAAGGATCTATTGAAGAGCATGATGATGATGATAATATGCAATTTTTGTTACAGAGAGAGAGAGAGAGAGAGAGAGAGAGAGAGCTTGGATAGGGCAGAAAACAGGACCAAATTGTTAGCCAGAACTCTAAAGTGCATTTTGTATGCATAGCTCAACTCTTTATCCATTTGTATTCATACACTCATTTGCATGATTGAGTCCATGTGTATTTGAGCATTCTCATATCCTCTGTCTTGTTTATGTCTCTGAATGCCTTTGGTAGTCAGTGTTGCATGGATTTGCATGTTGGTTTTATGCGTCCAGGTGTAAGACAATGGTTCAAGCTGGTGTTTGCCTATTTGTGTGCTGTTTACAGGACCTGTTTCTGTTTTTCTGTAATTCATGTCAGAAGCATATGTTTTGTTATCACTTCATTTATCTTATGCCATTGTCTATATACATATGTGTATTAAACAAAGAAAAATGTATTGTTGAAACCTATTTCTATCCCTTTCTTGTGCACAGTCAATGCCTTTTATTTAGATACCAATAATTATACTGATTAGGCTTTTGAAGAAAACATTAAATCAATATCAGTTAGTTCTATATGGTTCCATGCAGCATTATTCTTATATTTAACGCCAGATTCACAAAACATTCTTAAAAATACAATTCAAAAGAATTTGATTATTTTCTTTTCTTTATTTTCAGGAAAACAAAATATTAACTAGGAGATATTCAAATTCTTGACAAAAAGTCCTTATGATCTTAACTTCCTATTGTTTTTCTTTAAGAATTTTAGTGCTAAGGGCTTCTTTACCCTTGGACTTTTACCAGAGAAATGAATGAACAAAATAAAAAATTACAAGTGTGAATAAATGTACAGTAACTTTCCAAACTCCATCAAAACACAGCTCCCACGCAAGGAGATGACAGTGACATTAATTTTGGTTTTAATGTGTAAAAACCACAGAGAGCGTTGCATTTTTATAATCTCCTCTCTATAAACAATCTTCATTAGCCAAATGGCAGATAGCTATCTGGCCAATGATCTATTGAATGGCGCAGATGTGGCCGCTGATGGTGATGAAGGCCCGGAGCCAGTGAAGGAGCTGTAGTATTAAGCAGAACAATAGAGCAATCACTGCTTTGATTGGTATTGATCTTGGAGCTGGAGGGATGAGTGAAATTGAAACTGACCAATTGGACCCAGATCCCATTTGAATCAGAAAAGGTGGTAAAACAGCGTGCCAAATGATGTCATGGCTCTGGCCGGACACAAGCTTCCTTTAATGGCTTTAGGACGGCACATTATTCTCTGTTAAGAGGAAATGTGAATCATTGTCAGGCCATTTCCCTGTGGGAAAAAAAATAGATTTATCATCCTAACGTTCATTCTTTTATCCGCATCTCCCCTTCTTTATGTCCACTCTGTCACTATAGTTTTTATGATGAGGATCATGATCACACAATCATCCTGTCAAAATGCTTTATCTGAGCATGATTAGTTGTGATAAAGCCTTGCATAGAGTGTGGTCCAGAGTTGATCAGAATTCAGTCAACCTCATTTTTGGTGCTAGTGAAACACAAATCACAGAGAGGAAAAAAGAAAAAAGTGAGGAAAAAAAGGTATCCTATCATTGGACAAGAGGACACTATCGATTTGAGATCTGTTTTTGTCAGCCCTCTTTATCCTATCCTAAAACAAGCTTTGCTCTTTTCTCTGAAGTGATGCTTGCTCAAGCTGCCATGACAGATACAGTAAAACAGCTCTTCAATGTCAAGCCTTTTAAAGATGAGCCGTTAAACCCCAGATTAGCTCCAAGATTCACATGTTTTTCTGGCTCAAAGGGTTTTGAGGAGGAGAACCAGCGCTGGAGGTCACGGCAGCACTCCTTCTCGACTTTCCCTCAGATTCGTTGAAGAATCTCTCCACACCTCCTGCTTTAAAGTGTTCACACTGCAGACTCTCTCTGGACGAGGTCTGGCTCCGAGCTCCATGACCTTGAGTCGCTTTAGTAGATGCTAAATCAATTTGACTGACATCGTCCACCCCTTCAAGTCATAGCTAATTCAATAGAAATTTTATTACATACAGAAAAAGATCTCGCCTCTCATACACACTGCAGAATGTGGCGTTTTGTCTGTAGTTGGTCTGAGGTTTATGAAGCTCAAAGCGGTCAGAGGCGGTTTTGAGGAATGCTTTTGGTTAGGGCTGGGTGATATACATTATAAAATGAAAGAATGTCATGAATATTGTGGTAATGTTAAAAGTTATGTTTATAAAGTCAGAAAGCCAATTTCATTCCCCTTTTTCCCCAGCGAGCTTGTGGATGTTTGTTTTACATGCTCGCAAATCCTTTTTGTAGGAAGATTGTTGTATGTTTATATAAAAAGTAAATATTTTAAATGTTCCATTTGTGTTCATTTAGTAAAAAAAAGAAGGCTAAGTGGTTACTACTTAAATTATTATTTTTTTAAACAGTAAAGCAGTAAAAACTTTGTAACAATCCACTTTTTAAGTATGATGTCACTCTTCCAGGTCCAAACTCTCTTATCAGATGCCAAAAGCAAACAAAAGGTGCTAATATACACTCAGAATGTCATGTAATACTTCCATAAAATCATGATCCTCTCCTTTATATCCATACCGAAATCCCAGATGGCAGAACTGTCATCTTTTATAAATCATTAAAATATTGGTTTCCGGGATGTCGTGAGCACTTAAACTAGTGTACTCCGTAAGTTTTTAAAAGCTTAGCTTAAATGTGTAATATGAATAAATAGTGCTCATAAACAGCTACCGACACAGTATTATTAAGTCAAACGAGAAGAGGCTTGAAACCGGAAACAATATTTTACGTAACAAGCGGAAATCTATTTTACCCTTCCAGTCTTTTTCATGGGAGAAAAAAAAAATCACCTTTTTAAGTCTTTCGAAGGCAAATGCAAAAATATTGAATATCATAATCATTTTGAAAAATATTAAAATATATCGATTTTTAGATGTATTGCCCAGCCCTACTTTGGGTCGGTAAAATTCCCTCTCATGCAGTTGCTCATGCAGTGCAAATACCCTCAGATAAAAATCCATAATTCATCATCAACTTAATAATTAAATTAGATGCATATGATCTCTTTGCGATCTGTGCATGTGTCCATGTTGTTTCTTATGTTATGGTCTTCCTATTTGTGTTTTTCTTGACCAGACAGGGATAACGCTGTGGGTGTGACTCTCCAACGTCTGAATATTCACCTTTCGTTCCACGGAAATTAGCATATAGATAACTATACCACTGATTTTCATGCAGTGCACAATTCCCTGGAGAGAGGCACGGAGGAGGCTTGTAGTATAGAGGTTGGAATGCCAGCTTGGTAAAAGACCATGTCAACCCGCTGCGTTCTCCTCTCGTATGCTGTCTTTCATATCAAAGCCTTTTCTACTTTGACTTGAAAGTCATAAGACCTCCCTCTTTCCTAGCCTGCCTTCAACTCATGTGGTTAATAAAGCAGTTGAGGGAAGACCACTTGAAAAGTTTACCGGCGCCATTGATGAATTAACATGCAGTCCCATCCTTCTCTCTTGGAACTACTGTGCAATGAGCCCTTATTTCTGTCACATTAATTTTGTTTGTAAAAAAAGGAGAAAAAAGCTCAAATTTCCCTAGACACCCCTTAATATCTGTACTGGGAACTGTAAATGTTGCTTTTCCCAGCATTTTTCAGTCTTTATTATACAACTTTTATAATTAACTGACACCTCATCTCACTGGAGGTTTTTGAGTTTTTCTTTCCGTTTTATTATATGTATGACATTTTTTTTTTATAAGCTAAAACAATTAATCAGTTGATGAGTAGAATCTATATTGTGCTGGTTTGCAATTTGCATTTTTTTATTATAATCTAAAGTTTCATTTGAGACGCGAACGGGTATGAGATTTGATTTTCTGGAACATTTCTCACGAGACAGATTGCGGTCCTTGGTGAAACATCTCTGTAATATGACAGATGGGCCAAAATCGATCCATTAACAGAGGCGAAGCGAAAGTGACGTAATTGATCTCCGTAACATTTACTCCTTTAAGGTTTTTGTTGACTTTGCAGACGTCCTCTATGCCCCTGTCTGTTGTACAGAAACATCTCTAGATTTACTTGACCTCCATTTGAGTCCATTCGAGAAAACGTTTTTTTCTTGAATCTGTACTTATATCAGGATAGTTTAATGCATTTCCTCCAAAGCCCACATTCTCCAAAATGGGATCAAAAAGTCACGGCAGACACTACAGCGACCCTTGTGCAGGCTTGTGTCTGCCGTATGATGAGGTAGAGAGAAAATCAAATCTGTAAATGTCACCCTCTCCTTATTCAGACAGGCTCCAAATTTGCCTTCTGAAGCAGATTTGCCGCTCTCAGAGCATTTGTCATTTTGCACCATTCTTAATTTGAAGAGTTTCTAAAGGAGCGTTGGAAGCGTACACCCCGCCACGATCTGAGACAAAACCGCTTACGGCAGGTGAAATGGCGTTTCGTGGAAAATACAGTCTACAAATAAACAAATGCAAACAGAAAATGTCCGTCAGTGCTGACAATTTAATGGAAAAAGAGACGGCTTTCATTAAAAAGTGACATTGGGCTGATGAGGTGTGGAAAGTTTTTGTGTCCATTCTTGTCTTTTTACACTTTGCAGTGGCGAAGCTCTATCTGTTTCGAGACCGACCCATGTACTTGCACACTATAGATGCTTACGGAGTCATTAAAGGACGCAGATATGCGGTAATCCTCAGAGGGAACATACAGGAGGATGGACCTTCTTTGTGCTTGCCTTGGGTGAACACAAATGTGGCTCTGCGGATTTAGAAGTACAAGTACTCATTTTGCACAGCTAGCCTGTTTTGCCATTTAGATTCGTCCGCTCAATTAAAACGCATTAATTATGAATGTGTGTGAGAAATGTCAAAACATTTCAACAGACACCTTTGCAGATGATTGTTCATTATAAACGCTGTCTATCGGTTTTCCTGTTCAGGATTGTATTGTACCAAAGAGATTAAAAACTAAGAGTGGTTGTGTTAATCAAAATTGAGAATTTAATACAAAATAAAGACACTGCTCCATCAATTGTTCTTGTGATATCATTGTCACTATAAAGACATAAAAATAATTGTGGTAAGGAAAAAAAAATCGCTTTACAGAATTTACAATACATGAATAATTTATTATTCATAGTGCAAATTGACATTTTGGCAAGTTTTTAACATAAATTTTTTTTAACAATATGCAACTTTCTCTGCGGTGCAGTTCGAGTGAAATATGAATGCAACTCGGACCAACAACATTGTTGCGATTGTTTCCCATCACAGTTCAGTACAGGCATCAAAACCACGTCTCATCGCAGCAGATCTTTGTGTGTGTGTGTGTGTGTGTGTGTGTGTGTGACAGAGGGGTTCCCGCTGCTGTTTTAACTCCTTTACACATTTTATAAGCTCTTCACGAATTCTCAGCTGGTCAAAATACCATCATATAGACTATGCACATACAACGAGTGGATTTAGTCCAGAACACAGCATTGTTTTTAAGTTCCGTTGTGAAATATACGTAACATAACAGCCAACCAATCAGGTTGCGAACATATCCCTATATGTCTTTAGGTTCGGTGTTAAAATGCCAATGTGAACGCTAAGCGGGCCAGGAATATTTTTCTTTTTTTCTTTTTTTGGTCTCCAGTCCAGACTCTGGACCAAATGAACCAAGTGAACTGAACTACGAATGTGAACACACCCTTTATGTGAATAAAATATATATATATATTTTTGTCCTGGCCTGCTTAACGTTCACATTGGCATTTTAACACCGAACCTAAAGACATTTAGGGATATGTTCACAACCTGATTGGTCGGCTTTTGTTACGTATATTTCGCGATGGAACTTAAAACCAATGCTGTGTGCTGGGCTAAATGTGCTCGCTGTGTGTGCGTAGCCTGATGTTTTTCATACTTCATATTTTTTGTCTGTCTAAATATTGGAAAGCTTGGTTTTGGATGGCCCGATTGGCCCTATGGTTTATCCATGGCCGATGCTTACCAACCGTTTATCACCCAATAGTATGTTTCGGCTCATTTGTCATGTAAACACTCTCATTGAAAATAAAGCTGCTTTTCAGACACTGCCTTTAGGGCTTTTCTGTCACCATCAGTGTTGTTGTTCTTATTGGGGTCACTTAAAGTCACATGTGGGATCTGTACAAACATGCTGCTTATTGACAGTATGAGATCCCACAGTGCCTTTGCGCAGAAGTCACATTCATCACTTATTTCAACATAGGTCGTTCCGTATTCAGTGACCTCCAATGCCTCCCGTCGAAGAGTTCAGTCTATCTGTCACTTTCTTGACCTAACTCACGACTGCTGACATGGAGTTTCTGAAAAATGTAAAAGAGCTCTTTATGGTGAGATAAAGAGTTAAGTTATGCCATACCTTTGTATCCTCGGTTTAGACGGGACTCTCTGATGCTTGACATTACTTTGAAGGGTAGCTTTGATAGGTGTTTTTCAAAGATTTCCTCAGATCAAGAGTCGGACATCAGTTAGACAAGGGCCACATGCGGGTGCGACGCCTTGGCATTTGCGCTGAATGTTGATTGGTGTTCACGTCGAACGTGAATGTGTTTTTGTATGTCAGTAGAATTTGAAACAGGAGCGATTCATCTTAATACATTCATAATTAATTATAGTGGGCGTGCATGCCTGTGTGCACCTACAATAGTGTACATGAGAAGGAGCAAATAGTCTATTCTGTTCTATCTTTCTCTACCACCTACATCCACACGTTTATATCTGTGTGAGTATTAGCAGCGTGTGCGTAGCCTTGTTTTGTTTTTCATTTTCTTTGTTGTTAAGCTTTTTTCCCTCAGCTCTGCGTCTCATTGGCTACTCTTGGGAGACGGTCGTGAAAGAGAGAGAAAGGCAAACGCTTAAGGCAGCGCTTGGCAGACGGCGACTGACTCTGTGATTAAAATTTGCCTCTAAAGCCACAGTCGTCAGAGTCAGCATAATTTAAAAGCCCCTTACTTTGATGCAGAACAATGAGACTAAATTGCAGTCCTCAGAATCGCTCACTTGTTCTGCCAAAGCATGTACTGAGATAAATGAAGAGACGAGAAATGACAAATAGGAATAGGAAGGGATATATATTCTAGTCTTAATTACCCTGTAAATAAGTTGCTCGACGCCTTGTTCTTTTATAATTCATCCTGGTCGAGTTACTTGAAATGAAAGAGAGAAAAACTTTTCAAGAGAGCCGGCTCATTTATTCATTGTCTTATGCGAATGTACTGTGTTCTTCTTCTAAATCTTTGCTTTAGTTGGAGCATAACAGCCACAGATCTCCCAATTTTAAATGTGAAACGGTCATTAGATCCCAACGGAACTGTTGCCAAGAGAGAAACGGCACTAAATAAAAAGGCAAATCACAAATGAGATCTTTTCAAACTCAATAGTTTATCCTAGACACCAGTGAGATTGAATGGAGAGCAAATGGTGACTTGGATTAAGTCTCCTGCTTCTCAGGTTTTTCTTTTGAGTGTATATATATACCTCTACATTCTTATTGTATACAACAGTTGCCTAATTTTAGGAAATTTAGGCAAAACATCTACATCAGTGGCATGCAGTGGTTTTCTGAAATGAGAAGGAAAAGTCCTCACAGGTTTTTTTGTTTTGCTTCATGTCCCATGCAGTTACACTTAATGTTGTCACATTTTCTTGGTTAAATAAACATTACATTACATAAAGAAACTAAATACAATTCTATTATACAAATCTATCCACATACAATTCTTATTAATGTTATATTTATTAAAACCAAGTATAAATCCCATCAAATTACAAAGCGATGATATCTAACTAGGTGAGTTGTTTACTTACTTTTTTAATTAGTCTTACCATGAAAATCACCTGAGCCAGAAAAAAAGCAATTCTTCTTGAATGTCACAGACTAAGGCTGGAAACATAGGCTACTTTATTCAACTAATAATAATAACAATAATTTGTTACATTTATATAGCACTTTTTCTGCTACCTCAAAGTGCTATACTTGGAAGGGGGAATCTCCTCAACCACCACCAATGCAGATAGACAACTTCAGACAATTCAGGTTAGCATGCTGTAAACATTACAGTAAGATTCTCATCATTTTCATTGCAGAAAATTCACTGTAAATGCAGACGTTTATGCTTTAGTGCCCCTTGTGGCAACAAAGAATGCAATGCATACTTGAATTGCAGTATACTGTATGTGACATTTCGGAATGCAACAAAGTACGAAATTGAGCTATAAGTAGTGTTATTTAGGCTAGTCTTAAAGGGTTAGTTCACTCAAAAATGAAAATTCTGTCAGTAATTACTCACCCTCAGGTTGTTCCAACCCCGTAATACTATAATAAATTATGAAAACGAAATTTCTAGTCCAAGGAATAATCCCAAAAATCCAACTTATTTTAATATTTTTCTATTAAAACAACACCTGTGTTTGCATGTGTTTTCAGATCATCCGCACTTCTTCCACGGTGTAGAGAGAGCATGTGCACATGGTTGCCAGATTGCAAAGATTAAGTAAAAGACCGGGTAGAAAACGTGTTCTTTAAACAGATAAACTCTGGGGATTTCAATTCTTGAAATCTGGCAACTCGTAGCGGTCTCCTCTTTTTTCCGTCAGAAACAAAGAGTGAATGAAAAGAGTAATTTTTTAATTACATTTTAGTCTCGTCTTTTTCGTCAACGATATTGCATCTTGATATAGTCACAGCCATTGTTTATTGACGTTGGTGTCGTCTCGTAATAGTCTCGTCTTAGTCATGGAAAAAAGGTTGTCAATGTACATTTTTCTTCATAGATTTCGTGAACAAAATGAACACTAGCTATAACCATACTTGCATATAATTTGTGGTGAAAACACTCGGGTGTTTTCTTCAGGGAATTAAACTATCTGCGGGTCTGAGTTCATGCACAGGTAAAGCAAAACCAATGTGCATTGGTTCTGGTGTAAGACTATGAACAGGGGAGTGATCTAACCCTCTTCATGTGTCTCTTTCCCTCTGGCTATCTGTTTGTCCTTAATGCCGGAGTGGGAGTGGTTGCTAAGCAGTGTCTCTATGGACACACGGGCTTCATCTCACTCAGATCTGCAGCGTCTCTTTCACTTCTCTCTCGTCTTTTACCGAGGACACACTCCACAAATCTCAGTCAGTCTCTCATTCTCCTTTTCTTTCAGTCTCTCTCACATTTTTTATATTCATAAGCAGGCTCAGCACGCAATATGGAACTACCTTCTCCCACAGGGCTAAACATTGAGTTCCTTAAGAAGCCTGAGCCCTTGATGCAAACGGTTATCAATAACCTTGAAATGCTTTTGCTCTGTTGCCCAATTTTGTTGTTATGTATTTGAGCAGGCACTCTGGCATGATAAGAGAGAGAGAGAGTGAGAGAGAGAGAGAGAGAGAGCATTTAAAAAAAACTCAATGAAAACAAAATCACAACATTTCTGGATGAAAGCCTTTTGCATGCCTTGTGCTCCAAATATGTTCCCTTTCATTTCACAGTAACATCTTAAGTTTTTTTTTTCTTCATTGCTTTCTGAGTGCTCCCCCTTTGAGGTCCCGTGCCTGTTTTATAGTTTTACATTTCTAAAAAGGTTGTCACAGCTATTTGCGAACGTAACACCTGGGCATGGAAGTTTCCTCAAAGGAGTCCCTTGAGCCATAGTGACATTGGATTCAAACAACTCAGTAATTTACAAAGAAATGATTGGATCTTTGTGTAAAAAAGAACAGCTCCCAGTGTTTTAGACCCTGCACAGCACAGCTTTGTTTTAATAATCCTGCTCGCACTCCATATTAAGTCATCTTGTTGTGTTGTTCACAGATGAACATGGACATTTGAAAATCTACCTGCCCAAGAAGCTTCTGGAATGCCTTCCCAAATGCTCCTCCCTGCCCAAGGAGAGACATCGCTGGAACACCAACGAGGTAAAAAGCTTCCATCGGTAGTTTTGATGCTTTTTGCTTCACAGGCGTTTTGTTTGTCCAAATGTTATAATGTTCACATTTGAATGTGTTTTTAATGGATGCTTATTTTATGCATTTATTTTTTTTGACTTTTTCATTTGTAATTGTACTTAAGCAGTGAACCAATTAGGAGTTGAGTTTTTAGATTTGATGACCCAGCTAAACAGAAGTTCATCAACATTGTAATCTTTATTATATTATATTATATTATATTATATTATACTATATATTACATCGTTGCTGTCGGATGGAAACCTTGTCTCCAAAAAAGCTACTTTTAAGGAAATGAAAGAAAAAAACACTGCATTTTTTACCACCACATTGTCAATATTGTGGATTTATATGTGGTCAGACACTTACACGTGTCATTATATTATTAAAATTTGACCAAAATCAAGATCAAATTGAGTTACTAGGTTTTTTGAGCAGTGAGTTTTAAAGAATTTCTGACATACAGTATGTGCTTCATATTATGAAGTGCATCATATTATGTTTTCATCAACTTACAGGTTATAAAGTTTACTGTAGCTATGTGGACGCTCAGTGTTTTCTGTCCTTTGGCCAAAATCCCATGTTATTAATAACGAAGTGCTATGCAGAGGCTAAGACATTATCAAATTCTACTCTTCTCTGCTCCTCAAATAGATAAAACATTAGATCCAATGGGTAGGAGGTTTAGTCACAAGCTCTTTTTAATGCTTTTCATTGGTGAAATATCTGCAAAACCCACAGACAGATGTAAAGGGTGACCAATAGTAATGATTTATGAAATAAATAAAAATCCACCAGACAGCGACGATATTATATTTTATTATATATGATACATAAAAAATTTCTGCTAAGATTTTGCCAATTGAATAATAGTTTTCCTCCTAGATAAAATATATTTTCCCACAAAATGTGCATTTTTGCTGACTGCCACATTGAAATGTTTTGATTTCCTCTGTAAATCTGTGTCAGTTTAGTCTAACAGTTGGACTAAAGTGTATCTGCATTGCTTTGAACTTTGTCTTCCTGGCCCGAAGGCGTTCTGACATTCAGAGACAAACAAACACACTCAGCAGAGATTAGGTAGGCCTGTTTGGACCGATTCCACAGCACACCTAAAGTCTGACACAACCTCCTACCGTCTCGCTCTCTGCCAAAGTATAACACCACTTGAACATGCACCAGATCGGTTTTCATTTTTTTTTTTACATTGGAGATCTGGTCTCAAGTGGGTAAGTTGACATATTGAAAGTTACTTCCTGATTTACTGTGGGCTCTGCCAAATTTAGAGAGATGAGATTTGTATTGAGCTGTTCTGAATATCTAAAGGAATACCATTACATGATGTATAATGGTTTAAAATTCTTGTTAAAGGAATAGCTGACAAGTTATTTTTTTTTCTTAACTGTCTTGTTACCACAGGTTGATATAACATTGTTAATCTTTTTTTGCCTATAAGGATTTGAAGCAGGCTTAACCGTGAACTCACACTTAAGCTTTTTTTCAGCAGGTTGTCTGAAGATTGCAAAAGTCAAACAAACTTTTCTAGCCCTGCCTTAAATTCTTTAGCATGATGGAGATGACACATGCTGCTGTAGATGACTCGGGATGATGCATGCCATGACCTTTCAGAATATTTTAGATTCATTTCCATTTCAAAACTGCTGTAACTTATGAGAGAGGAAACGGCTGATGTCTTGCACATATACGTTTATTTACGATAATAGTTGAAAGTGCAGTTTGATCTGGGGAATGCAGGTGTGTTTTCTTTGTTCCGTGCTTGACTGTGTTGTAGTTGAAGAAATGATGGTGCAGAGAGGTTGATACTTCTCTCTCTCCGTTTCATTTGTGCGCCCTTCGTGTTGGGAAGCCAGCAGTGTGGCTGTCCCTCTGTGCTTTCTGTCAAAGCCTCCGCACTCCCTTTCTCTCAACTTGCAAAGAGTTGGGCTATAAAGTTTCCCAACTGTTTTAACTGTTTGTTTCACCCTTCCCCAGCTCCTCTTTTATAGATCTTTTTTTAGAATTGTGCCATTGTAGAGGAAGATAATCTGACCCCATGCTGATGCAAACTAACCAGCCTCAAAGAAAAGTCATGACACGAGCGGCTCACTACGAGAACCAGTGATAGCTATTTGTTTCACATCAAAGAAACTATTACAAGTAAAAACAAAACGTTTTTTTGTATTTTTGGCCTTTTGTCACTTTTGCAAAACTGCAAAACTGCTGTTCTCAAAATTTAAGTCAACTTGAAGTATACGAATTGACCCTATTCTTAATACAATTCCTTCTTTTATTATGAACGGTGGTAACACTTTACAATAAGTTTCAATTTCTTAACAATAAAGAAAGTCATAAACTAACACATGTTTTAGTACTCATTATTAGTTCTTTACATTTCTTTTTAGCTTTATTTTTATTTCAGTTTTAGTGATTTTATAACTCATTTAATTTGGGTCAGTTGCCAGTGCAGTATTAAGTCACCTTCATAAGTGCTTATGTGTGCTTTTAACAATATGGACTGTTTCAAAGCAGCTTTACAGGGATAGTAGGAACTTGTTTTGGCTTTACAGCAGCACTAGAATAAAGTTATTCTCCAGCTAAAGTTAGTTTTGATCGATTCACTTCCGTTGCAAAGATCATTAGTTATTAGGGGCCGACACCGTTCCAACAGAAAACCCTTAACGCGCTCCGGCCCGATCATTCACACAACAACAGTGCCTGGTGGCTCGAGAACGCAAACCTTGAAATAGGTTCCAAGGTGCAAGCCTTGAAGAAAAAATAAATATATATATATATATATACACACACACACATTTTTTTTATCTCTGCGCAAGCTTTAAAAACGCAAATCTGTGAAAATGCTAATGGCGTGCACATGCGTATTACGTGTTTAGTCTATAGGTATGCACCTTTGAATATATATGTGCGCAGGCGTGTAGTCTTTTTTTTACAAATCGACCTAAACAAATTACTTGTCTGTCCTTAAAAATTTATAATACAGAATTATTTACCGCTTCCGAGTAGCCATGTGAACCAGAACTATTTTGACAACGTTTTATCTGTACAGAGGTAAAGGGGAGGAGAAGGGTCCTTCACAGGGGACAGACTAGTTGACTCTTCAGGACTGCGGTGTCGTCGTGTCCAGGCGCAGGTCCTTCATCAGATCTGGATACGGCCTGGATCCGGCGGAACCAGTATTACTAAATTAAGTTTTTAATGTTAGGTTTTTCATTGAATGTTTATATTTTATTTTAATTCAACTTTATTTTATTTAGTTTTAGTTTTTATTTATTTATTGATCTAGTTAATGTTATTTTGTAAATATACTTTTATTCATTGTTAATAATACATTGTTAATACATTGTTAATTTATACAACGTTACAAATTGAATTTATGCAACAATATTTTATTTATATTTATTAATAAATGCTATGAAAGGTTATTTTTCACGTTAGACATGGAATTAACTAGTGTTACCTGAACAGTTCAATTGAATAATTTTTTATAATTTTTTTTATTTGAATATCGAAACCACTTTTTACGATCCAATCAATTCCTGATGGATAAACAAAAATTTTCTGCTGTTTTTCTCAGAAATGCACCACATTACTGACATAAAATAGGTTACGAATGTTATTTCATGTTCACTTTAACCTCTCATTATTTGTTAGGGAATGGAAAATAGCAACGATGCTCAGTTCTATCCTCCATGATTAGCTGTCCCTCAAGAGCCGCCGTTTGAGGTGAACATGCACTCGGGAAATATTGGCTCCAGGAGCATTAGCCAAATCTGTCATATTCGTGACGGTAGCAACTCGCTCCCAATTTTGCATCCTCACAGGATGAGCAACTTGTTACTGTCAGTAGCGCTATTGCTTTCACTGTTCCTGTCGTCGTTCAAGCTAAACATATCTGACTGTTTAAACAAACACAGACCAGATAAAGCACAGATTGGAGATTAGAAAAAACAGTGAAGGACAGACAATGTGGACAGGCAAAGAAAGATGGAAGGTGGAGGTGTAGCTCTCCCTGCAGATGGAGACATTGTGTGGCCGTTGCTGAAGCGGAGCTACTTTTGGAGGCTGTTAGGAGCAGAAAGTCTCCCTAGTGACACACACCACTCTTAATGAGAACGAGTTCTTAAACAGCACCGGCTTCTTCCTCCTTCAGCTCCAGTCTCAGGCTGAATGCCATGTTCCCAACGACCAGCGGTGAGGTATAATGAGGCCTCTAGCAGGGCCGAATGAGACATCAGGTCATACAAACAAGCACACCTCATGTCCGAGCCTGTGTTTTTCTGCATGCATTGGATATATCACGTACATATGTCATAATTTCTCAGATTGGGAGCTGGGAAGAGGGTCTAAATTTATATAGTGTTTGTCAGTCACTCCCACCTCTTCCTTTTCCTTATGGGAAATGACCCTTATTGAAGGTAATGACACGGACGTCTGTTCAGTTGAAAAATTCTTGTACGTAGCAGAATGACCACATTAAAGAACGAAACCGACAGTATGTTGGAAAGGAGGGAAAAACATCAAAATGTAATGGTGTTGTAATGAACACGAGAAGAGGGTGAACGCTGGGGGACGGCAAAAAGTCAATTCCTGTCTTTATCTCTTTTTCTCGTGCTCCGTCTCTCACCGTCAGTTGCTTTACACCCCCTGCTGTTAATTTTAAATACCTAGACAAAATGTGTATGTGTGTGTGTTTGATAGCTCTCATATACTTTACCGCACTCCGCTGGGAGTCTTGGAGTGTATCTAGAAAAGCTTTGTCTCCGAACAAGAGAATATTGTGCCTAAAAACCATCTGCAGAAAATTTTTGAAATAATGATGGTGCATAGTGAAGTCAGAACAGGTCTCGAGAATATTTATTTTTGCAGTTCCTCGTCGATTTGGTCAGGAAATGGCGATGGAAATACTGAATAGACAGACGAACGCCTCCACAACGTTGCACAGGATTCCAAAGCAGACTGTCCTTGATCTGAACAAACCCAAAGTTCACATTATCACATTACCAGTTGAATGTCACAAGAAGACTCACCGTTGCATTCTGAAGCACGCTTTGCTAAATTACTTTGTCTGAAAGCAATTTATATGAATTCTCATGGCTAAATATGCAGCTAATACAGCGTGGGTATTACTTATTGACAAAGTGTCCTTCAGCCTGGGCAACCCCCCCACCCCTTGTCAAGCACATCGTAATCGCTCCAGAAAGAGAAGACAGAGAATGAGAGATGTGCATGAGGTTTTGTCATTGTTTGACCAATCTCTTTGTTAGACCTTCTTCCACCTTCAGGGAAACAATTCCCCAGGATAAAGGAGGGCGTGGAAAATCACAATGCATGTGTACCGAATCTTAGGGGTAAACACCGAGGATGGGTACGGAGCTTACATGCTGATCTGGTAAGCTGAAGATTGAATTGTATTACCTTGACTCAATGACAAAATCCCCATGTTTTGTAGACTTTGCAAATGCTGAAGCCCGTGGGTTTGCGCTATAATGTAGATCGCTGGGATCCCTTTTTGAGCCAGAGGAATGGCTTTGATATGGCCAAAAGATTCATAAGTCGCTCCCTAGCAGCAGGGATGAAAAGCCTGTCAAGGTGAACAATACTCTCTTTTTTTGAACGCTTAAACATCTTGAGTAGCCTTGGCCGTTGGCTACAGCGAATGCCCCTTTACACACTTACAGAGAGATGCTGTGTATGTGGCATTCCACTGTAATCTGCTCCAGATGAAAAACTGTGCATCTGAAAGTTTTAAGCGTCACAGAAAGTGCTGCTGCTTGCGAGTCCTTGTCCTGTCGAGTTCCCCAGGCACGATTGTTTTATTTTAAATCTCTCCGTTTTTTGTGTGTCTGTGTGTCCTCTTGATCTAGATATTGGCATCACGGATCCAGGTTTACCTGTGATAAGTGCCAGAAAAGTGGTTCCCCTGCCTTAATCTTAGCTGGCACTACCCCTCTCCTCTGGGTCCCTTTCTTTAACGGACTGTCTAAGTTTCTCCTCGCATAATGAAAGGAAGCAGATGCTACTAGTCAACCCTTACCCTACAGGGAATGCTGGGAAATTTAGTTTGTGTTTGTATAAGCACAACTTTGGCTTCTGTGGAGTGGAAGGGTCTCATGTTGCACAAACAAGATAGGTTTACCGCTTCACTTTCCATTACAACAAATAATGTAGTTTTAGCCAGCACCACATCTGTTGTATTTTTGACCTTTTTGTACTTGTTCAGACAGGGGAATGACTAACTTAGGATCTACATCTTGGATTTTCTATTTCATGATTGTTTTTCAGAGTCTCAAGGGAGTTCACATTCAGTATGTTCACATAAAAAGAGAGCTATGGTGGTAATTTTGTGTAGTTGATCTCCATCTGTCTGTATGCTATTCATTATTAAATGTTCAGGTAAAGATCATATTCACACCAAGTCTTATAGATTCTGACCAGCACATACACTACTGTTCATGAGTTTAGGTTCGGTAAGACTTTTAAAATGTTTTTGAAATAAGTATCTTATGCTCACCAAGGCAGCATTTATTTAATCAAAAATACAGTGAAATTGTATTGTGAAATATTATTTCAAAATGTAAAACAACTGTTTTCTATTTAATTTATTCCTGTGATGTAAAGCTGAATTTTCAGCATCATTACTCCAGTGTTCAGTGTCACATGATCCTTCAGAAATCATTCTAATATGCTTATTTTTTGCTCAACATTTTTCATTATCAATGGTTGTGCTGCTTAATATTTTTTTGTGAAAATCAGGATACTTTTCTATCTATCTATCTATCTATCTATCTATCTATCTATCTATCTATCTATCTATCTATCTATCTATCTATCTATCTATCTATCTATCTATCTATCTATCTATCTATCTATCTATCTATCTATCTATCTATCTATCTATCTATCTATCTATCTATCTATCTATCTATCTATCTATCTATCTATCTATCTATCTATCTATCTATCTATCTATCTATCTATCTATCTATCTATCTATCTATCTATCCTCATTAAAGTTGCTGTGTTGTCATTGCATGTCATCAGTTTGAGTGTTTTTGTTTAGACTGTGAGTAAGTCTGAATGATTATGACACATCTGCACAAACAGACGTTGCCATTATTTCTCTCCTGGTCCAAGTGTTACTCTGACATGTGGATGCTCTGTTGGCGTAATCAGGCTTGTTAAAAAGAATCCACCGGATCCCCTCCGGAGTGGGTTTAGCCATGTCCCGCTATCCCGGGGATTACAGCTTCCTTGAAAGGATTAGCACAATGCTGATTAGTTTGATTTCATTCTTCAAGCCAGAAAAAAGCCAGTCCTCTTGATGTTTATGAGATTTATTTTAATACATTTCCTCTTGTGGAAACAAATTATGCAGACTTTTTTTTTTCTTTCTTTTTGGAACTGTCAATATAGGCAGAAGCTTGCATTCTCTCGCTCTCGTTCTTGCTTGCTCTTCGTTCTGTTTCGAGAGTTTTTCCCAACCGAGTTGAAGAGCAAAGCTCCCTGATTAGTAGAAATGAAGAGGCAAAAAACAACAACATTTATTTCCTCTTTGCGTCTGGGACGGGGAACGCGTCGCCCCCTGTCGTGGTAATTAAAGATGACTCCGTGCAGGCAAATGTTTGAGGAAATGGAGGCTGAGCCACTGAGGAGGCGATGAGGGAAAAAGGAAAGGTCACGCTGCTTTGTTTTTGCAAACGGGAAGGCTTTGGGCTGTAAGGAGCTGATTTGTGAAGGTGCCTGGATCATGATCGGAATAGTAATTCGAAGAGAGGCTGCTGTCAGTCTGTTGTATAGGTGTATCTGTAGGTCCATGAAGGAATGCTGAAAGATGCTAGCGAGCGTGCGCTGACCGATGCAGTGAATTGCAAAACGCTCCAGGCAATTCTTATTTTTTTATTTATTTGTGTGTCTGTTGTGCTTGCGTTTATGTACAGTATGGCAAAACAGCAAAATAGGCAGCAGGATGCTTTTCCTTTGTGAGTGAAATCTGATGTCACAGTTTAATTTTCATTTTCATTGTATTCAGTTCCTATTGTGTCTGCCTTTATCTAGTTAAGTTTCCCACCACTAGTGTGTCTCCTTGGTTTCTCATTAATTATATATGACCTGTTCGTATTTAGTTCATCATCCTATGTGTATTTAAGCCCTCCGTTTCAGTTCCTCATTATCTGGTGTTGTTGGTGTAATGGACACACAGTTATGTTGTACCTGCCTATCGGAATGCCGCTTTGGTTTAGTTTTATTAAAGTTAACCTCTTTATTTGAACTTTATCTTCATTGTCTCCATCCTTCGTGGACTAACTGTGACACCTGGAGGGATGTTTGGAGTCAAAATTGACCCCATTAACTTTCTTTATACATTTTCCTGGTCTTATTGTGAAGGATTAACTGGTGCATTTCATTCCAAAGAACGAGCAAATGTTTCCAAATTGGGTGCAGGAAAAGGGGTTAAAATATATATTTTAAATATTTAATATTATATACTTTTTTAATCATTTTAATAAATTGCTATATTGTTTTTGTTTGGGATTGTCAAAGGTAATGTTATTTTTATTTCATTTTTAAATATATATTTTTTTTTTAAACAAATGGATAAAATTTATATTACTGTCAGGAATCATGTGTTTTAATCAAGTTTATATAATTTTTTTGTTTACATATTTTATAGGCCTTCACATGCCATAGTCCTTCATATGCCTCACATGTTATTTTTTATAAATAAATAATATTATTATGTAAATATTTTTTTCTTTTAACAAATTTTTGTAGGTCTCTCTTTATACATTAACTTTTATATTTTAGCTTTATATTTTTAAGGTTAAAAAAAGGACAGAAACCCTCTGATATACACTTTTATAGTCTAATCAATCCCCAGTGGATAAAACCAAGTCTTCTCAAAGAATTACACGACATCATGTATGTAAAATATTTTTTACATATGCTTTTTCATGCTATTTTTCTTATGAACCTGTCACTTACTATGAAGTCAGATAATCTTGTGGCCTAACTATGTATATAATCTGAGCTCCTCTGTAATTTCACCTGCTTCTGAAGCTACCAGCGATGTATACTTCCCCTCCATTCCCCTTTGCTCCTCCTGTCTCCAATCCCATGTTACCCTCATTCGCTCCACAACCCCTCCCTTTTTCTGTGTTTCGTATGCACTGAGGTGTAAAATTATTCAGGGATAGAGGGATAGATTTCTCCCTGTTGAATTGAACCACCGGGTAAGGCTTTTGTGCCAGGCCATTGTAATTGACTGCCGCTTTATTTACAGGGTGTGTGTGTATGTGTGTGTGTGTGTGTGTGTGTGTGTGAGAGAGAGAGAGAGATTCTGGAGTGCTGCTTGCTTCCCTGTTCATTTTCTTTTTCCATACATGTGACTGTTCTCTCTCGCTTTGATCCACACAGCATATTGGCAGCTTGTGCAATCTTGAAAATGGCCCGCATGGCTTGTTCTTAAAGCTTGCAGGACAGACTTCATGTTATTTAATTACATGAAATCCATTCCTTTTTTCCGAAGCCACTCACAAACGTTCGGGAAAAAGGGCGTGTTTCCTCTTCACACATTCCATGATTGGCACTTGCTGGATCCAACTAATTATTCCCCTGTCAGTCTTCCCAGTGGCCTCTTGGATGGAGCACAAACATTCTGCTGCCCTTTGGAGGGATTTAACAGCAACTCTTGTGACTGCTGTTCTCTTGAAAAGAGGCCTTGCCCCCTCCGGTTGTTGACAAATGGCTATAGACTGGCGTGGTGTCAAGTTGTTAAAATGTACGGTGGTGTGGAGTCAGAGAAGTTAATGGTTTTTCATACTTCTCAATTTTCCACCCTTGATTGCGTTGGCCTGCTCACCACTCCTCATGGATGTTTACGAAGACGGCTCCAACGCCGGAATGGATTTAAGCGTTATGTAAGCGGAAGGCTCAGGTAATGCTGTTACGCCGGCTGCGGCCTCAACATTTAACATATGATCCATTCACACTCAACTACCTCCGTGACTCCAGTAGATTGAACGAGAGCATCCGTTCAGTCATATGCTGTGATACACTACAGCTGCTGGGGGGAAGCTGTCAAATCTCATTATGCTGAATACTGCCAGTCAACAAGCAGCTCCCATCTTCACCAATGAAGACTTTACTATCCGCAAGCCTCCTGACACGCCGTATTGATGGATCGCAGTTCATCGCTGGCGAGGAAACGGACTTAATGCTTTGAGTGCATGGGAAGGAGAGTGGGGTCATTTACTGGGGTTCCTGTAAACCACAATGGAGAGTTTATGAGGAATAAGGGATTGAGATGTGATGGTGAGCACATTTCCTTTGAATTATGCATTGGTTCTTCTCTCGCAGAGCTCTTACCTGCTTTTCCTCTGATGTCCTTTAAGCGCATATAGATAATGATCGTAATTTTTACATGTGAGAGAAATTGTAAATGGGGATTTTCTGGGATTCTGTGTTGGGACACATTTTCCGCCTTGTGATGGACAGGTGAACACTGGGTTGGTCAGATACTGCTGGCCATACAGCCATTTAATCTGATAACACCACATTTAATTGTCAGTGAGTGACTCGTCTTGGGATTTAGGACTAAAAGGCTCTCTGAGTAAATGTCCTTGAGCAAATGTCAAGAGTGGGATGAGCATTGTGGTTGAAGGAAGGACTGTTGCTCAAATTCATGTGGTACAATTTTTTGTCTATTTCTTATATATATATATATTTTTTTAATTATTATATATATATATATATATAAATATCTTTTTTTTTGTTAAAGGTTTGTCACTTTGAAAGAGTTTAAATCCTTCCACAGGTGATGGCCAAAACAACAACAACAAAAAAACAAACATAAAAAAAAACAAAAAAAAAACAGCTTGCTTTAGTTAGACTGCACTTGTAACTATACTTTAAATAACTTTAGATGAAAGTAGCACATAAATGGCTTTTTTTTTTTTTTTTAGCCTTATGTTCTATCTATTCGAATTCACAATTCGCAAATCCTGTGTAGTCAGAAAGACTGTGGAAAAACAGAAAGGTCTTGCTTGTTGGGAAATAAAAAATGGTGCTTCATAATGTCCTCTGCTAAGTCTCTTGCAAGGTTCAATTTATACTGTATTCACTGTGCCGGTTCCTCAGTTTTATGACTTTTATAAAAGTCATCATTTTTCTCTGCCTTTGAGAATGTGTTGAGTTGACAGGCCCGGGTTGGCTCTCCATAAAGAGATCTCTTTTAGCAAAGAGCAGGTACCCTGTCCAGTCTCAACAGTGGAAACAGCCTTATCCCTGCTTAGCATTTATGAGTTCTGCAAATCATGTAGCAGCTCAGCCTTTGGCAGCTTGACAAGATTCTCCAGACTGGAGGCTAACGGGGCTGTCACTCGGCGCTGGTTCGGCCCAACAAAGGCTTGTCAGGGAAGGTGAGGTCTGCTGCTCGCAGTTAACGAGACACTCAACTGACTTGAGAATTTCTTTATTTTTTAATTCCTCGTCTTGAGTGAGATATCCACCCCGAAGGACACGGATGGATGGTGACTGAGACTCTATTTCTGCTAGATTGAAGGGAGGTGGAGACTTCCCATGTAAAGCTGAGGAAGGTTGATTGCAGAGGTCATATTTGCAGGCATTATGAGTTTAGGAAGTCTAAACCAACATGTTTTTAAACATTTAAAGTTTGACTGCTGTGCATTGGTGGGTTTTTAGGAATAAAGTGTAAGTAAATATGCAAAAAGATAAAGGAGTGAAATAAACAACCGCCTTTGTCACGGATGCTTGCCAGCAAATGACTAATGCAACAAGCATAAAGAAACTTGTAAATTGGAGCCCAGAGGCACTTTGTGTGGATATCTGGGCCTTTAGAATTTGTGCTTTTACAACCACAACCATGCTTCTCCTATTTGTGCATTGAGACGGGAAAGCACTTTTCCATGACACAGGATGTCACCTGAAAGATGACTGGGTGTGTTTTTGCTGCCTCCGTCATTTTCAGAGTGTTGAAAATGGCCGTCATTTCCCTATGCTGTCTCACAGAGATGTTTATCGAATTTCCTAACACACTCTGAATGCAGTGCTGGCTCAAGAGTTAACGCAGATAGTGACTCAACCCTGGCTTACTTTTCTTGCTGTTGAAAGGTACCAGTAAAAGATTTGGACACACCTCACTGAATGTATCATGATCTTAAACGTTTTCATTTTGAAATGTTAGGTTTTTTTATTTATTTATATAAATATTGAATTACGGAATTCAATGCAAATGATCTATAATCGAAAAATCAATTTTGGTCACTGAATAATTATTTCATAGTTTTGACATTTCTAGTATTCTAAAATGTATAAACATCATAAAGAAGGAATTAGGTGTGTCCAAAGTTTTGATTTAGAATATTTTCTTTATTACTGCAACTGACAGCCATTGACTATTGCTTGTCCACACCAGGGGAAATTACTTTTCTTCTACTTCCATAAATTCTCCTCTGTATAAGCATAATGTAATTATGCTGCATTAAAGGGTCTTATTAGATAGGATTATGGTAGACTAGAATGAAAGACTTAAACCAGAACCTTTGACCCCTAATCAAATCCTTTTAAATGAGTGATTCAATGAGATAATCTTTTGCCCCTAGTGTGAGCCACGGCCATATACAATGGGGTCCAAAAGTCTGAGACCATTACTGAAAACGCTTCTAATTTATTTATTTAACATGTTCAGTGATAAATTAATATGGGTTTCATGCAATAAGTGCAGAATCTTATGCATTTAATGTAAGATTAATTTAATTAAACAATTTTTGTTCGATTTAAAAAGGGGTGTGGGGTGAGGGTGGGGTGGAGGTGGTCTCACACTTTTGGACGTTATATATTGGAAGCAAAATGTCACTCTCAGCAATGCACAATCATGCTGAGACATTTTTATACAACTGTAGCACATGCAAATTTGTGTGTTGGCAAACTTGAACATACAGCGCCTGACTGCAGTGCCTGGGAACCCCAAACTGTGTTTTAAGAGTGAATTATTAATATATATATACACTCTGCTTGTTCTGTGCTGTAATGCCTCCTCTCTCTATCTTCCCTTCCTGCTGTCCTTTAGCAGAACCTTGAGGCTTCATTAAAATTCTGCTGAATACCCCCCAATGTGCAACACACTCTTTCAATCTCTACACCGCACACGCCCATGCACACAGTTGCCCTTTGTTACGTATACATTTAAGTGGAAATTCATAGCTACCGTGGCTTCTCCGCCGCTCTGCATTTCTCAAAGTCATGTTTACATAATTAGTGTGTGTTTCGGGTGCCTCAGCGATTTCGAACAATGAGAAGGTTAGTTTGTTTGGTGTAGAGATGGTCACCGCCATTAGAAAAGAGGAGCTCTCTGCTTATTTTAAAGACTTTATTTCCCCACTGCAGTATTGTCCAGGTCCAGTAGTACTCAAATGACCTTTTCACCTGTAATACCTCTGTTTGCTCTGTGTGACATCTGGGAAACCATTGATTCGTGATACTAAATATTATGTGATTTCAACGAGTCGAGGATCAAAAGGGAGTAGAGATGTGTTTGTCTTTGCGTGTATGTTAGAACCGATGTCAGTTGGTAGTAATTAGTAGGGAAGGTAAATCTATTAAGTTGATCTGGGGAAATGGCACATCCCTTAATCTGTTATGCTGTAGGTGGTGAACAAATCACACACACCCCCCCCCCCACACCCCACCCCGAGGTCACCTGAGATATATAGCCCTCTCTCCGCTTGTGTTCGCTCACTGCTGTGTTGAAGCGGGGCGTAGGGCAGGAGGAAGAAATGATATTTCCCTTCAGAAGGAGTACCTGCCGTGCCCTCCACTGTTAATTACCACAGATTGACTTGACTTATCAAGCGGGTGCTGTGTGCAATTCATCGCTGCAACTCGTCTCTTCGGTGAGAGAGGTCTCTGCTTTTTGCTCATTATACATGTAAGGGCGTAGACGTGGCACTTTGGCATTTCAGTAGAGATATGAAGAGGAAGGAATAACTGAAGAAAGTGTGAAGGCTGCTTTACATGAGGCTGTCAGGGTTCCTTCCCATCAACTCTTGCTGCCAGGCATAAAGTTAGGACACAGCACAGCACAACAACATAAACTCTGTCTCAAATTACATAGAAAGTCGTTTTTTCTTTCCAGTCCCATGAAGCATTGCGAATGGCGTAATTGAATTAGTCTTTCTGCCTACATCCATCTCAAACAACTTTTATAATTTTGTATATTTGGCTAATCTGCAATAAACATGAAATATATAGCATTTTAAACTTTGCAATGTATAAGTGTCTATCGATTGGTAGTTTTATTTGTTTTAATCAATTAGCCTATGTCATTTGCAATGCAATTTGCAAAGTACTTTATTTTCTTTTTTTTGTCCTTTTCTCAGATTTTCAAATACCTTTTTGCTTTAAAACCGTGCATGTTAGGTCATGATTAATTTCTGGGCTGGTTAGTTTGGTTAATGTAGTCTTTACTGAGTTTTTTGGAGAAAATAACTCAAGGTTGACAATTACTTTTGTGCTCTGTTATGTTCACTTAACTCATTTGATGTGTCCAAGTATGACCAAATTCTATTTCTGTTCTGTTTTGAGACTAGGTTTCCAAAAAAAAAAATTCTACAATTGATCAAGACATACATCTTTGCAGTGCAGTTTCAAATGTGTCATGCCATTGTAGTAGAATTGGTTAAATTGTAAAGTCTTGTAAGATTTCCTTTGCTCATTGATGAGTGTTGGTTTAGAACAAAGGCAGACCACACTGTGAAATCTGAGAGAGGTGGGCCGATCGAGCATTAATCCACATGTTTGTGTGTCTGTATTTGCTTGCATTCATCATTGTACACCCACAAATCCTGGTAATCATGTTAGGTGTGACAAAGTGGCTATTTGTATGCTCATGGACAGGGAGGAATATAAATGCTTCGTGCAGAGTAAAGAGAACAACCCCCGAACTCTCCATTTGAAGGTTTCTATTTTCAAGTAATCCCCGACAAACCTGGCAAATGTACCAGCCGCTCTCATACGTTCCATTGCTTTGAGTGCATGCCGAACAACATGGCGAACTTTCAAACATTACCAACAAGCCCTCCACAGCTGTTATGTTGGAGATGTCTAGGCCTTCAAGAAATTTATGGTCTGCATCTTCCTTTCACGCTCAGACAAACTCCAGGGCTTAGATCCAAAGGTCCTAATCATACGCCACTTCCACTTCCACCATTTATCAGAGCGTCTCCAGCCCTGAATTATTCAGCTTTTTTGTTCCAACAATAAAAACTTTCCCCTTTTTTTAATAATTATTATTATTTTAAAAAGCAGCCCACAGCACTTTTCCCTTCCCGTCTCTGTTTGGTTTGTGGCCACAGTCGATCAATATCTGCTCTACAAGCTGCCAATGAGGAAGTAGAATTCCCTGCCTAATTACAGCAAAGGGCTACAAGAGAGGACTTGTCTGTGTGTTTTCTAGCACGTTTATTTTTAATCCATAGTGGCCGGGGTCTCCTGCGGCTCGAGGGCTGCCTGTGGCCATAACCATGCCAATAGACATTTAACTTGTGGCAGTGTCCAAAAAAATATCGCTCTCATTTACAAGAATAAACTCTAGTTTTTCATAAGGGCACAACTTGAAAATACAGCACCGGAGGGCCTCTTTTTAACACTTCAGTGTATGTATAATTTATCGTCCTTTATTTTTTAATTATCCCTTTCTTTCTACTTTGAGAAATTTTTCATGTGTTTTGCGAATGCCAAGTAATAATTGCTAATTAGTCCTTGAGGCTTTTGAGCAGAACGAGAATTCCTCACTCCGGCGCCTGATGTGCAGTGAAAACAGAATAAAGTGGAGGCTTGTGCCGAGATAAATACGTAATCACTCTATCAGCAGGTATCAAACAAACAAAGTAGAGAGCTTTGCGATGCTAATCTCTGCTTTTCGAGAATAGAGTACCCTAGCTCTGTCGTTCTTCAGTTTGTGTCTTTACTGAATGGTGTCACTGTTTTTTTTTTTCTATATTCCTCGTCTTTACAAGGCGTGCACTGCCCTACAATGCGCAATCTAGTGGCTTCAACACTTCTTGCTAAGGTCTCACACAAAGGATTAGCGCAAGGGGAATTAATGCAGAGTTGACAGGAGGGAGGCAAAGGCAGGATGTAGCCAGGCTCCGGATGAACCTCAATCCAAATTTCCCCCTTGGCCAAAGTGCTCATCCACAGATGAAAGCCAAACCCGGCTCTGATATAATGATCAAAGCCGTCCGGCACAGGACACCAAAGCAGCACCTGGAATTTCAATGGAGAAATACCGATATTATGATTCATAAAAAGGAAGTTGGAGCTTCACCCATGTAAACAGGCGCCTAGAGTGTTTATCAGTGGTTAATTTATCCAGGAACAATGCGGAGTGCTTAGCTCCCTTCAGTGCTGTGTTTTCACGGCAAGTAATCTAGCTAATTAAGGCACATTAAGAAAGTTAGCCTGGTGGTGAGTGCTTCAATCATATGTTTTAATGGGTAACAGAGTCCTTTGTGCTTAAAGTCATCAAAACTTTTCACGCCTACAGCTATAGGTGAGTGTGTGTGATGTTCTTATTGGCGGTCAGGGCGGTGTTCAGACCATCAGCTGCCAGAGATCATCGTCATCATCGTTCATTAGGGGAGCAGATGGCACCAGCTCGGCTATTTTCCCCCCGTATGCATCACATACATTAAATAGAGAAGCTCAAGGATGGATGTTAATGTCAATTCCCAGTCACAAAGTCAGATCATAAGTCATAAGTGCATGCGATGGTGTTTCTGACCGTACCAGCACAGCCTGGAAGTGGGATTTCCATCAGAGGTGGTAATAAAGACACTTTCTTCAGTAGATAAATCTCTCTTCAGCTCTTCATGTTTGAACACGTTCATGTTCAGTGTTTGATCGGACAAGCTTATGCCATAGTGATCTGATATCACCCCGGAGTGCCGTCCACCTCTGATAGTCCATAAAAGACTACGTAAAACAGGTGGCGTGTCACGGCTGGCGAGGGCGGGGATGGGGGGCATGAAAGCGGCCGGTGGTCTGCTACTAAAGCTCACTGGTTTTTATATGCCAGATCACGTGCTGCCTGGAGTGACTGAAGCAGGGGTTTTCAAACTTGGGTCTGGGACCCCAGAAGGAGTCAGGGGGTTCTGTGAAAATTTGAAAGGGAAAACAATTAAAAACAAATGTATATTTTTAGGGGTTTAAAAGTTTACATTTCAGTCAATTACATGTTAATAAATCATTTTAAAGACATGAGATTAATCACAAGTACTTAATTCTAATCACAGACATTGTTTATGTGAAGAATAATTTTTTTTATTTTTCAGTGACTTTTTCTGCAGATTACATAATTTCGCCAGTAGGCATAATCAACGAATCAGTCATTCAAATAATTCATTAAAAACTCAAATAAGTCACTTTTATGAGTGAGTAATTACATCATTCATTCTAATTACAAAAATGATTATATACAACAATATATATGGCTACATTCACACTGTCAGTGTTTGAGATTGATAAATAAACTAAGAATGTATGCATTTTCTCTTCAGGTTGTACTGTACTGTACTGTAGTTGACTGAGAAAAGATTTGTATATTTTCTAGATTTTAATCATTCGATAAATAGAGAATAATTAGATAATTCATTTGGAACCTGTTGTGTTTATAATTTCAGAATTAGTTTTCTCACAGTATGAATGGGTTTTCATACATGAAAATATAAAGCTGCTTTTATATATTAGGAAGGTGGCTCCTTCTTCATATCCTTTGCATACAAAGTTTAAGAAAAATCCCTGTACTACGGAATGCTAGAAATTGTAGAGCTGGAGAGAAATGTTTTAACAATGCAGTGCTTTGTCTACATTTCTTGAGGTGCTTTTCATTAAGATTCTTCTTCCTTTTTGCACGAGAAGCAGGTTGGTGGTTGTATTGCTTCCTTTTTAAGCGAGATTCCATCTGGAGCCCACTGCTAAATGCATTTGGAGGGAATATTACCCAGAGGCTCGAGAGAACACCTGTCTCTGAACAGCCTGTTCTAACTGCTCCACTCCAAGACAGTTTTACAACAACTCAGAGGATGACATTAACGTGTAGAAAAAAATGAGAAGTCAGCACCTGAAGGACATTACCCTCTCTATTATAGTGCTAAAATGCACCGGTGATCGTAGCACTCCCTGTGAATGTCACATGTGAGGTCTCATATCCTTCCCACGTGCTATTTATCGACCCCCGGATGATAAGTTTTATAAGCACAACTTGCTGTGGTGTCGAGGGTGAAAAGTTGGCATGTAGCGCATTCTGAATGCACAACACAAAGTGCCAAAGAAGGATGTGAGCCCAATCTTTAGTCCTTTAGTAACACCTTTGTATTAAACTCTGTCTCTGTATTCTGACTTCAGAGAAGTCTCCGTCCCCGGAGCCTCGCCAGCTCCCTCGGACTGGAAAACCCCTCGACGTGAAAACAAATAGCGGTTCCACACACCCGGGGGCAGAGGTGATGGGCCGCAGACAGAGCAGAAATCTCCAGTGCTCTGAGTCAAATCTGATGCCCGGCGGCAGGCCACGAGGCAGAAATCACATTCTCACTTCCCACGAGAGAGAGTCAACAGGAGCAGCGGGGAACAGAAATGTGAATATTGGATATCCCTAGGCGACAGGCAAACTCAAATAACCTTCAGTACAGCTGTGGATCAGTGAATCCACCTCAGGAAATAAGATGGAAGGGAAAATTCAGAGTGTGGGATAATAAAAAGACAAAATAGCCAAATTCAGTGACGTGCAGACCATAGCAGAGCGATAAGGACAGACGGGGTCTGATTACTTCATCTAAGCTTTTATAAGAGGATAACTCAATATCTTTCTCCTCTTGCACGGTGTCATGAATAATACGGGGAGCGTGTAATTTGCGGATCTGCATGTGAAAATGCGTGTTTGCGCGTGCAGTCGGATCTTATTATTCAGCCATTGCGTCGCACGGCCGTGTTCAGTGGCGTCGGGAGCTGTGAGATTAGTATTTTCCTTAAATTCACGGCAGTGAATAATTTGACTCTTTCGTTTTATATCTGAGTGACTTTTGACAATAATGCAGTGATACTATTATCTTCTTCGGGGAAGACTCGTTTCGCCGGCTTAACTGCAGCCGTCTGTGCTTTACGCCATGAATTATTGTTCTCTCACACAATTTTATGACCAGATTCATATTTTGCCAATGCAGCTGTGGAAATGCCTACCATTTACATTAGGCCGAGCATGTCTACATCTATATACAGGACTCAAGGTGCGTGCACACTTAACAAATTCAAGTATTGACCTCACCGTTCAGCTGATTGATAAAGCGGCCGATACACAAAGAAGCCTTAGAAGAGATCAGATCTATAGTCTTGCTTTCCACCAAAGTGAAACCCACGGAAGCGGATAAAACGAAGCATGGTTTCTTCTTTCTTAAGAGGTTGCGCGGAGCTGCATTAGTGAAGCTCACAGAGAGAAATCTGCGAGTAATAACTCAGAAAATCGAGTAATTAGCACGAGCAGCTGTAACACAATGACCCCTATTCATCAAAGCCATTTACTCTAGGTACAATTTGAAGCGAACCCTTTTCCTGCAGGGAGTACTTATCAGGGTTTTTTTTTTCTTCCAATGTTGTTTTTCTGCTACATGCCAAAGACAATGAGCTCTCCGTGTACAGTTAAACATCCTGTGGTTGGATGGAGGGGTTGGAGGGTGGTGAGATACTCAGAGGTCAGGTTCGGAGGATTTCGACATGGAAGGATAATTATCTGATGCAGGGAACACGGGGGGATAAAGTGTGGTGTGGGCTAATTGCAATAGTTGTAATAATTGCACATAATTCAGGGGTCGTTGAGAATTATGCTGACTAAAGGACTCATAAAGACACGGATTCCACTTTAAATCCACGGCAGGAGACAAGCAGAGTGCCAGATGGCGCAGAGGTGTCCGCAGATCAACCTCAAGCTCAGATCTTTGTAACATCAAGAATTAAACACTAACCCCTTTGAAAAGACCCAATAGAAGGACAGATAAAGACATCAAATGAGGTTTATTGTGGTCCATCCAGTAAGTCAGCCTCTCTGGTTGTGCTCTGCCAGTTCATCAGCATTCAGAACTTGCTTCTCCAGAGGGAAAATCTGCTTGTTTCTTTGTCACGCAGTCACCTATCAGAGCAGCATGTTAACATGGCAGTATGTTTATCCTGTTGAGTGATAGGGTGCCATCACATTGGAAGCTCAAGTTGTCACATCCCTTTTTGTCTTTGCCATCCTCTTCAGCCAGCAGTCAAAATCGAATCCTGGAAATTGCGATTCCTGAAGTGAGAGATAAAGTGCTTATCTGTCTCATCACAATTTGCTCTTGTTTGAAACATCAATGTTTTTTTTAGTGTTTTTTTTTTATGTTTGCCGTGTGGTTCTATGACATGATGTTGTTGTTTATTTGTTCCAGATCCATTCATTTATTAAAAAAATGCACTAAAAGTTCAATTCGTACATGCAATGACTAAAATATGCCTCTTCTGTGACAAATATGTTTTTTCATTTCTGATTTATAAGGTATCTTGATATATTTTTCAGGGTATAAATTAAAATTGTCAATTTAACAACTGTCCTGATCATAATGAAGAAATAAATCCTTCTAAAAATGTAAAATGTTTACTTATTTTATAGAAAGTCTTATTATTAAGTGGTTTAGCATATTTTTTTGCCCATTTAAAATGAAAACAATCAAAAATGAGTAATTACCAAATTGGTTAATTAATTTGATGAATATGCAAATGAGTCCCTGCCTCCACTCAACTGATCCACTCACACTGATCCACTCTGTCAACTGTAGTAAATGCTACATAATGGCAGGTGGATATGTAAGGGATAATGTACATCCAGCCGATGGAGTTTTTTGAGAGAACCACCGGCTGGATGTACATTATCCCGCTTATTACACGGCTACTTGCCACATAAGTAAATAATTAGACACGAAATATTGATCTGAGTTGAAATATTTTATTAGGTCTTTGATAGCAGTGAGCAGTAGCAGCGCGACAAGTTCAAACTAAACGGACATTTAAGAGATACTGTTTACAGTCACTCATATCACTTAATAAACAGCATTTTGCCACATAAATAATTATGGGGATAATATATATTGATTTCAGAGATTAAACTGTTTTAAAATTGTACCTGTTTGTATCTCATAATCCAACCGTGTACAAAACAATAGTTACAAAATGGCAGCAGCTGCGTTTGTATGAAACAAGAGAGAGCGAGTCCACAGTACTGGATGGCATAATTGATTCAATTGAGTTTTAACATTTTATTAGCTCACCAAACGCAAAACTTCCACGAAGAAAAAACGTTCCTAGCAGGCGTATAGCACTGCTGACTTCAGTGACCCGGATGAGCCTGCGTTATCTGTTTTGAGCGGTTATCTGGGAATCATTTACCGCTGGATGGCGCTATTGAAGATGAAGAGCGAATTAAACCGGATCGTCTACAAGTCGATGTATCAGAATAGCATTGTGTTTTATATATTGCTCTCTACAACGTAGTGGTAATTTATATGGTTAGCCTTTTGCTTGACTACATTATGAAACAGCAAATAAAACTGTTAAGCTTAGTTTGAACATCTTAGAAAAACTGGATAAAAGCCCTGCCCCTGAACGTTGATTGGTTACAAGTTTTTAATGGTGGGAGACATGTTTTTTTGAGATGGGAGAAAATACTCAATGGTTTTGACTGATGCTGCATTTGTATTATTTGTCTTGAAGCATATTAAAAACATCACACAGACATATAAACAACATTAAAAAGTAGATTTTCACCACAGGGGGTCTTTAACATGTCAAATATTTATGCAGAAATGAATTTTTAATTTTTTATACTTTGATACCTCCTCCAGAATCAATTATTATTCTGTCCATATTTCCTGTTTTAATCCCTCACAGTTCTGTTGGTCCCTACAAGCCATTATTTTTATCATGAATGTAAATTCATTTGAGTTTTTTGCTGATGACATCCTCTGTCAATACAGCTTTCAGCAGGAAGAGGGAATACGCCTAATATTAATAACACTCATCGATAAAATAATAATCACTGATATGTTTTCTCCCCATCAACGCCCTACACATGCATCAATCCATCTGGATGTGGATAAGCAGTATTTTAATGAAGTCTCATCTGAAGAGGTAGTAATGAATGTGGCAGGGATTTGTTGGAGACTAGAATGAATGGATTTCCTTCCACTTTTGCATGCTGATGCATACGCACTTCTCTCATTAGATTGTAATGCAAACTGCGCGATGGCAACCGTTAATCAGTGCCGAGGTGTAGAGATTAGTATCTTTAAGTGGAATAGATGGAGGGGGATTTGACCTGGGCTAACTTTAATAAGTTAACTTTGGCACTTTGTCTCTCGGGTCTGCAGGCCACTGGAAGACTGGATTAACTCCAGTACCAATGTTCTCCTGTAAGGCCTGACTGTCGAGTCTTAAATGCTCCCAGAAGCATAAATAACAGCCTTTATAAGATCATCACGTTGAGTCTTAAAGATTTGAATGTTTTTGTTTTGCTACTGACTCATTTATTTTGACAAAAGAGCTTTTGGGGCTCAAAATATTTTAAGTTTGCTTTGTGATTGTCAGTATGACAAATGAAATATTATTCTATTTGTTTAATCCTCAAACAGTTAAAGTATGAGTTTTTTTCAAAGAGATGAGTTTTCTAAATGTTTGGTGATTAATTTTTCAGTAGGTATTGGTGTAATTTTCAATTAAACAATTATTTTGTATGATATGTTAAAATGGTGTAGTCAACCTTTACCAGGCAGAAATGAAGTGGAGGCTTATCTCTGTGGAGACCATCTATCAAACACCAATGCATGTTTTTTTTTGTTTTTTTTTCTGACAGGTTTTTGTACCCATAATGATCAGCCCTCCCCGTGCCCTTCTACCCGCAGGACACAATTACCACCTTTACGCAGAGGACAACCTCTGTCATGTAAATGGTCCAAACTCCTTGCATTAGACTGAAAAATGTTCTCCTCTGCCCCTTGAATAGATTGTGGGTTTTTTCTCCTTTGAGTTGAGCCACATTTAACAGACACAAACAGCTCCTGACTTTAAAGAAATGAACGTGAAATGACCTTTTCATGGTCTGCTCTCATAGATGCTGAGTGCACATAAACACACAGATTTAAATTGACCTCTTCCATACATATTCATGCCAAGAGCATTCACAGAACCTCACATACGTGGCCAGAGAGGGTCCTCTGTAATTGAAGTGTTTTGAGTCTGTAACCTTGAGTGCATTTCAGCCTTGATAAACACAACAGGTCAGAAGTGCTTCTGTGTGTTTTATAACAGAGCTTGGCTGAGGCTTTGAAATAAAATAACTCGTTTATGGAATATCTCATCTGATTGGGGCACGCATTCATCCATATGTACACATAGCCTACCGTATAAGCTCTTAAACCTTGCTATCTGCTGTCTAAATGGAAAGTTTCCTTCTAAAGTCCAATCCTAACCTTCATTGAAGTGATTAATATAGCAACTCCAGTCCACACATGCTCAACTCGCCGATACTCAACGTTATCGTTGGTAAATTAAAAATGTGAATATTCTATTAAACAATAAAATACCACACAAACATAGTGAAAAACAAATCGTCCAATATAACATTTACATTGGATGATTTTTTTCATTTTGAATCATTTGTAATTCTGTCAATCTTTTTTTAACTGAACTGATGCATTCTGGGACAATCATCTCCACAAAGGATACATGAAATGCTGCCTTTGAATTTACATTTGCATTTAGTCATGTAGCAAACACTTTTATCAAATTTAGCCACAATGAGGTATTTTTGAAGGCAGCATACACTTGCTACCTACTTTTTTTGATAAAACTTCCTGACTTCTGACTTTTAGTACTGAGAAAACTGCATTTGTGTGCATTGTACTGGATCATGGGGCTTATTTTTTTGGCTGGTTTGTTAGAGAAATCAAAACATATTCATACATAAAATATAAACTCGCACTAAAATTGTGTATGTGGGTGTCTGTATGTGTGAAACAAATTGTGGTACGACCGCCTCAGTAATTGCGTCTGAGAACACTCAAAGGCTGTCTTGTTGCTATGTGACAACAGTCATTGAATGAAGGCTTTCTCTTGCCTTTGATTTGATGGACAGGTCTATTGTGGGGGGGGGCGGGTGTTGTAGCAGAAGAAGATAAAAGACGATGACAATATGTTTACCCGTATCATAGAGATTTCATACGTGGAACAAAATGCTGCTGCTGTTGCAATCTGCTTCCTCAAACACTGTACACTAATATTGGGTTTGCTACATGTTCTTTGTTCTTGTGAGGGAACAGGGATATCTCATCAAGAAACATCAGTGGGTTCAAGTTTCTTTCCAGGGATGGAAGTTTACATCCCAGAGACTGAAATAGTCACCGTTCTTTGGATAGAACATCTATTACAGCAGAAAAGGTCTAGCGTGTGATGTTTCTCCGCATCTAACAAGAGCTATCATGGTTGGCAAGACATCATTAGTGAGGGTTTGTGCTTGCCTGATAGACTGTCAAAGGACAGGTGAATTCATGAGTATCATTTTCTCTTTCCTTTCTCATGCCCAATTATCTTAGAGAAGTTTCTTTTTAAATGCCTAAAACTAAGAGCCATAAAACTGATTCTTTCTACCGCTGTCACTGCTGATTCTGAAATTTAGACATTATACTGCCTATTTTTGCCTTCCACAAGAAGCAAACTATTTATCTTGCAGTTTCTAATTTGACACAAAACAATGTTAAACTCAAAGAAATTTTTAACATAAAATGTTTAAGTGTACTGGTGAGCCATTGGGGATGTTGACTCGCTTTTGGTTGTCAAAAGGTGAATGTGATTTTTTTGGATCTGGGTGAATCTCACAGAACTTGTAAAGAAGATCATTCATCTTGGTATAAGTGCAGTTGGCATTATTTTAATTAAAAATGATTTAGCGCAAATATTTATGTGTGCATTTTTTTTTACATTTAATTCATGGGGCGAAATGCGTATCGAAATGCTACAGCATAGGCCCCATGTTTAAATGAGGCTTGTAGATGTGCTGTTTTTCTAGTGTAGAATAGCGCAAAACGTATTCACACATCACAGACTGGAGTGCTTGACTCCGTATGCACATTTTTTTCACTCGTCGTTTAAGTTTGCATATGGATGATGCCAAACAACCCCAGCATTCGGTTCACCCAAACGATTTGGTACTACAGTCTGCCAAATCATGAGCGTCGCCTCACTGCGCCGAGCACACAGCTGTGAAGAGTGCTACGACGAAAGCCCCCCCTACACCAAATCCGCCCCTAATCTAAGTATTTGTTCAGTTTTCAGACAGCGATGCAGGCCATCAGTGCATCGGCAGTTTTGAGCTAAGAGCTTTGCAGCAATGAGGCTGTGTAGCTGTTAGAAAACTCTGTCTGAACAGCCCTTGACACGTGTATATCCCCCCTTTCTCGTTCACTCTCCCCAGATATTTTTGGCTGCCGCCTTGAGCTGTACCTTACTTCAAAGATGAGCAGAGGTGCTTTGTTTTTATTTATTTATTCCTTCTTTTCTCTATTTATTATTAATTTGTTCTTCCTTCAGCCGCTCACAGACAGGCAGGCTGAGCTGAGTTCATGAATCTGGACGGGACTGTTGTAAAACTGAGGAGCCTCGTGATCTGGACTTGATGTCCTTCTGGCTTTGGAACAAAGAGATCATTACTGAAAGCTAGCTTATTGTTGTTTTGAATGATTTACAGGAAAAATGTGTGGCATGCTGTTGATCATCAGACAACTGGATTTGCATTTTCTTAAGAAAATACCAGTACTACAAGATGTAAATGTGTATTTTGAACATTTATTTATGATATACCAGTTACTTTCCAATGTATCGCATGATCTCATACTCAAAATTTTTCCTTCTGATTATTTCAAATTGCACTATTATTCAGACATGTCAAACCGCCTTTTTAGAGGTTAAGATTGCAAAAGGTCAATTGCAGAAACCTGCATGTCAGAAAAGTTCAGCCAGTCCATGTCTAAGTGCATAACAAGAGATTATGTATAATCGTCCTTTCAAAACATTTATGCGATAGTGCTGGGATTGACAGGAAATGCTGCAATGATGACGATAATAGTTGAAAACGTTTAAAGAGGGATGTAGCGCATAGCCAAGCTGAATGTATGTTTAGAAAGCATGCTGTCAGGAACCCATGACCTCCAGCTGAAAAAAAAAGCGAAAAAGAAAAGAAAATGAATTTGCTCACGCTGGGCATTGTGGGAAACAGCACTTTCAGGGGCATTACACTATAATGCCTCCACCAACCTTTAACTCCCCTCCTGTGCTCTTTCACTTACGGGGAAAGAGTAAGAGAGGAACAGCGTTCATCATCAGTGCCTTTTTTGTGACTGTGGGGCTAAAACAATATAAATAACGGGGGCCTTGAAGGATTGGTGCGCTGCACTCTGACAGTGAGATAGAGTATTGATTCTGAGCGCAGTGCTAAAATTGCCTGCCTTCAGGCCTCCAGGCACACATGTTGGCAGTTCTCAGAGAATGTGAGGCATCCTCTGAAACACGAGAATGCTGTCAGTGATGGCCGTGTAGAAGCAAAACACGGGAGAACTGCAATTCGGCATTTTCCATTCATCAGAACCAGCTCTGTTCTTGTCTTTTCCTTGAAAAACAAATTTGAGCTCCAACTTCGACGTAATCCGTGAGTGGTGACCTAGGCTCTTAAGCTAACCGGTTCTCATTTAGAAAATGGATGCCATGCTGTCAGGGCAATTTTTACATGATTAAAAAACCCCTAAGACAACCTTGCATTACCTTGGCGCTCCATTAATAATGTACAGGAGGTTGATGGGACTCTAACAGTGTGGAGAGCAGCAAATCATGCCACCTCAATCTCAAATTCATAACCCGCCTGTCCTCTCTCATCCACGCTGAGCACTGTGTTCCTGTGACAAGGTGTGATGCTTTAAGCCTTGATCAAGCCCCCAGACTGCGGCTGTTTGGAAAGGATTTTAAGTTTCTTCTGGGGTCAGACGGCCTTGCTGATGCATGCTTTTTAAACAATGTGGTCTGCATCTTTGAGCCTAGATAATAAAGAGACTTTCTGCAAGTTTATGGTCAGGAAGAACACAAGTCCCTGTGACAATTGGTAAACAGTTTTTTTTTGTTTGTTTTTTTAAACATTCAATACGTTTTATTTAGTGTGAAGGGGTTTTGATAAAGTCATTTGTGCAAATTCAGTGTTGAAGTAGAAATTTTCTACCTGAAGTAAGTTATGTTTGTTGTAAAAAAAAAAAAGTATTATTGTTAATAATATTAATAATGTAGTTTCTTGTTGAACATACAGAAGTGTAACACCGTGTCCTAACCAGACGCAATGCAATAAGATTCCAGCGACAAATAATTTGTCTGTCCACACTAGACGCGACGCGACTGCGAGATGCTTCAAAATCAATCAAAACCCACAGCCAATCAGAACAGTGTGTGGGCGGAGTCTTGCGGCAAATGCACGGCACCAGAGAGTAATCTTGACGGCACTCGCAAGAAAAGTAGGCTACATAATCAAATTCACAAATATTACACCATTTAAACATTATTAAAAGTACATAGGCTACTGAGTTACTAAGATGATCTTTGTCAAAGAATACACTGTGAATGTTTGTTCACAGTTTGAACGTTCTTGTTTCCATTTGTTTCATTTCAAGATCTGAGGTGAATTATCCATTGTTGATTTTACAGCTACAAAGCTGGGAGCACTAAATGATATTCAAAGTCACATTGCATGCTTTTAACATTAAATAAAGCACATAAACAGTATCTGAGATGATCATTGCCACACTTTGTGTTTGTTGTTCCAGCCGTGATGTTGCAGAGAAATAGTAAACAGTTTCTAAAATAGAATCGTTGTGTCGCCGTCGTGGATGGTTAGGACAAAAACTCTGATTAACATGGAAAATATGCCTTTTATCGCACGTCGCGTGTAGTTAGGACATGGTGTTGAAACAATGCTGTTTTTGTTTGCAGTTATTCTAGAGACCCATTCATTGTTGTTGGTATTTTTATTATTAATTAATAAAAAAAAAACATTCATGTTAATGTTTTTGATGTTGTTGATATTATTATTTTTTTCAGATGCCAGGCAGTGATACTGCTGTATTGTGTTCTATAGATTTATATGATATGAGCTGATAGGGAAAACACAGTCTGTTTTTCACGAGAAGCATTTTGAGTCTATTCTTGATAACATCTGCATGCTGGTCTTTAGCGATAAGCTCCATCATGTTCGTGTGAAAAGGGGAGAGAACGAGGAAGGGAAAAAACATCGAATGGCTTTTAGGGAAGGCGTTTGTCTTCTCAAGAACACAAGCAGTAAGAGCATGACCTGAAGTGGCAGTCCTAAGTGACAGGTCACTTCATACCCCCCCACCCCTGCCCCCCGGCGACAAACGTGAAGCCACATCACTTCAAATCCCCACTCACTTTAGGATTTAGGATTTAGGGTTCTTTTATATCCTTCTAAAAGTGACAGTGGTTTCTCCATACGGTCAGGAATAGCGACAGAGTTTCAAAATCCTTCTTTTATAGTGCTACTATTGTGTGGTGAATTGCCTTCTCTATGGCACTCTCGGAGTACTGCAGTTACTACGAGTGGACAGCTAAGCTATATTATTGTGTACCTGGTACAGGTCAAGTTAAAACACAATCACGTTCTAACATCTATGGTCATTGTGGGACCAAAACAGATTTTCCCAGAATATAGTTAGATTTAAAGACTCCCGAGCTGAAAGGTTCAGGCAACATACATTTACATGCTATTCCATGAGAGTATGGAGACTGACTCTATTATGTCATTCACAGTAAAGAGTTGTTTTGGCATGTTTGCTTGTTTTGCTTCTCTGATTGGTGGAGATTAATTATCAAAGTCTTGGGTAATGCCGTTTTTCACCAGGAATTCTGCTGTCATTTAAAAAAAATAAAAATAATGCAGGCTGATGGCTTAAAAAGAAGCATTGATTAACAATCTCTGAGCTCACAGTAGGTCTGTCTTTAAGGGTTTATTGTTCCAGTATCAGTTCCTTTATACACTTTTTTTTTAATACACGGGTACACTTTTATTTTGTGATTATTGTTATTCCTTTCTATGTAAAGCACTTTGAATTGCCATAGTGTATGAAATGTGCTATAAAACGAATAGGATGTTTACTTATCAATTCTGATTGTGGCCCATTTCTGCTTGATTTCAAAGGTCAATCACCTCTTTATGGCCACAGTGAGCATGCTGACCACTCTTTAAAAAAGCCAGACCCTTTGAGATTCATCTCTGTGGCACACACACATCTAGTGAAGATGAGGCATCTCTCACCATCTTGACCTACAGCTCTTGCTGTCACTCCCCAAGGTGATTTGTGTTCTCTGAGTCGGTTCATGCATTGGGAAGTTTTCCCAAAATGACTTGGGGGGTTTTTGGCCACTTTTTATGTGTGACCCTTCGATTCCTTCTGCTAAAACACCTTTAACACTCTCTGTTCAAGTCAAGCACTTCTGGGTAAAAGAGAGGCACGCAGTGTCAAACCACGAAGATAAACCCAGCAAACATGCTTAATTATCCAGTGCTTCCACACAACGGCTGTGCTCAAAGTGCACATCCGGGGGAGTTTGGGCAGGGAATGAATAAATCTAGCTTCGGTGTCGTACAGAAGTAACAAGTATTGATGAGCTATTCAGAGTGTATTTCCCAAAGGACGGGTAATTGCGCCCCGTGTGCTCTTGTACTTGAGAAACTGCACGGGCTAAAATGAGCTCCTCACGTGACGATGACGTGGCCCGTGCTGATGAATGTTCATGTCTTCTCTGATCCGGAGTCCGTGTTTGTAAAAGTCACCCTAATATAATCTCGGAGATTGGTCGGAGGGTAAGTGGGAGAGTAATTTGAACATATACATCGTTGAAGTGCAGCTTGCTGGAAGGAGGACGCTCCCATTAGCCTAACATAAGCACTTGTATTCTCACCATGCTTTCATTTTCATACTTTCCAACCACCTTTAAGGCACAGATCATTTCTTAAATTACTATTTGCATGCATTTGATTCTAATTAGCGCTGTTGCGGTAATGAAATGAATAGTAGTAGGTACGGCGGCACAGGTGATTCAGCAGTTCTTATGTGAGGGAAGTGCGAAACACATCTCCTTATTGCTTTAATTTTGTATACACTGCTGATCTTTTATTTTCCCAGTTGCTGTGAGGTGAAAAACTATCTCAAGGACACCTGCTAATCTTGCTTTTGCTTATGCTTTAGTAGATGAATAATTCGCTCATCATGATTATTTCTGTGCTTATTTACAATGAAACAGGCTATTACTGTGCAGAACCTTTTCTGTTCGCAATCATTAGGTGCGGGAAAATTAGATTCCTGAATCATTAGACGAGGGGGGATTTTTGTTCAAGGGGCAAGGACAATAGACTGCTTTTGTTAGCACTTCTGTCGGGGTGTAAGAAACCATCACAATTACGCACACCGAAACAGTTGTAATTATGGCGAGAGCATTCGTCTTTTTTTCTTCCCATTAAAGCTTCTCTGCGTATCACGGAGGAACACTTATAGTCCACTGAACGGCAGACATTACTGGAGCTGTTTTTCATCCGGCTCGCCCTGTAAACACTATCTCATTTTGCTGATGGCTTTTCACTGGTGACAAAACGGCATCTGAAAAAAAGAGAGGGCGAAAAATGCCAGCTAGCAGTCTTGGGTTGTTTTATTGTTCTTTTGCAGTTGCCGTGCGCTTCATGACTGGTAAACGTAGGAGCTGCGCTGTGGCTAATCGTATTTTAGCCGTCGCAAGTGTTCATTAGCATGCGGACCCACGCCGGGCCTGGAATCAAAGGCCTGACCATGTCCAGGAGGTGGGATAACTGCGCCTTGAACACGCGGTCAGTTTGTTGTTTCCGTCGTGGCTGCAAATGAATGACTTGATGCTAATCTGCATGGGAAGATAAGAACACTGCTACAATTAAAAACACATTAAAAACAGAAAATAATCGCAAGCCCAAAACATTCCAGGCGAGTTCAATAATTACATCAAGCAGCGTATTCCCTGTTGGAGGAGCAATTTCTGATTAGACTTGAACGTAGTTTATGTTAATTTCATTATGTTTGAACAATGTGGAGTAAAAAAAAAAGGCACTGGAAAAAGTCTGGCTTATCCGTGCGATAAGTAACTTTTAATGTTCTCAGTGGGTTTAAAATGAAAAAACAAAGAGTCTTTTCTTACAGTAAATCTCAAAGGTAGTTTATAATGGGTTAGCAGAGCATATGTAGCACGGGAAGGACAAAAGGCGGAAACGTGCATAAATTGACCAGAGCGCTTTTGTTCATAAAGCAGCCAATTTAAATGTAGTGTTGAGCTAATGAGGCTGCTTACCCCTTTGAGCACCAACTACTTTCCTCCTTAACTGACCTATTGTTGACAATGTTTGTTTGTTATCTTGCTGTGCTAATGACATCTAATCTCAGTTGTAGGCCTGTTCCTTCTGGACTGCATGTTTTCATAAAGCTGTCTTTTGGCCAGAATGCTGGCTGCATTCATTCATTTTCCCTGTACTTTTCTTTCCTTCAGAGACGACAGAGCATCTGCCATTGGTTTCCCAGTTTTTTTGAACTCGCCATCTGAACCTTGACCTCCATCATAACCTTGGTAACCATTTCATCTTTTTATTTCTCCCATCTTTGATTCTTTGTTGTTATAAATTTCCCTGTTATGTTTGCTTTATTTAGTCACGTGCATCAGTGTTGTTTTATTTATTTATGTTAATATGTACCCTTCCTCCCCCAATCACATTTAAAGTTATAGAAGGAACATATTTGTATTATTTATTTACTTATTTTTTTATGATGGCATTTGTGCGTTACTATGGGCATTCACTTTTTTAAATTAATCATACTATAGCTAATGGCCAATTAATCAGCCTGTATTGTGCGAAACATATATATTTGTTTACTGTCATGGGTTTCAGTTCCAAAATCTACACCATTTTATATTCATCATTTTATTCATTATATATTTACATATATATTCATACCACTTATTGATATACGGCACACTGAAGTGTAGTAAAAGGATGTCGTAAAAGCTGACGAGAGTGGTTGGACTCCATGCTTAACAGATTATAGTCAATTCATTCCTGACTGTCTCCAAATCCCCTAAATTTCCAGATAACAAACTAGCAACCCACTCACACTGAAGCAGATGGATAAACACACACAAACACACACGGATGTGACAGCTGACCTTAATAAGCCCTCGTCGGGTCTGACCTCCGCATCCAGGCCTGTCCTGTGAACACAATCGAGACGGCGATCCAGACAGCTGTTTTTTATCTGCTCTGAGCTCTGCCGTCACGTACACGAGGCCCGTGTGACAGGTGCACTGCGATGCGAAGAGGATTCAAGGGCGGCTCATCAGTACGACAGCTAGCTTGTCCTCTTTTGTGATGGTTCAGGAAGCCAGGGAAGGATTGGTACAGTGGTTTTGGCGATGCAACACCAATTTGTCATGATGCTAAGCTCTGCGTTAGTTTGGACTTTATAATGAAAATGAAGTGTCAGGCACAGTATCGGACAGGCCACAGTGCTTTACTGACTTTAATAAGCCAATAGCATCTGTATTAAAAACTCACTGATGCCATTCACTTTCATGTTTAATTAAGAACAGTTAATTACAAAACCTAAATCAGTGGGGTCCTAAATTATGCGTCCGACATGGCTAATTATTGCTAATTATGTTTTGTACACAGTTTATCAGATTTTCTGGGTCTGAATGGATCAGCAATCAGATGGAATTTCAGTAGGTGTCTTTATTATTCTACTCTCATGGCTGAATCGGTCATAAACATTTCATGGGCCATATTTCATCCCCCCCAAAAAAGAGAAAAGAATAAAAATTGTCTATTTTATTAGGCATTCTATATTATTATTTTTCTTTGTGGTTATTTTAATGACAAATCAGTTATTTATAAAGAAGTTTAGTTTTTTTTTTTACTGAATTTATTTTTTTTTTATCAGAAAATTGTCAGTATTTCGTTACATTTTTCTAATTGAAAATATGTAAATATATTTTAGAACAGTAATGTGAATCACTTTTTGGAATATTGAGAATTACAAGCAAACACAAAAGAGAATTCAGGAAAATTAATTTTAATTTTCATGAAAATAACAACCACATGAATGACCCTAAAAGAAACTCATTTCTTTATACAAAAGGTTTTTGTCTTTTCTTTAATTCTTTAATTTTCTTTAATTGAGATTACGCATATTGGAAGAAATGACAATCATATTTTTTTCTTTTAATAATAATAATTCATCACATTTATATAGCACTTTTCTCTGCACTCAAAGCGCTTTACACAGAAGGGGGAATCTCCTCAAACACAACCAATGTGCAGCATCCACCTGGATGATGCGACGGCAGCCATATTGCACCAGAACGCTTTTAATTGTCTAAATAAGTCCAATACTGATCTACTTAATGTGGTAAATGTTGGAAGTCCAGGATTTGGAGAAAAAGCTGCAGAATAATGCTGCATGCAGAAAACAATGCAGAAAGCCGCTCCATGATACGAGGAGTTGATGTTGAAATGCCTCAGCAGTTTTCAATTTCCGACAACACCTAGAAACAGCCAAGACCCCGAGCCAGCTATTATTTCCAACACAATCATCAGCCCCATACAAACCCTCTCCTGTGACAATTTTCAAAGCCTCTCCAATATCACTGTGCCGTGCACCTACTTACAATTGCCATCAATTAGCTTTGTGTATTAATGTTCCGCTTTGCGGCAATGCTACGATGCAGCATAAAGATGCTGTCACTCGAAGGTGCATCGCTCATTTGCGAGATAAGGTAAAACAAATTGCCCCATTGTTTTATGCTGCAGCACCGGTGCAGATAGGTTTCAAATAGAGGCTGTCACAAAGCGAACGCCAGGTGTTTTGAACAATAGATCAGAAAGATTTGTCTAAGCTGCGCACAGGGGTCGGATCCTTCATAATCCACCTCGACCTCTAACGCTTTTCTCACGGACACTTAGTCTTTTGAGGCTGTATTCACATAACCTTGCTGTATGGCTAAGTCGTTAGGTCAGACTGACCCGTATGACTGATGTCCTCTTTTCAGCGTATACGTCCCATCGGACTGGGCCCTCCGGTGTACGTCACTACAGATAGAGGTCAGATAGTTTTGATTACAATGCCCTGCTCTGTTCAAGATTACTATCTGCCTCTTACCTGAGAGGAAGCTCTTTCCGCATCATTCATCTTTGCTCTTTGAGTGGCTCTGGTAAATAGTACACATTGTGTTTGTTCTCTCTCTAGGGGAAAATGGATTTAATAAATCTTTGTGATATACAACTTGTCTTATCATCGGCAAGTAGCTCACTCAACCTTTTAGCGTGGAAGGAAAAACATACAAGTAAGCTAGAGTCAATAACAGCGTGCCACGAGTGTTTCTCTCAGCGGTGGTGGCAGAGGTTTGTTTGCTCTGACCCTGTTTGGAGACAAATGAAACTAAGGTATGGCTCTCATACTCTAATATAGCATTAGTACACGCTGTACCAACGTGGTGCCCATGTCATGAACAATTCGTTCTGTCCGTTGAAGACCTCAAAGCGATCCCATTGGCTGAAAGAACTTTAAATGGGTACTCTATACAATGCCTCATTAAAAAGGGGTGTCCAATCCTGTTCCTGGAGATCTACCTTCCTGCAGAGTTCAGTTCAGTAATTGTCAAGTGATCCCGAAAATCTTAATTATCTGGTTTGTGTGTTTTCGATCAGTGTTGGAGCTGAACTTTGCTGGACAGTAGATCTCTAGGAACAGGATCGGGCACCCCTGATCTATGCCATCTGAATTATTTTAATATGAATTTTAACCGAATTGTTCATGACACCAGAAACTGAAATGATAAACCTTTAATCTCATGCAGGAAAGCACATTTTAGTTTAGTTTTTAAAATGCGGTGCATTTAAGCGCATACGCATCATTATTTATTGAGTCGCGTGATATGATGTGTGCATATGCTTTGTCACAACCAGCTCTGTTGGGCAGAAAAGCTTGAGGAAATCAAATATTAGCGTGAGGTCCCTCGTGACGCGATCGCCTCTAATGATGAAGAGCCTTCGACTTCATCCCCCACCAAACAAAACTGTGTGTAAGGTCTGCCCAGCTCGCTGCGGCTCAGCAACTTTGCCAAATGTGAAATATTTATTTTGCGCTCGGAAAAAAAGGATTGACTCTGGTGAGAACCGTCGGAAATACTCTGCACATGAAAGATGCTCTTTGCTTTTAAAGCTCAAGTAATCTTTACAAACCCCGGTCATGTTCAATCACGGCTTTGCATTCGGAAATAATAACGAACACTGTCCAAAAAGAGAATTCTCTCTCATAAAACATGCCTTTCGCTATAAAGGATGTCAGAAATTGAGATTTGATGTCATCCTAAAGCTCCTAAATGACTCTTATGACAGTAAAGCTGGCCGTCTGTATCCAACATGCGTACGTTTCCCCTCAGGCGGCGTGCTGAGATGCCAGACAGCTGTAAGGAAAATGTATTTGCATGGGTATCCGTCTCCATGCTTCACGCTGACGCCTCTTGTGAAGATACAGACTTTCATCAGTTTGCTTTGTCAGACTCCATTGTAATTCCAAACCAGGTACTGGGAGGAAGGGAGCTTTAAACATTAAATCAATGAGGACTACGGACACCAATCTATGGAAAAAAGAAGGTGGGGGGGAAATCAAAATTTGAGGCAGTTGCGCAGGGACCATCTCATTTAGCCGGAGCTCAGAGGCATGCCAAGATTAATATACCTCGCCTATTTGGTTGCATATTGCATATCCCTCCTCGACTCAAGTCTGTCTGGGCCAGCGGGCCCACAGTAGCACAGATCATTTTTAAAGCGCTTCATTATTTCACCAACCAATCTCTCTCTCACTCTCTCTCTCTCTCTCTCTCTCACCCAGGTCTCTCCATTGATTTAATTAGTGTGCAGAGAGAAACTGTGCGTTTGAGAAGTTACATGATCTCTATTATGTATGCTGGAGCATCATTTGGTAATCTGCACCATGTCGGCTTTCTTTATTGGCCGGCGGTGAGGTGGACTCCCAAGGAGCCTGTTGTCTGACGGCCACCGTGACCATGATAAAGTATTAGTGGGCTTTAGAGTCCTTGCTTTTCATTTTTATTTTATTCATTAATTTGTAATACGGGCCGTGTTTCATCGGGACTGGCTGGAGAATCGGATAAATTCCGAGATTCAGCGGACAGACCCTTGAGGAACACCATTGCACAGAGACAGTGATTAATGCACACGACTTACCTACACTTTATTATTACTTAAGGCAACACTTCATCATCTTTCAGCAAAAATTAGTGTTTTTTTTCCCCCTGTAGATAGATTCGTAAGAACAGCTGTGAGCCCAAACACATGTGGGTCCATGATTTGGTCAAGAGGGGAGGAATGCTGAGTGAGTTTTCTATCCTGAACGGGTGTAGCATCTGCCTGTGTAGCCTGCTGGCAGAGTTTCTGAAACAAAATGAAATGAGCTAATCAGTTTGTGCCATGCTTAATTTAATCTCTCCAGTGCCACGCTATCGATTTGATTTTTGACTTCTGATTTGTGAAAAGCTGAAGAATAATGTCATATAGTAATGAGGTCATGTTATTAAACGGGTGCAGCTACTGAAAGGCTCTTACAAGGTTTTTTTTTTTATATATTTTTGTTTTATAAATGAGTTGATGTATTACACAACATTAAACTAGTTGAGCCTGATGTGAACCAAAAGAGCAGACAGGAAACAGGCAATGTTTTAATTCAGTTCATGAAATAACTGTTCTTTTACTTGGACTTGTTGTCGTCAGCAGGACTTATGCCGAAGGTGGGACCCACATTGTATCTAGTGACCAGAATACCAGAGAAATTAGAGGTGGGCTCTTACAACACCCTTGAAACAAACCACATAGAAAACTGCCATTCCAAGTTGGTCCTAGTAGATTGTGCAATCTGTTTATGTTTAAACGTGATGGTATTTTGGTGCAGTAGGGATGAACTGAGAAACAGACAGAGATGAAGCGCTATGGAGAACCAGCAGTAGATACCACTGGGCTGGTGGTGTTGCGAGTTAGAAGCCAGTCCAATATAAAACCTCATTACTGTGGCGTCATGGAAAATGTGTGCACTTTACACTCCATCTAGCAGCGCTTTTGCTGGATAAGCACTGTTCTTGTTTGGCCCTTTGTAAAAGCCTGTTTCATTAAGGGCAGTTTTCAGCACCATCCTTTTAGTACAGGTGACACCTGCTGCCATCACCTCTACTCTTTTTCTTTGTCTTGGAAACCCATTCAAGGACTGTGTCTGTCAAAGATGGTTTATTATGTCTCTTATGAACTGTTCAGAGAGTCATTAGCTGTGCTCCAAAACATAGATTTGCCTCACTTCCTAGTCCCTACATAGGAGCATTAAAAAAGTAAATGTTGTTGGTTTTAGTTTCATTAAATTTTTAAATAATACAATACTAATAATGCATTTCTGATTTCAGTCTTTATTCTTTAACATTTTTGGTATTAAAAAATTATGTCTCTCATTTGCACAATTTTATGAGATCAGAGGTGTACTGTTTTGTCTTTTTCTATGTAATGTTTGGTTGTGTTTTAAAGGTACTGTGATGCAGAAGGAGGCATGGTTCATAGTTAATGTCAATCTCTTTCTCTTTGGAAATGGAATCTTTCTTTGAAGGGAAAGAACTGAAGGCCATAAATGCATACAGTCTGAGCCTTGATGGTGTCACAATGGAATGGTCAGCATAGTGCAGAAATGATCATTTCACGCGAAGGAAAATACAATACTGATAAAGCAGCAGTCAGTCCTGAATTGCAAATGTATATCTGGTACACAAAACAGACACACACACACACACACACAACATTACCAAGCAAGACATTAAAAAACATGTCCTTGCATAAAATTTGCACTAATAAAGACTGCAGATGCAAAAAATGCAGCTGAAAAAAAGGTCAGCGGCATAAACTGGCTGCAATTATAACAATGCCGGCTGAATAACCAGTCGGCATTAGGCTAATTAGCCAACAAACAAAATCTCTCCTGAGTCTGTATTTAAAACAGTGTCTGTGCTCTAGTGTGCTAGTATACCAGATATCCTCAGAGTTTTGTCTGGGTGTTCACAGACTGGCAGACTGCTACGCACTTGTCTGCAGTTGAAAAATGCAAATAAATAAATAAAAATAATAAAAAATTGAGATGATCGTGCCAGCCTTGGGCCTTAAAAGCATCCCGCTGAGTTTGGCAACTGGCACTCAGCACCGCTCCAATTTTAGATGGAGCTGCTCTTTGCCCAGTCTTTCTGAGGCACATTGAAGTGTTGGATAAAGACCACATGCTGGATGGATTGGTAGGAAACTTATTCTTTATCAAGCACTTTGCATAGTCATGTTCTAATGGTTAATACAGATATTGAGTTTACTGGCAACCTGTGCAGATCTGTTGAGAATTATAAATCCTGTCAAAACTATTTTGACTTTAAAGGGATAGAAAGGGATAACCTTCTGATCCTACTCCAAAATACTTTTTTTCTCGTTCAATAAATCATAATAATATTAAACCTTAAAGGGATAGTTCACCGAAAAATTTAAAATCTTTCATCAATTACTCACGCTCATGTCGTTCCAAACCCGTAAGACTTTCGTTCATCTTCAGAACACAAATTAAGCTTTTTTTCCCTCCATAGACAGCTACATCGTTTCATAAAGAGATCCTAAAACTAATTTAGTCTTTTATTCACATAAATATTCATCAACTCACACATCAGTTGTGGTAAACTCAAGCAGGTTTGGTGGAGCTCATGTTTATGTCCGCTGATCAATGTTTAATTGTGAATAAAGGGCTAAATTTAATCTGTTGATCATATTAAGCGATCGAGTCTCTTTAGAATTTTTTTTTTTGCACTGCTCAATTCAAATGGATTTGTTTTTACGGTCTCTTGATGACCTTTTTGAAGCGTCAAAGTGGTAGTTGCGTAGCTGTCAATGGAGGGACAGAAAGCTCTCAGATTTCATCAAAAAGATCTTCATTTGTGTTCCGACGACGAGTGAAAGTCTTACGGGTTTGGAACGACATGAGGGTGAGTAATTAATGATAGAATTTACATTTTTTGGTGAACTATCCCTTTAAAGTTTAATAATATTATTATGATTTATTGAACGAGAAAAAAAGTATTTTGGTGTAGCATCAGAAGGTTATTTGCAAAAAAATGTATGTAGGATTTATTCTCACATTCAGAAGCATCTAGACGTTGTGCACTGAAAGCTGAAAGCATCATAAATTAAGTTTTCTTTTTTCTCTAGCTAAATGAGTTCACAGTGTGAAAAAGGCCTAGAGTAGTCCATACGCCAAATTAAAGATGGCGTGGCTGTTGAGATTACGACTAGTGTGCTTAGTTTTCGCAGATAAAATCCCCGCCTTGGTCATAAATTGTATTACTGGCTCTGGGATTCTATTCTCTAATTGGATCCTTGTAATTGGGCAAGTGGAGCTAAACAGCCGGATTCCTGTTTGTTTATACCTCTCCCCCATATTAGTAACGTGCTGCGACTCCTCAAACAGGCTGAGGGGTCACTAGCATCTAGCCAAAGGCATAATTAGTCACTCATTCTTAGCATATGCCTCACTAGTAGCCCGGGCCAATTATTCATGATTAACTCGAGTCACAGTGCGAGCGGCTGATTCATGCCTGCCCACACCAGCTCGCTATCTGAAAGATTCAGAGCAGAGAAGGAAAAAACAAAGCCTATAGTTTTTTTTTGAGGAGATGAAAGAGAAGCCCTTGATGCGAGGGGCATTGAGCCTGCCAAGTGTCTGTCAAGTTTCTCAAGCGCCTTGCAAAGTGAGAAAATTGGTAAATAAGAATAAAAAAAACACTTTCAGCCCAACATTTATAGCGTTTGAAAGAAAACCGAGACCCTAATCTGTAAATAAGTGGTAGGAGAAGAGATGGAGAGGAAGAGAGGTGAATAAGAAAGACCCCTCAGATATGCTCCATATTGAATTTACTTGACTTTTATCCAACTGATAGATATAGTTTAATTAAATCTAAATGAATGTATCACCCTTGACTTGTCAATAATAGTAGTTCTGTATTTAACATTGCGCTGGGGAAAAAAGCTCTATTGAAAAGCGTTTGAAAAGATATATGTCGAGGTAGTGAAAAGTATGGGATTTTAATGATTAGCCAAACGCTTAAGGGTTGGAAACGGCTACTTAAGACTCAGGCATCAATGTGTTATCAGACCTGGGTTGTAATAAAATCATGACTTCATTATTGTTATGAGAGCTTGCTCCACTTTCATCATGAGGCTCTAGCTGTGTGCCGCTCTGAATCTCTATTTAACTGACACCTTCAAGTAATGAATCAGTTGTTTGAGTCAGTTAGAATGTTTAATTGCAACCTCACATTATTTATAGCTTTCAGATGCACATATATAATTATGATATTATGATGTCTGTACATCTGCAAATGGAAATTTATCTGAATCACAGCACGCTGAATGAGTTGCACTAACATGAAAGCGCTTTCGCAACCTATTTTACATAATGTGTCATATTTCTGAGCGAAACGGGATATTCAACTGTAAAATTCCTGAAGTTATTTGATTGTAGAAAGTGGACATTACACACATGAATGGACCCAAATTTTTTTTTGCAAGTTTGCATTGGTTTGTGAAGGACAACTGAACACCCACTTTTGAGAACACTCTCTTTTCTAAAAAATATTTGCTATTATTACAATAACCTTTATTAAATTTAGCATTAACTAAAACAAATATGATTACTGAAATATTGTAAAATTTTAGAAAGGCTAGAAGCCTAAAATGCTTAGTTATTTGATGTGACAATTTAATGATATTTGATGAAAGATTATGCAGTTTTTTATTCATTAAAACAATGTACACTCATGAATGAGACTAATAACATGTATTAAGAAAGTAAATGGGGTCAAACGAGGTCACTTTTAAAGGCTCGTATGTATAAAGGATGTGTATCGGTCTTGACTGGTGTGTTTAGAAAACCAATGACTTGGGCATTTCACATTTGGCTTTTCAGCTCTAGTGGTCAGCAGAACGGTGGTCCAACACCCCTCTGTGCTCCGGGACAAAGGTCTGGACTCCTTCGCATGCAGCAGAGCCCAAACGGCCATGCATCATTTCCAGGCGATATTCCCCATTTTCTGATCATCCGTGCTACTTTATCTGGAAAGACACGTTCCTGTAACCTTGACAGATTGTAGCCTTTGCACAAATGGACCAGAACTGTTTGTGCAAACTGATGTGAAATCAGAGTGTACTTTCTTAATACTAATGATACATCAGAACATGATTTTTAATGCTGGTTAACAATAAAAACAATTAGGAAAGTGAACTTGACTTTAAACCTCCATAAACAAAAAGCCAAAAAATTGTGTTTTCACTTTATGAACCTAAAATGGGTTGTAAATGTGTTTAGTTTTGTCATTACGCAGCACTGGACGCTGGCAACTAACTGCCTACATTTTGCATTCGTCTAATTTAAAATGAGGTTTCAGGTCCAGCCTTGAAAGGAAAAGTGAGAGCGTCATTATATCGATGGTGAATTCCTGCCGACAAACATCCATTTTCTCTGTCATTGGTAGAGGAGAAGGGTAGCAAGAGAAAAAACAATTGTATTTTGACCCGACACCAACTCCCAGATGAGAGCTGTCATTTCCTTTAAGGTCACTGAGAAATATGGGATTCAGGCAAGTAGTTATTTGAGTTAGGAGATCGAGAGCTTGCTTTTTGTCACTGGTGTCTCTCCAGACACTTGAGCCACGTGCTTCTTTCCGTGCCCGCTGCCGCCCGGTCCGGGCTACTCGGGACCCAGCAGGGAACGGGGGCTGTGACACTGACAAAGCTATCTAAGGCTAGCACCATCCGTCATCCCCTCCATATTAGCATGAGCTATCGCACAGTCCAAAAGATGTCAGTGAACCTTATCGCCAAGGAAACCTCTCAATAACTTATTCATGATTCGCAAGGCAATTGCCCAGGCTGCTGTTTCACTTGGCAAAGTAGTCGACATTGACAAAACATTCAAGGAACGCTCGACTCGACCTGTATCCGAAGTGCTCCGGTTGGCGCCGGATATCCATCTGGTCCAAATTCTCAGCACGCTCCCCTTAGGAGGCTTTCATAGCAGGTGATGGGTTTAAGATTCTTGGCAGGGAAGCATTTTAAGAGCAATAGTGGCTGTCACCAGACAATTTCCCTTGTGGTGGGTCTGCATCTTAAAGCATTAAACCAAATGACTTCTTGGTCTGGTTCAGACAAGCTGTTTGAGCAATGGCACCGTTTGAATATTTACACTTTAATATAGAAGCTCATCTCTGGGTCTGAACTGACCGTGGGGACGTCCCGCAGATGCTTCTCTATTTAATGTCCGACCTCAATTAAAGGCTTTTGATTGAACAAGGCAAGGCGCTGGATACTTGATTGCAATCACATATGCAAAAGCTGTCAGAGATATGAAGCGCTTCCCTCATGCTGTGAATAATATTGTATGCTCTTTGCATTTTATGAGTGCCGTCCCCATAATGCATTGTGCTGTTATAAGTAAATATATCTGGAATGACCTTTCTCTACACGTCAGAGTTGGGACCACTGAGAATGCTTATTAGCTCACTCCTTGTGTTTTTTTTCCCTCCTTTTGCACTTCGAAAGGTCCCGCCTGGGTGAAAGATGGAGAAAATAGATGAGGGCAGAAAGAGAGAGACTTCACCAGCTGTGTGCCTCAAACCCATTTAGTTCCAAGACGGTGATGGTTTTTCATTCAATTCCCTGACCTGCCTCTGAATTGTCACTTTCCCTTCTAGCTACACAGAATTTGACAGGATGTAGTGACTCCTTTTTTCTCCTGACATAAGTTGTCCTCAAATGGGCTTATTGTCCTTATTAAGCTCTGTGACAATTTTGGATTTGGTTTGCAAGTATAATTTTGTTTGTTTTACAACGGAAAATAATCAATCAAAAACCTACCTTAAATTGGACAAAGACTTTCTTTTAAAGCTCCTGTACAGCCAAAACAATCTCTGTTCAATTAATTTCCTATTACTATTGTAAAGCTGCTTTGAAACAATTTGCATTGTAAAAAGCGCTATATATATGAAGGTGACTTGACTTGTGTATGACAGGATTGTGTAAAATTCACAACTAAGAAAACGGCTTCCTTTCTATTCATGAGTGTGAAGTTAAACTGAATAAGCCAAACCCCACGGGAAGTTGGATTGGAATTTGAAGTGGAATTTACTGAAATGCAATTCAAAGACATTCAACTCAGTTAATGCATTCTTCCACCCTGGTCCATAAAAGTTTAATACATTTTAATAAATAAGATGAAAAATGTACTGAAAAAAGATTTCTATTAATAGCATTTCAAACTTTTTCCTGTCTACCATAATGCCTATAAACATTTGTTTTGACACGTTTGTATTTAAGAATCAGCTAAATTACTTTTGAATTTCAGATTTTAATTTGAATTCTGCTTCCTGTTTGCTACCTCAAATTCAAATTCCACAGTTGATGGTTTTTTAAAAAGATTTCTCAGTTTAGTTCTAAATGGTGCACAACCCTGCAGCCGGTTGCATAAACTGCTCAGAGTTAGACATCTTTTCTTTTTTATTTCCTTTATTTTTGTCAAACAGGTCACATTTTTTTTTTTAAGTCAGTTACATAAAAATGTAGATTGGTCTATTTAGAATCCAAAAGTAAGATTACCCCTTGGCTAACTGCTACTGTAGGTGGTCAGACTAGTTGAGACACAGGCTATGCAACTGACCAGTAGTGTTTGAAATACTGTAGTCACTCTCAAACATATTTGGTTGAAGTGGTTGAAGTACTGATACATCTTCAGGTCTTCAGCATTACTAAAGCTTCCAGGTTGGTTTGTTGTAGCAAAATTGAAAACTACAAACTTGTCAGAAAATTCTGAGCATGGGTTTAATGTAGTTGTCACTGCTACGTTTTCAGGAGTGAATTCAGTTCTAGAATGCAGTTTTCAGTTCCATAAATGATCAAACTCTGTGTGTACAGAACGAGATTGAGCTCTCATTCTGGAGGAGTGACACTTGTATTTATCTGCAGTGTGTACGTGACCTGTGTGCGCGTGCAACACTTCAGTGCTGTTTGCTCTGCTTCAACTTCCAATTCCCACAGTCCTAGTTTCACGGTGTTCCTGAATCTGCTCTCTGACGCAAGTCTCCTCCGTCTGTTACGGCTGGGTGTCCCGTGGCGTCTTCCCTTCCTCCCCGTGTCCCAATCCCAGTCCTTCCCGGAGCAACACAACACGCTGTTCCCTTCCGTGCTGAGATCACAGCCCCCCCCCCCCCCCCCCCCCCCCCCAAGCCACAAACCCAACCACTGTGTATTTCCCTTCCTACCTGTGAAGTGAATTCCCTCCAAAGGCACGTAAGGTAATAGAGGACATCCTTTCTTCCCCCTAGGCCTTCTCTCTGTTCAGTGTCATTGCTGTGAAAGTCTCCTGAGAAGAAGCGGGAAGCTGTGCTCAGTGTGGTTGAGCATGATAAAGACACTGACAGGTTGCATGCCTTCCAAGAGCTGTGAGAAGAGAGAGACAGATATTTGTTTGCCAATATTGTGGAGTTTTCACATTTTTCAACTTGATCCGTTATCAGATTTATCTACCGATAAATGGTACCATTTTGTGGGTCTCTAAAGTTACCCATTTAACTTATTTAATGTATTGTTTGCATAATGACTTAACAGCCATTTGATAAAGAATAGCCATTCATTATCAAGCAAGAAATGTGAGGATTAATAATTAACTGTCAAGCAAGTATTTTGTCAAACTTATTATATAATATAAAATTATTATCATTATTATTGCCATTATATAAAAAAATTTGTATATTGTTTTGTCAAAATATTTTTATTATTCTAAATGCTCACAAATCTATAGTTAACAATTATCATCACCAATTATAATAATGATAAGTACTTTTCATAAATACTATTGTGGTTTTATTGTTGTAGTCTAATGATTATTTATTCATTGTGGCAAAGAGCAGAAAGAAAACTAATTAAAATTAGTTGTACATGTTGGTTATCAAACAGTTATACAAGACTAATCTGTATCTGTATTTGTCAAAAAAGCAATACGTATCTGTTGATCTGTATTTGAGATGTTGGGGGTGGAAATCTGCACAAGAAATTCTACACTTTTTGACTCGCTCACCTCTTGTAATGAATAGGATATGATCGTTTGCATGGTCTTGTTGTTTTGCTACTTGATTAGGCTTTGGTGCATTCTCTCATCATCATGTCACATTAACACAGTGTTTAGCTTAATTAGCCTAAGTGTGGGGAGGGGGTGTTAAAAATGAGTCACCGGTGGGAAAAAAAATGATGTCCACATTTAGAGACAAGTAATTAAGAAAACACTGGGTTTCAAAAATAGGCTTGAATGAAGCGATTATGGAGCTAAACAAGTGCACCTAATTACATGCTCACAAGGTGTTCATGGCAACATAGCGTTGTTATGGAAACACAGAAGTCTGCTCTGTATCCATGGAAAAAACTGACCCCAGCATTGTGCTAGAGGGCATTTCCTTATCAACACAGATACCTGCTGTGTGTGTGGGCATTTGTATTTACGTTATGGTATTTTTATAACCGTAAAGATATTTCTCCCACGGTGAATCTCACAAAACCTGTCAAGAGCATATATGCCTGGGTCATATTTCACCACAAAAATATTTCATTGTGACCGTTATTTCATAACAATTAAGGATGTGTTCACACTTGGCATGTTTGGTTTGGTGCGATTGCTCTGTCAGTGCGTTCATTTGAATAAGTGTGAACGCTGCCATCCGAACCAAACAAGCGGACCGAGACCGCCGAAAAGAGTCTCAGTCCATTTGAGTCTCAGTCCGCTTCCAAACAGAGTCTGGTATACGGTTTAAGTGACATATGAACGCAACACGGACCAAAGACATGTAAACTAACCAAAAACGGGACATGAGACCCTAAAAAGGACAGAATGCTCAAGCATACCTGTTTTTTCGTATCATATTCGCGATTGTTGCCCATCACAGTTCAGTACAGGCTGATCTTCGTTTGTGTGTGTGACAGAGGGATTCCGGCTGATGTTTTGACACATTTTATCTGATCTACAAGTGTGAACACAACCACATGGTTGCCTAATGTGACTAATGTGAAAAAAAAACTGTAAAATGTTTATATGCCATGGTAGTATTTGTTATTATAAACATATAGTTACCTTAAAGTATAAAATATTGTATTGCAGTAATGAGATCCACAATCGAGAATGATATTTACAAACTCAAAAATAAATTGTCCAGATGCGTTGCTGGTTCAAATGTGCTGAATTATCAAGATAATAATGTCACAATGCAAAAATAGGCTTTATTTGTGTGCCCAGAAATCAATTAATTTCCTGTTAAATAACACACATTCATAATTTGAAATAAAATTGTGAACTAGACATGTTTTCGAGGTTCATCCACAAGGAACTGAGAGGAATAGAGGCTGTAGCTGGAAAGTCGTATGTGTACCTGGCCACTCAGATAATGGATAAAATAGAGAAAAATAGATCAGAGCATAAATTGTTAACAGGGGTCTGTCAGGGACAGCGAAGCAGTCAAACTGGCCTACTAACAAGCTTTCCCTCACCATTCATTTGCTCTCATCTCTTCTTCATCTCTACCCACCTCTATTATACATGAGTCCTCTTATGAAAAAGTCATAAACGGCAGGAGTGGTTCCTCCACACACAATCTCGCACCACACCGCCTGCCTTGCAGATTAATTAGAGGCAGCTGTCGTCCATTTCCAATAATTAATCACTGGAGTGGGAAACTCCTATTCCAGGAGAGCTTGGCAAGCTCACGAGTACGTTAGCTCCAGCGTTGCTCTTGGCCTTTACCGGACCAGGCATTATCGTCTCTAGACGGACCTCCAGAAATGAGTTTTTTGGCGAAACAACTTTCTCAACTTTTTCAAAATGTTTCCTAACTGATCTTTGCTCATTCTCGTATAATAGCCAATTTGCAAGAACATAAAACAGCTAATGTTCCCAATTTTCAAAGATTTAATATTGGTTGGGTGTTTTTTTTCCTAGAGAACAATGTTCTGTAAAGTACACATAACTGTGTTTTTATTAGGTTACAACAAAGCACAGCTGCTTGACACCTCATTTTATTAGAGGTGAACTTTCTAAGCATACGTCTTACACCGCTCCGCTGACCAAAGGTTGCACTCTGGTCTAATTTCACAGGCCTTTCTCGAAATATCAGTGGAGTGCAATCTCAGCACCTCCAGCGGCATCCACTTTTTGCTTGGATGTGCTATGAGCCTGGGGAGAACACGATTCTTAAGAGAGGGGCATTCTGCCCAGTTTTCATTAAACCAGGCACCCATGAAGGGAATTTATGAATGACAATTAAAGACATGCTTCAGCATGTTTTAATGATAGTCTCCTAGCCAAAACCGGCAGTAGATACAAAGGTTGCACTTTTAAATGGCCCAGTGGAACAGGGCTGACAGATACAATTTTGGTTCACACTTTTTAAACCTCTACTTAAAAACATTTCAATGATAGGCTACACAATGTTTTTGTTGTGATTGATTTTGTTGGCCAGCTATGAGATATTGAATATGTTGGATTTATAATTTCAGAACTTTGTGATTGAAATGATCTATGCTGGTTTTTATAATTTACCGGTCATTTGCAGGATATGCAAAAAGTTAAATATATACTGAATATGCTAGGGTTGTGCCGAAAGACAATAGTATCGTGTATGGACAGATAGATAGATAGATAGATAGATAGATAGATAGATAGATAGATAGATAGATAGATAGATAGATAGATAGATAGATACCAAATAGATAATACCTAATAGATAATTAGTATCTAATTATTACCCAGTTATTACAATTACTATAATAAGTAGGCCTACATAATATTTACATGGGGAGCAAGACTAAAAATTAAAGTGCTACCATTATTGTTGTTATTATCAGGCTTGTATTATTATAGATCATTATAGACGGGAATCATGACAATATGCATCTTATTTTTACTGTTCTGCCACTGTATTAGTATTTGGTTTGGTCCATTATTGTTGTTGTTATTATCAGGCTTGTATTATTATTATCCAATTAATATTTGGACCTATAATACATTTGCCTTCCCTAATTTCATAAGGACATCACCACATAACCACACTTGCGACACCCGACACGTGCATATGAGGATTGAGGACTTCTCATTGAAAATGTTTTTAAAACACTCTACAAAACTACATCTCACATCAAAACTGAATTACAAGGTGATCTATTTACAAGTTGTCTTGAGTACTTGTTATAAAAGAGATGCATCATTCTTATACAGTTGTTGTTTGAGCCAAGGTTAAAATGACAAATTTTTGTTCATCAGCAATTTATTTTTTATTTCCAAGAAAACATTTTAATGACACTAATAACAATACAATTACTACTAAAGGATTACTAAAATGATATAGGCCGTATAACAGTCTTCAGGTCCGAACATACAATAATCAGTCATTGATGAAAATCAAAAGCAGCTTCAAAAACCGACTTAAAAAAAAAAAATGTGTTTAACAAGAATATTGATTCTTCTCATTTTTTTTCACTATCATTAATGTGTGGTCCACACGAGAAATATTAAGCCGATAAATTTGTACAGTGTATTGGCGATCTCACAGGCAGATGATATGACTAATGAGCATATCGCCCAACACTAATATATGTGTAACGGTGGCTGTTTCAGAGGAACAAGAGTAGGATCCAGATGCAGCCGAAATTTATTCTAAAAAACATAAAGTAAATCCAGGCAAAACTGATCCAGACATAGGCAAGGGCATCAAACAAAATTAACAACAAGCACATGTGTAACAACAGAAGGACAACACCAGACAAAGAACATGAGAGACACTATCGTGTATATATATATATACACACAAGGGATGATTGGCAAACAAGACACACCTGGGAAAAATCAAAGAACTAATCAACAGGAAACCTTCAAAGGATTACAAAACTGGGGCCAAAACAGGAAAAAAAAACATAGTCCACACAAGACCAGTGGAAAACAAGACAGGAATCATGACAATATGCATCTTATTTTTACTGTTCTGCCCATGTATTAATATCACAAAGTGAGTGTTGGACCATTTCTCTGGCAGCAATTGCTGTACATGTTGTCCATAGCTGGCAAATGGCAATCTCCAGCGACCTTGATTCTGTGAGGAAACTGCCTAATTCATTAGTTCACGGATCGTGAGATGAGAAGAGGGGGATTTTAATTGCTGCTGTGAATATAAACATTTAAGAGTGCATCACGAACTTGGTCGTTTAGGTGTCAGGACTATTACAAGATGTACTTACTATGTTTATTCCTGTCATACCTGAATGGGACTGAGGTAGGGGTAGGGGTGTAGGGGGTACTGGCTTCCTGCTGCAAATGAATTCAAGTCAACATCCAGACATTTTCGCTGTTTTGCCCTTAAATAAATGCCAACCACTTACATATTCATACATATATGCAGTATATGTGCGGTGTATATACACACACTCACAAGAGAATAAAATTGGATAAACGTATTAAGCGCTTTGCAGCGTGTGTGTGTGTGTGTGTGTGTGTGTGTGTGTGTGTGTGTGATATGCCAACACGGGTTATTCAGTAAAGCCAATAGCTTCACTGTCTCTTCTTTTTCTGTTTTTCTAGCTTGCACATATAAAGCGGCGGTGGCCGGTTTTGGTTTAGTGTCATTAGAATGGTAAAGCGTGGCGTCCCACTGGCAGCAGTAAAGCAGTAGGCATGAGAAATGAACGGCTCAGTCTCGTCTGGGTGCCTGTTTGAATTTTGTTTATTATGCATTTGTTCTGTGCACTCCTACGCAGCCGGATCACACAGAAAACACACACCCACTCAGAGCAGTTAGCGACAAGGACTTCTAGTATTTTCTGATGTCAAATGTTCACCTTTTATGCACAATTAACATTCATTGGGTGTGGAAATAATGAAATCTCCTTTATTTGTCGACAGGGTTTAACCATTTTAGCAAAGACTTTTTTATTAATATTAATAAGCTGGAAATGGCTCTATATGTTTTTATTAGCTCCATTTCATGGTTTGACACATTGAGCTTTAGTGCTTATGTGGGTGATGATCGTTGAAGTCTGGCTTGCGTAATTACCTGATCATGTTGTTTCTACCATTTCCAGTCTTTTTACTGTCCAAGTTATTGAAAGAAATTTAGATTTCTAAAGGGCACATTGATCTAAAGTTGGAGTGTTCTCGTCGTTGCTGACATTCTAGGAATAGAATTGGAAATGTAACAACACAACTCTCATTGACAAACCACATGATTTGAGGTATTATCATTATTCATAGCACTAATTATGAGCAATAGTACATAGCAATGACTGCCTTTGCACAGACTCCTTTTAATAACTATCCTTTCCTTTGCTATTATCGGGAGATAAAAGTTTCCATCTTTGATTATTCTGCTCATTTTTGTCTCCTTTGAAACTCCAGGGATATTTGGTACCCTGAGCATTGTCCCATGCTTCTGTCAGAGTATGCCTGCCTCGTTCCTGTGAGTTCAGAGGTTTCACTGTGACGCATGGGACACGCACGAGCTTTTGGCTCCATCTCCAAAATCCCCTTTGCTCAGAGTGCATGAAAAAAAAAAATCTCTCTCTCTCTCTCTCTCTCTCTCTCTCTCTCTCTCTCTCTCACACCATTCTTTAAATAACTCGAGTTAATGTGGAGCCAGAGGAATCGTGATGCTCAGGGAATGTGAGGAAACGCCATGTAGACGCTCACTAGCTTTGCTTCCATAGCTCTATCCCTTTAGTCAGGTGTGTGTGTGTGTGTGTGTGTGTGAGTGTGAGTGTGAGTGTGTGTTCAGTCACTCCTGGCACATTTGGCACAAACAGCAGCTCAGAGTTGAGGGTTGATGGAAAGGTAAATGGAGCACTCAGTCCTGAAATGCTGCCAGGAAGAGATTGGCTGAACGGCTAACAAAAGCTGTGCTTCTAATGTTTTCTCACCACTGTCAGATAAAAATGATGTACAAAAAGTTTTTGTCTGAATGTCATTGCATTAGACACTAGATCTCAAAGCAAGCTTCTGTATCTTAAAGCTGCACGATAATGGTTTCTAACCATTGATGATAATGGAAATTGTAATCATAATTTAATAATGACAATTGACCTCACATAAATGTCATGTGAAAAAGATGTTTTTTAGATAAATAACCATAGGGACGTTATTATGCTTTATTATACAATAAAGCAATATTTACAATAAATGTAATGCTTTATTATACAGTTATGCTTGAGTGACAATTCTGAGAGTTATGGAAACGAACGTGACCGCAGATGTTTGGGTGAAGTGAGATCTGATCTGGAGACTGGCCGGAAGTCATCACACACGTCTTCTCCCTGCTTTTCTTCAGCAGAGATCTGAAAGGATAATTAACAGCACTTATGAGTTTCTCTCCTCACTCTATACTATAGTCTTCATTCAGATCTCCCCCGTGAAGAACTGAGACTAGCCTGACATCCACGTCAACTACCTGGCGAGCTTTTTATTGATATCGGAGGTAATATAAATCAGTCACATTGCGATTAATGATTTTTGAATGCTGTTTGGAGCGAGCGCAGAGTGATTTTTGCTCTATAGTGGAGAGAAAATGCCTGAAATTAGAAATCAGGGTGTTAAAGGCTATTCATTATATTGTTTGTATAAAAAGCAGTAGCCTTCGTATTGACATGGCAGTGATATTGTTAATAGCATGGCACAGATATTGTTAAAAGCGCTATATAAATGAAGGTGACTTGACTTGACAGTGAGCATTCTTGAAAATACAGACAAAGCCGACATGCAATATTAGCCAGATTGTAAACTCCCAGAGTTCCTGAAAACAGATGATAAGCTTGTGAGAGTCGCTTTGTCCATCTAAAGGTCATATGTCAAGATATCCATCCAGTTCGGCTTTTTTCACATTGTATCACCTAATTTGTCTGTCCGGGGAAAGTGCATGAAATCTCCCCCTCCTCCTGACCCTGCGGTCAACTGTAATCTGCTAAGAGTTATGTGGGAGGTGGCGTTCGCCGGGCCCAGACATCCAGATGAAGGAGGCAGGGACATGATAAAGCTTTTTGAAAGCTCCAGCAGAGTTTGGCGTAGGAGAGAGATTCTCACCAGCTGTGTCCCCGGAGAGCTATTTTTTGCTATTAATGTGTCCGCTGCTCTGGCTTTAGCCTTTAGCTGTACAGCAGAGCAACATGGGTAACTGGGTTAGCGGCCTCCCATTACTGAACTTTAGGAGGTGGGAGAGGAAAGGCGATGGGGTGTTAAAGAATGAGAACACTTTCTCCCGTTAAACTTATCACGCCATTCAGTCCCAGCATCCCATGGGAGCTCAAACAACTGCGGGAAGGACAGAGTGACAAAGGCAATGTGAGGAAGTGAAGGAGGGGAGTCAGGTGAGATTAGTTAATGAGTGAAATTGCAAGAATGGATTGGAAAATTACCTATGCTGAATCGGCCTTTAATTAATAGGATCCGACTTGCATCTTCTACGTGAGCATCACAGAAAACACAGGACTATGTGCGATAACCCTTAAGCCACAGATTTGACGAATTTAAGAATCTTTTGGGAACCAAAAATCGTGATATGGTTTTGAGATGATTCTGACACCATCTTAGAAATGTTATTTTATATGAGAATTGAATTATTCACAATTATATATTAAAATTGTGAAATGTAACAGAATATTAAGAAAACAACTTCTTTTGTACTTTGATTAGTAATAATGTCATAATGTTAATACATTTTTACCATCAGCATTTTTTGTGAGAAAACTGAATGGAAATCAAAATTTCAGTCGATGAATCAACATTTTTTTTGAGAATGGCCCAGATGCAACCGTATATCCCAAGCCATTTCAAAACCTTTATTTAGACCAGCATGTTCACTTTTTCAGCTTAATCTCAAAGAAACCGATTACCCGTGATGAATATACTCTGCTAAACCATTTAGACACCTTTTTTTGTAACATTTGACTCCTTTAAATTGAGAAACGCAATGGTAAAAATCCAATAATTTACAGAACGTGTGGCCTGTGAAAACATTCCTTCCCAGGTGACCGAATGCTGATTCAATGTGTAGTTTCGTTTTGTCCTTGTTTCTCCAAGTAGGATATTTTTACCACACGTACAGATCTAAGAACAGATCGCAATGTTCAACCTCTTGACAATATCAGTAGGATGGCTGCTTTGAATATAGGAGCTGGAGAGCTTCCCTGGTGAAGGAGAGCATGAGCGTCTCTATATGTGGGACTGGATGATTCAGCACCAGCTAAACAGAGCTTCCAAGTGTTTATTGGAACAAAAGGAGGCTCAATGGGGTGTTGAGGGGTAGGAGGTTGTCCTGGAAAAGGAGGTAAACTTTTACGTAACTGTGTCGTGACATCGTTCCAAGGAGGACGCTGTGGATTTTTGTTCTTGGAACGCTATTTGTCACCAATGTGTCATTCTGTGTCACAACATCATTTGGAGAGGTGGTTTCGAGGAGGAACTGAGTGATTTGCAGTGCACGATTGCTGTAGGGCACGTCTCAGGCGATTATGACAAAAAATGCTGGATGTAATTATAGGCCGAGATGTGAAGAGTGTCAATTTAAAGTCAGTCTCTAAGACTTTTTGTTGTACACATCCAAAAGGGAAATCTTAATTGGCCAAGGTCAACAGGTCAAAGATTCCTCCCGTTTCCCATTGGAAAAGACAGATGAGACGCATAGTAAGGCAAACTTGGCAGCTACAAAGTGTGCCAGAAAGCAGCCGGATTAAAAGCGCTTATCCTGCCAAGACATAAAGCAGATCTGTACAGTATGTGCTGCCACTTACACCTTACGACCCGAAATGGGGACTTTGAGCCAACAAACTTTGTTGGTTGTGTTTGGTGAAGCTGTTTGAGTGTGTTCAAGCTCAAGAGAAGCCTCACAATCTCTCGGAGATGTTATTGGGAACGCTGAGAGAACAGACAGCAAGGAGAAAAGCGGCAGAGAAAAAAAAACCAGGAGTGCGTTTTTAGGACTTGCTTACGTGAGCGTGCTGGTAAAGTGTCGAAAGGCTGTAAGAAAGAGAAAGAGGGATCATCTCATTCCAGCTCTATTCAGTCGGTTTCAGAGTCTTGTCTGTTTGAGTAAAACAGTTTAGTTTGCATCTGGAATGTGCAATTTAAGAGGGTAAATATCCCGTTAAGCCCTCACGAACAGCAGCAAACCCAGAGGTTAGTTTGTGTTTGCTGAATCTGTTCAGGAAAAACTGAGGAGGATCTCCTGTCCCATTTGAGTTCTGCTGCTTGACAGTTCCTCTGGAAAATTGTTATATTTCTCGCATAATGCTGAGATAGCATGTATTGTGGCCCTTGGTGTCTAATGAGTATTCTCATTCGTTGGTTTCTGACAAATATCAGCTCAATAAATGTGACACGTTTCACATAAAAACGCCAAGCTTTCCCACAGAGCATTGTACAGTGAGAAACAAAGTTTGTGAAAAGCAACAATAGGTTCACTCTGGCTGGCTTTATGTTTGTGCATCTCTCTGCACAGGACACTGCATGCTGTTTGTTCGCTTTCTTTCATTTCTTTGTCTGACATGCCCTTGACTGCATCACACACTCTTTCGTCCTCCATCTTTCCACAGTTGCTGGATCTTTGGGTCTGCGGAGGTGGAAAATGCAGTCAACCATCCATGTTATTCATTTGTCTTCATTTCCATAAGAATATGTTTATTTTTTTATTTTTTTATTCTCCAGTCTGGCATGTAGCACTTTTTATTCATCAATATTTACTTTATTTCATTGCTGATTAATACCTGGCACATTGAATTATGACACACTCTAATCAAAATTCAAAATTAGAAGCTAAGTAATAAAGGCCTTAAATGACTACTTTGTGCAAATTAAGACCGGGACAATAGTTTGCATTTAATTAATTTCCATTTCTTTATTAATATTTTGTTTATTTATCCATTACTGTTTTAATTATTATTTATTCTTGATCTTCTAGCAGAATTGTTTACTGACTGAACGAAATTGGATTTTAAGTAATTACGAAAGAGGTAATTATAAAGATGTCCACCAAGAATTCCCGGCAGAAAACCCTTTAGCAGCCGTTCCTGCTGACGTGGGATCAGTTTAAGTTTTTATCAGCTCACTCATCCCCCACAATTCCCTTTTAACCTTCCATCTATTGGCCTGACCTTGACTAGCATTTTCCTGTCATTCGCTTAAGGACAGAGCACAGGAGTACCTAACGTTCTTCACCCTCTTTTCCCCTTCTTTATCTGTCATTTTCTATTCATAACATGCTTCTCTCATTTTTTGTCTTTTATAAAATGATGGCAAACTGTTTGTGATTAAGTGATTGCGATCACAAAATGTTCTTCAATCACAGATTTGTTCCTCGCCAGCATGAAAAAGGTTTAGTTTCAGCAAGAGGATGGACGTGTCACTGGACTCACATTCTGTATGGATTTATTTTATTACGTGATTGTGTTTACCAATAAATCTTTTTGAATTTCAGTGATGACCATCGAATCATCAGCTTCTGCTCATTAGTATGCCGGAAACATCTATAAAATCTCCATAAAGCCTGGCAGTGCTGAGGCAGTAAAAAGTTTATTTTCAACTTAGAGGGTAATGATTTGGTCCTTTTTCTTTCGGTGACTGCTCTGTTGCTTTTTCCTGAAACTAGATCAAACGAGACAGTTGCGTATTTATTTTCCACTCTTTTTTCCCCCTCCCAAGATAGAATTTCGATTAGCTTCATGGCATATTTTCAAATTAGTGATATTCTAAATTAGCATCAACTGCTTCCCGGCCCATTTGGTATCACTCCCGACCCGCACTCAACCCAATATCCCAGCACTTCATGAAAAAAACATGACTTTTCTTTGGGATTTTCATAAATCAACAAACAAGCAGCAATAAGCCTCTGTTTTCTCATTTCAGCACAAAATAATAACTTATCAAAACAATTAGTCTTGCAAGAAAATGCCACATCCAGTGTTTATCGTCATTTGGAAATGGCAATTATGTATACAAATAATGCCACGATTAAAATTTGAATATTTGCATATTATGTGAATATGCTTAATATTGCTGATTAAGACGCGGTTAGGCTTTCTGCCATTGTTTGATCTCGGCGGAGGCTCTTAATGGTGTTATTAATGATGAGCAGAGTCGTGCAATGACATATTCAATCAACGCTGATGGTGAAGATGAAATCTCTGAACGTGGAAGCGATGCCTAATTTGTTAATAGGCTGAAAATAGACATTGTGTAGAATCTGCAAATTGCGGGCTTCTGGATTTAGTTATTAGTGTGTTTTTTTGTATTTATCGCGCACTTTATTTTCTAGAGAAATTGTTAGTTTCCTGATTGCATGGTATTGTTGAAGATTTAGAGAGTAAAATCAAATAACCGAGTGTTTAACTTTGCATAAATGAATCGCAAATGATCCAATCTTTTTTTTTCTCCAATGCAGTTTATGCCTTTTCAGATCTCTCTCTCTCCCTCTAGTTTACTCTAGTATGGTAGAAGCTTTACCGCCCATGGCAAGGGTAAAGCTACTGTACGGCTGGCCCTGTGGAGAGCAGCCCTTATAGCATCACTAACAATCATTAGCTTTTATTTGCTGTTTGCTTTTGCCTAATAAGCCCAGTAATGCAATACTATACATCTTTCTTTCTTTATTCCTCTCTTCGGCCCGGTGAGGCAGGGGAACGAGGCAGAGAGCGAGTGAGGGATGAGCAGCGAGGGAGAGACGAAGAAAGAATAATTCAGAGATGGAGCCGTTGTAAGAGTATCCCTTATTTAGACATGCCCTGCAGAGCACCAGCACAATTAAAATGATTCATACTCGCCATAACTCGATAAATATTACACACAGCTTAATCAAAAATGCATATCCGTTTCACCTCGCGCCGTATCCTGAATGTATGCCGCCAGATAGAATGAGAGAGGGAGTGTGTTAAAATATTCACTGCTGTGGTTAAGAGATTAAAATGCCCTCATTAGAAAAACTGAACTTTGTAGAGGTTACTGTGTTCCACACCACCTGGAACCTTATTTTAGCCCAGAGGACTGATTAACATTGTGCTGTGCATGCCACTGAAGTTATAGACCCCGTTTGCATTTGTTTTCACCCTCCTGCTTTTAAAACAGGGACAATCAGGCTAAAAGGATAGAAGAGCAAAACTAATAAACCAATTAAAGCAGGGGACAGTGAAGCTTAGCATGCAGCTTTGTTAACGGAGCATATGTGTTCTTATGTCTGGTGTATGTGTGTGTTTTGTCTATGGAGCTTTAATAATTGATCATTCTTCTCCTCTTGAGATTCTTTTAATTAGAATGCTTTAGAGAAGTGCAGGATTTTCCATTATCTAAAGAAGTATGTGACCATAAGATCTATTTTTCCTACAGTGAGCCGGAATGAATGTAGTTTGAGACCTAGTGTTTAAAATGAAATTTTCACTTGTGTTTGTTATTTTATGACACTCCCTATTTGAAGTCAGAGCTACGTTTAGTGCAGATTGGTGCTTGATATTATGATCAGCACATGCTTTAGTACTATGATCAATGGTTGTACTACTGGTTACATCCACGCTGATAGATTCAGTTTTTCATTAATCACTTAATTAAATCATATGTGGATGCACTAAATCAGAGAGGGACTAACATATAACAGTCTGATGTTACTAAACCTGATTTGCTTAATGGATGCCATTTGAGATAAGTCATAAGCAGAGATGCACAGTAATTTATGTACGTCGATGCCACGTGTATTCCGTGTGCTTGCCTTAGCATCAAAAACACCAGAATAAAGTGATAAATTCTTCCATGATAATCTGCATTTTTGTCCTAACCAGAGATCACATGTGCATTTACATGCATTTATGCTTTTGAGAGTTGTAGTGCATTCAAAGTATTTTTTCTTTGCAACATTTTGGTATGTGTTAAGATTTGTTAAGTTACAAAATGGCAGTGCTATCATTTGTTTTGCAGCTGTACAATTTTATAAAAGTATAAGATTTGTGTTTTACCTTTCTCTGTGTTTGCTTAAGTGTTATCATCATAAGAACTTCGAGATATCAGTGCGTTGCTAATGATTGTTTACCATCAGTGATGAAACTTGCTCTGTGTCCCTCCATTTTCGCAAGTTTGCAGTCTGAGACCTAGTGCCTTTATATTGCACCTTAACAAATAGTAAGCTGAATGGAACACAGCTTCACACAATATTTAATTTTTTCTCTTTGAGATGGAAATGGACTTCAATAGCATTTTGCTTCCAGTGAGAACAGGAAAATTACTTGACGCTTAAATCTCAAAAAATCATGTTTGGTTTGGTTAGAGCCATGAGGACGTTGTGCTTGGAAGAACTGCTGATTGTTGCTGAGATTGCAATGGATGCCAGTCCATGCCTCCGATAAACTATTCAGGAAGCATCTCCTCATCTATTTCCCATTTTCAGAGAGAGGGAGAGGGCAGATGGATCGAGAGAAAAAGAAACGATCCATCCGCGGTGCACCTGTGTTTTGGGGCTTAAAAAGCAGCTTTCCCAGCGTTTTTGCATGAAGGCGTGGCAGCCAATCAGAGCTAATGACCAGGTTGCTTTGCTCATCAGCGATCGCCGGGGCGGATGGACGGTCTCTGTGCGTGCGTTTGGTTTAGCCACGCGGCTCATGCGCTACCAGCTGGAGTGCCACACAAACTGTCTGATTAAAAGTAGCCCTCTCAAGACCCCTGAGTTCTCATCCTGAATGCCAAACTACAGGACTCCGGGACCGAAATGATAATGTGTTCAAGCAGCTCGGCCAAATATGGAATAAAGCTGATGGAGCATGAGGCGGTTCTTTTACAGTTCTGGTCTGTGTTGGAGTGGGGAGAGTGACGTCCTCTATGGATATGTTTTTGGCAGGTCCTAAAGAGCTACTCTGTACAGTATATTGAAATGTTGTAATGCCTTGTTTCCTCATTCTGGATTTGAGCTTTGATACTATAAACCAGGGGTACAAATCTCAGTTCCTGGATGGCCACAGTCCTGCAGAGTGTATATAACCGCAATTAAACACTCCGGATCCAGCTAAGCAAAGTCCTTCAAGAATATTTGAAATACAGGTATGTGTTTTGGAGCAGGGTGGGAATTAAACAGGAGCTGAGAGTTTCCACGTTCATGGAAAACCTGGAAATTTCAGAATATTTTTAAATGGTAATTTCCAGGCTTGGTATAAAGTATTATTAGTATTATAATTTTTTTTATTATTATTATACGATTTCCAGGTTTGGTCATTTCTGTAATAAAAATCAAACATTTATTTAGTCTTTTTGGTGACTGTTATCCACAGATAAGTATGGTTGTTTAAAACTCTCAATTTTAAGGATTGGTAAATTGGAAATCCTTCCCTGCGGTCTCTGTTAAAGGTAAAAAAAAATATATTTACATTTTTTTTTTAAATCACAAACATTTAATAATTTTTTTGTGTTAGTAAAACGTTTGAAAAATAAAAGCATTGGTGGGAACTCTGACCTTAGATTTATAATTACATTGGTTAGGAGTCAAAGAAATCAGTCGTTTGTATCCCAAAATTCTATATCTGTGTGTTCCTATCCCATGCCGATTAGAGTCCAGCACTTTCTGAGGCAAAAAGAAAGGTAGAGATTTTTTTAGTCTTCTTAACCGCTCCAGGAGACACCTGAGTAATAGCTTTCAGAGTTCCACAAAGGCTTGGCTACAAACACGGGAAATGGGAATTTTTTCCAAAGGTGCTCAGAGAACAAGTTCTGAGGTGAAATTAACTGCGTGATCACCGGCCCTTCAAAACGCAGCTGAAATTCTTCAAACAAACTTCAAAACTCCCTCTGGTGGTCGCATCTCTTGGTCCAAAGCTATGTTTGATGGAGGAGTGTGAGAGAGACAGACAGACAAACGAGAAGAGAGAGATATTTGAAAGCTGCTTTGCTTACGTTAGTCCATATGGCGGCATTCTGCTGCCTGATTCACGGCGCAAACGCATCCTTGAATTTTAAGCGATTGTTTGGGATTCTATTATAAGGAAACCTCATTTCCATTGCTTCTGTTCTTTGACCTACAGAGGATTACTGTGTTGCCCTCCGCGCGGCTTGCTGTTTCATTCCCGCACACAGGCCTGTGAAAGATTACATCAGTTAGTTCAATTACTGCAGCCATAAAGAGTGGCGTGCATCTGCGTGCGTGTGAACGAGTCACGAAAACCCACCCTATGCAAAAAACATGCTGTCGCTCTCTCTCTCTCCAGGGTGAGCCAGAAAGAGCAGACGCATCTCTCAGCTTTGATTCCCCTCTGGGTCTCTCTGACTGCCTTTATAGCGAGCGCTCGAGTGCTGTCAGCGACTGTGTGTCTCTCCGCTCACCGCAGAGTTCACGGTGAAGGTTTTGAAGCGGTGACACTGCTTCTGCACTGATAACAGTGTGAAATTAAAATCCCTCTTTCTGATGACGAGGAGAGCTGTTTCGCTAATCCTCGGGGGTTTGGAGTTTTTTGCCACCTTAGTGTGCAAAGGGGACGAGTATTGGTTAGAGGGGCTGGAGGGGCTGGACTAGCGGTGCTATGTTTGTAATAAATTATTAGTGGCCACTGGAGGCAGTTGTGGCCTAATGTTAGAGAGTTGGCCTTGTAACCTGAAGGCATCTAACCCCCAATCGCTCCCGGGAGCCGCAATGAATGGCTGCTCTGGGAGTGTGTGTGTTCACTACTCACTCCTCCTAATGTGTGTGCACTAACTTAGATGGGTTAAATGCAGAGGACAAATATCTGAGTATGGGTTACTATACTTGGCCTTCACTTCACTTCAAGTAGTTTAAGATATGCTACTGATCAAAGTTTGGAGTAATAAAAAAAAAAGACATTTACAGTATAATGTTACAAAAGATTCTGTTTTAAATAAATGCTTTCTATTTATCAAAGAAGCAGCACAACTGTTTTCAAATTGGATAATAATAGAAATAGTTATTGAGCAGTAAACCAGCATATCAGAATGATTTCTGAAGGATCATGTGACACTGAAGCCAGGAGTAATGATGCTGAAAATTCAGCATTACATCACTGGAATAAATAGCATTTTATGTATTAAAATATAAAAGAGTTCTTTTAAATCATAATAATATTTAATGGTATTACTGTATTTTTGATCAAATAAATGCAACCTTAGAGAGACTGCTTTAAATATTCAAAAGTCTTACTGAATGGTGGTGTATGTCAGATTTGTGTAGTATATGATTGTCTGGTGCGTTTCCACAGTGAATGTTGTCAGTGCCGCCTGTAGATCCCTTGATGACACAGGGGTTCTCTGACACTTATTCTCTGCTCTTGCTGTGAATTTGGTGTGTCTGCCCGACCTAGACCGATCTTTTAGTCTTGCCTTGATGGTATATTTACTTCAATGCTTTTTACTGAACCAGACAAATTCATTGAAGTTTACATAAGGTACTACCTTCCTTTTTAATGATGTTCTACTCATTTGCACTTGACTGTAATTTTAGACACTTGGGGCCAGATTTACTAACCAGAGTACATTAGCATGAGAGCGCAATTCCAAAAAAAGCACAGATGTGAGTGGAAAGTTCTGTGCGTGATCTACCGATGACGCGCAAATGAAAGATCACAGATGCAGTCAGATCATTTCCATAATGACCAACACAATCTACCAAGAGCAGCGCAAATTAGTGTCTGGTTTAAGACATTTTTGTGCTGTAAGTAATGGTGCAAATACCAGTAAATTGATTTAAGCAAACCTTAGTGAATCACCTTGCATGATTCATTTAAATCCTTTCCTCCCATACATTTTGCGTCTGAAAGGGAAACTCCTACAAATGCATATGCAATAAATTCAGCCCTCAAAATAACCCTGTCCATGCCTTTTCAGCGATAATTTTAAATCCTAACAGTAGTTTTTTAACTCCAAAAGAGGGTTTGCGCTGGCGCAAGCGGTTAGTAAATCTGACCCTTGATGAAGAGATACATGTACTGTAGTGTACTAAAGTTCAATTACTAATTTCTACAAAAATTACATTTGTTAAATTGTATTATTGTTTATAGCATTGGCGAAATGACAATCCATCTGTTTGTCCTAAAATGTCCTCTTCGTGGGGTGCACTTACTCTAGGTAGGACCAGCTAATCTGAGGAACAAGAGTGCCAAAAGAATCGTTCGGTGGAATCTGAATCTGACTCAAATTCCTTGTGATTCCCACCCAAATGCGGCACATCAGCTGATCTGGTGGGTGAGGTGAGAATGCTGTGTTGTTTTCTCTCTGGAGGCTAAAGTTCATTGCGGTCGATTGTTCAAACGCCCACCCAGAAAGTGTCTTCTCTCTTTCTTTCTGTCTTTTTCCCCCAGTACTGCTGACAGAGGTGACAGAGTAGGACATTGGCGATATGGCATTAGGAGTCTCTCTCTCGGTCATTGTCTTTCTCTCTGAAAGGCTGTTTGCACTAAAGCAGCTCTTTAAAAATAGAGACGTCTCTCATCCCCGTGAGGATGTGCCTTCTCACAAACAGAATAACATCCTCTTTCTCTCAGGATATACCTCCTGATGTCCTTTACTACTTTCTCTCTCGCTCTTGCTCTCTCCTTCTCTTCCTCGCTGAGTGTTGCTAATAAATAGAGTTCTGAACTCTTGAATTGCAAATGCTCTGATGTGGGTCATAAATCGTGTGTGTGTGTGTATGTGTCACAACTCTGAATCTGAGGTTTGTGTGCATGTGTGTGTTTGTGTCGTTGGTGACTTTAGAGGCACAGGGGCAGGACTTCCCACTTTTAGGAGAGTTGCGAAGGGACCCCGAGGCCTGAGCGTCATGTTAATTCATTCATTTATTCATTGGGCGAGAGAGAGAGTGGTACACCAAAGGCACTCGCTTGTGTTATCTCAAGTGCCTTTTTCGGCATACTATTTGTAAAAGAACCAATAACGTTCCCCCTTTCCCAAACACGCAGCCCTTCTCTTTCCCTCAAGAAAAGAGCACAAGAAAAATAGCCTGAATGAGTGTGAAATGAAACACAAACGGGAAAGTGAGGCAGAGAGCACACGCGTTTAGTGGGGTGTGAGGGGGCCGCTCTGTGGCCTGCCCTGTTAGTAATGGATTGGTTTTATGGAGATGGAGTGCATGGTGGAGTTTGGTGCCAAGCAAAGGGACAAACCCTCCTGAGAGTGGAGATGAATTAAAATTGGCCTAACCGCCTCTACAAAATGGGGGTAGAAGGAACGCTTGGGCCGTGAGAAGCGGATGTGTGTAGATTTACTATTGCGAAACCATTTCATTTCTGAAAGCCAGCTTGTTTTGTTCAGTGACTCTTGCAAGTATTGCAGTTTATCACATGTGGTCACATGCAGTCCTTTCACTCGATTCATGCCACTGTTCTTATGGAGCCTTCAAACTTTATTTTACTCATAGTTCAAACTTTGATTTGGAGCCAGAATAATCTTAATCTGTAATCTTAAACTAGGTCTTGAACAAATTTGAACTGAGAATTGCTTTTTCCTTTTTGTGACGTGTCAAATCAATCGCCAGGACTTTTCTTCCTCTTTTGCTTTCTTTGTTTTACTGTTCACTGCGTTCTTCATGATTTCTTGCAAACTAGTAACCTTATATAACCTAAATATTGACTCAGTTTACCTTTGTAACAAATATCCCTGATCTTGTGGTATACGATTCATTGGTGCATTTGTGTTATTCTATAATGATGATAAAGGCAATGTTTTCAATCTAAGATAACTTTCCCATCTCTTCACCTCAGAAATAATTTTTCTTTTCAGCTGACGTAGGCTGCATATGGAAATAAAAAATGTTAAAATGTTTTTTGTTTTTTTACTTTTTTTGGAATTCTCTTCTGTTTTGCTCAGCAAGGCTACATTTGAAAAAAAATACAGTAAATAGTAATATTTTGAATTATTATGACTGTGTTCTATCTGAATATATTTTAAAATTTAATTTATTTCTGTGATACAAAGCTTCATTTTCAGCTTCATTACTCATCATTCTAATATGATGATTTGCTGCTCAAGAAACATTTCTTACTATCATACCATGATAAAAAATTTTCATGATTATTTGATGAAAGTTTCAAAGAACAGCATTTATTTGATATAGCCTATCTATAACCATATAAATGTCTTTACTCTTACTTTTAATCATTTTTTTAAATGCATCAAATTCTTTAAAAAAAAACAATGCTGACCCCAAACTATTAAATGGTATGTATTTGGTTTGCATTAAAATAGTGATTTATGGAAATTAAATTTAGTTGATAATGAAATTGCATATATTTAGGCCGTTACTCATGCCAGAACATGAATCAGTTGCACCTGCAGTGGAAAGAGCTTTGGGCTCTCGGTTCCAGCAGGAGGTTGGAGTAACAGCTATTTTTAGTGTATAAGTGCTGCGATGTTCTATGTAAAACTCATCAAGAGCTCAGCACACATGTTAAATTCATAGACGCTTGAGGAAAATAAATGAAAAACTTTCAGCATCGACTCGATTTGCTGAACTCACATCTTACAGATTTCTTTAGATGCTGCTTGACTTCTTGCAAGGTGATTCTCAAACACATGACCTTGTACAAGGCCTTTTATTCTCCCATTTACATGTGAAATGGGAGCGCTCTTAAAGCCAATGTGAATTGCCATTTGCGGCCCATTTTTGTCTGTAACATATTTCCTATGGAATTAGAAAAATTAAAAACAAAAAAAATTTTATTCTTGCATATGGATCTGTGAAATCATGCCGTTCTATAGGTGGCTGACCAAGGCTGTTTCCCAGCAAACTCAACAATCTCTCATTTGCAAGTGTAAACCGAATGCTGTGGGCTCAGGAATCCTGCCATGATTAGCGCCATGTTTTCCCGCCTATTAGACATATTTATTGCCACTTACTAATTGGTATCCTTCTCTTTTCTTCTCTCTTTCCTCTTTGCTGTTTCGTTGGATGCTCTGATGATGGCAATAACCTCTTCCACTTTCTCTTCTAATCCAAGGTAAGACATTAAATTAAAATTTTCCTCCCAGCTTCCTGCAACTCGAGACTAGATAATGAGGCTGTTTTAACTGAGATAGATTGACGTGAGACATCTTTTTGAGAAGACTCCAAGAAACTTCGCTCCAGGGGTTTGGAGCGACGGACTCATTGCCGTCCAGTTTCAGCCATGCCAGCTGGCCCCTGCCAGAGTCCTTTCATACTGAGAGTCCACTCTCCCCAGATAAATGATCTGCATTCAACTGCAATTGCGTATTCTTTCTGAGGCTCGTGTAAACATTTATCAGAGACCCAAAGCTGGAATTTGCTGTCTGTCTCTGTTGCTGACACACTGACCTGTATTTATTTATCTGAATATCAGAACTGTGGCCGTCTATCTATCTATCTATCTATCTATCTATCTATCTATCTATCTATCTATCTATCTATCTATCTATCTATCTATCTATCTATCTGTGTGCCTGTCTGTCTGTCTATCTATCTATCTATCTATCTATCTATCTATCTATCTATCTATCTATCTATCTATCTATCTATCTATCTATCTATCTATCTATCTATCTGTCTGTCTGTCTGTCTGTCTGTCTGTCTGTCTGTCTGTCTGTCTGTCTGTCTGTCTATCTATCTATCTATCTATCTATCTATCTATCTATCTGTCTGTCTGTCTGTCTGTCTGTCTGTCTGTCTGTCTGTCTGTCTGTCTGTCTGTCTGTCTATCTATCTGTCTGTCTGTCTATCTATATATGTCTGCCTATCTGTCTGTCTGTCTGTCTGTCTGTCTGTCTATCTATCTATCTATCTGTCTGTCTGTCTGCCTGTCTGCCTGTCTATCTCTATCTGTCTGTCTGTCTGTCTATCTATCTATCTATCTGTCTGTCTGTATGTCTGTCTGCCTATCTATCTATCTATCTATCTATCTATCTATCTATCTGTCTGTCTGTCTATCTATATATGTCTGTCTGCCTATCTGTCTGTCTGTCTGTCTATCTATCTATCTATCTATCTATTTGTCTGTCTGTCTATCTATCTGTATGTATGTCTGTCTATCTGTCTGTCTGCCTGTCTATCTCTATCTGTCTGTCTGTCTGTCTGTCTGTCTGTCTATCTATCTGTCTATCTGTCTGTCTATCTATCTGTCTGTCTGTCTATCTCTATCTATCTATCTGTCTGTCTGTCTGTCTGTCTATCTCTATCTATCTCTCTGTCTGTCTATCTATCTATCTATCTATCTATCTATCTATCTATCTGTCTGTCTGTCTGTATGTCTGTCTGCCTATCTGTCTGTCTGTCTACCTGTCTATCTATCTATCTATCTGTCTGTCTGTCTGTCTGTCTATCTATATGTATGTCTGTCTGTCTATCTATCTATCTATCTATCTATCTATCTATCTTTTATCTTTTATCTATCTATCTGTCTGTCTGTCTGTCTGTCTGTCTATCTATATCTCGATCTATATGTCTGTCTACCTGTCTATCTATCTCTCTATCTATCTCTCTGTATGTCTGTCTGTCTGTCTATCTATCTATCTATCTATCTGTCTGTCTGTCTGTCTGTCTGTCTGTCTATCTATCTATGTCTATCAATCTATCTATCTATCAATCTAAATATATAGATATATGTCGGTCTACCTGTCCGTCTATCTATCTACCTGTCCGTCTATCTATCTATCTATCTATCTATCTATCTATCTATCTATCTATCTATCTTTTATCTATCTATCTGTCTGTCTGTCTGTCTGTCTGTCTATCTATATCTCGATCTATATGTCTGTCTACCTGTTTATCTATCTCTCTATCTATCTCTCTGTATGTCTGTCTGTCTGTCTATCTATCTATCTATCTGTCTGTCTGTCTGTCTGTCTGTCTGTCTATCTATCTATGTCTATCAATCTATCTATCTATCAATCTAAATATATAGATATATGTCTGTCTACCTGTCCGTCTATCTATCTACCTGTCCGTCTATCTATCTATCTATCTATCTATCTATCTATCTATCTATCTATCTATCTATCTATCTATCTTTTATCTATCTATCTATCTATCTATCTATCTGTCTGTCTGTCTGTCTGTCTATCTATCTATATGTGTGCCTGTCTGTCTGTCTGTCTATCTATCTATCTATCTATCTATTTGTCTGTCTGTCTATCTATCTGTATGTATGTCTGTCTATCTGTCTGTCTGCCTGTCTATCTCTATCTATCTGTCTGTCTGTCTGTCTGTCTGTCTATCTATCTGTCTGTCTATCTATCTATCTGTCTGTCTGTCTGTCTATCTCTATCTATCTGTCTGTCTGTCTGTCTGTCTATCTATCTATCTATCTATCTGTCTGTCTGTATGTCTATATCTCTATCTATATGTCTGTCTACCTGTCTATCTATCTATCTATCTATCTGTCTGTCTGTCTGTCTGTCTGTCTGTCTGTCTGTCTATCTATATATGTCTGTCTGTCTATCTATCTATCTATCTATCTATCTATCTATCTATCTATCTATCTATCTATCTATCTTTTATCTATCTATCTATCTATCTATCTATCTATCTATCTATCTATCTATCTTTTATCTATCTATCTATCTGTCTGTCTGTCTGTCTATCTATATCTCGATCTATATGTCTGTCTACCTGTCTATCTATCTCTCTATCTATCTCTCTGTATGTCTGTCTGTCTGTCTATCTATCTATCTATCTGTCTGTCTGTCTGTCTGTCTGTCTATCTATCTATGTCTATCAATCTATCTATCTATCAATCTAAATATATAGATATATGTCTGTCTACCTGTCCGTCTATCTATCTACCTGTCCGTCTATCTATCTATCTATCTATCTATCTATCTATCTATCTATCTATCTATCTATCTATCTATCTATCTATCTGTCTGTCTGCCTGTCTATCTCTATCTATCTATCTGTCTGTCTGTCTGTCTGTCTGTCTGTCTGTCTGTCTGTCTGTCTGTCTGTCTGTCTATCTGTCTGTCTATCTATCTATCTGTCTGTCTATCTCTATCTATCTATCTGTCTGTCTATCTGTCTGTCTGTCTGTCTATCTCTATCTATCTCTCTGTCTGTCTATCTATCTATCTATCTATCTATCTGTCTGTCTGTATGTCTATATCTCTATCTATATGTCTGTCTACCTGTCTATCTATCTATCTATCTATCTATCTATCTATCTATCTATCTATCTATCTATCTATCTATCTCTCTATCTATTTATCTGTCTGTCTGTCTATCTATATATGTCTGTCTGCCTATCTGTCTGTCTGTCTGTCTATCTATCTATCTATCTATCTATATGTCTGTCTGGATTCAGTAACCGCTTTGATTCACTGAGTTCATGTCAGAGTGATTCAAAATGGAAACTTGTGCGTCATTTGCTTTTAAATTAGAGAATGGTCACACTGTGATTTTTTTTTTTTTCCTCAAAACATGTTGTTTCTCATTATTTTGCACTACATAGTCTTTTTTAATCTAATCACAATGAATTCAGACTACAATCCACATTCATGTCTCATAATTCACAGTGGTGCAGTGACTGAAACGCGATGCAGCAGATGCAGAAATTCATCTCTATTTTGCAATACACAAATTGTAGTAAATAGTGAAGGTAGTGACATTTACTTCTTTCTTTTTTAATTTCAAAGACGCATAATTGTGTCTGTAGAGAATGACACTCGCTGGTTTTGTTGCTGCAAGTGTGTGTTTGCATGAAAGTGTGTGTTCAGCTGTTGTCTGCCCTAGTGAATATCCTCCTATTTGATCATTATTTGGCAAAGCATGAATGTCCTTCCCTTCACTTTCAGCTACACTTCACTATAAGCCCCACGGGACCCCAAAATGCCTTCTGATTGGCATCTTCTGATGTCCCCCACTGTGGCACGGCTCTTTTCTTTAACTTTTATGATGTCTCACCTTCACTCGTTCCCCTCTCGTCCAGTCTTTCTTTATGCCGAACATACTTCCCAGCACAATAAAACCATACAATTCCAAAGTTAAACTAAGACAAAATAAGATGCAGAATTGATGAAATGTTATTGGAAAGAACCTGACTTGATGAAATACAGCGCCTGGCCAGATGCTCTTACTCAAAACCAGAGCTGGCTTATAGCTGACCACTTGACCACTTCACACTATATTCCTTTTTTACTTCTAAAAAGGACAAATCTCTTCTTTTAATTGGTGTTGAGACACACAATGTTGTTAGAATCTCGTGGAAATATATCCGTATTTGGGCTGTGAGCGTTGGTGTCTCCGATTAGAAATGTGTAGAGAGAATCCCTGAGTAAGCAACTAAATAATGGCCCTCTGGAAACATCACAACACAACAAGACAGATTCAATATAAAGAGATGAAATCTATTTTGGAAGGGGAGGGGATATATATTGGGTAACAACAGCAGTGAGTGGAGATGCCGGCGTGTGTTTTGCACAGGGATGTGAAAAAATGGAACAAAGCAGGCAGGGTTACTCCAGACGTAGATAGTAGGATTTTTATTTATTTATTATTTTTGGGGTGGCAGGGGGGTTCTAAGTGAACTACGATACATGAAACACTATGTTAAGAGTGTATACTACTGTACTTTTTTAATAATGTTATACATTAATATTATGCTCTATTGTGCTATATATTGTGCTGTATATACACAGTTTACATCAAAGTATGTAGTAGTTGTTTTAAAAAATACTTCTTGAAAACACAGTATAGATCAGGTGTCATATAACAATGACACTGTACAAAAATTCTAACCCAAACAGTTCAGGCCTATGTATAAAAATATATAATAAAAATCCTCACCTTGGATTTTATGAAAGACATTTTCAAAAATAATCCTTCTTTTGTATTCGGTTTACCATGGAAATAAAATATGAATGTACTATACAATGCAACATTGGGTTCTTTGCATAGTGATAAAAAGTATAGCTTTTCAACACAAAGTGGCATTTGCAATTCTTTCTTTCTTTCTTTCTTTCTTTCTTTCTTTCTTTCTTTCTTTCTTTCTTTCTTTCTTTCTTTCTTTCTTTCTATAAATTAACTTTTAGTCATGTTGTCATAGTGTTAAACTCTTCTGATTTAAATATTCCAGCTCTGAAAAGATTTTTTTTCTTGTGTTCAATATCTGTTAGTCATCTCTTTCCCTCCTGTTGTGTGGCAGACGCAGAAAAACAGCAATGTAACGCTTTCTGATTGATAGGAGAAAAAAGGGGAGGAAAGACTTTTAAAGGAATCCCCTATTGCGAAAATGTGATGTGAGCAATTTCTCACCTCAAGCGGCTTGGTGAATGTGTGCATTAGTGCGAGAGCTTTCTCCACACTTCTGCTTAAGTGTGAGTCTAATGGCTGTGTACACACTGACGGCGCTTATGCAAACCCTGACACTTACAACATCGTACGGTGGTTTGTCAGCATGGACATGTTTAGTTTTTTTCTTCTGTGTTTACAGATTTTACTGATTAGCAACAGTCATATTTTGTTATAACACTAACATTATTTGTTAAGTTAACATATTTTGAGGAAAATAGTAAACATCCAAATAAATCGACAGAATAAACTCCCCCTTGAACGTACAGTGGAAATAATCTCTCGGATGTCAAGAGCAGCTTTTTATTTAGTTTTTTGTTGTTTTACCCAGATAGAGATGTCTCCAATAATGACTTTTTTCCCCAAGATTTTATGAAGGAACGTTATTGTCCATGCCACGTCTATGCTACGGTGTTGAAAATGGCTGCCAGGATGTTGTTGTGTGGTTATAGGGTATTATGGGTGGTTGCTAGGGCATTGCTATGAGGTTGCTTGGGTATTTTGGGTATTTGCTAGGTTGTTGATACTGTATGTACCTAAAGTATTCTCAAAGGTTTTTTGTTGCAATGCAGTTTTTAGTGTACTCTGGGTGGTTGTTAAGGTGTTGCTATGCATTAGCTGGGTTATTCTGGGGATGCACTAGGGCAATACTGTGCAGTTACTAAAGTGATTGGTATTGTGTTTCTATGCAGTATTCAAAGTGGTTTGTAGTTTCTAAGTGCTTGCTAGGTTATTCTAGACAGTTGATAGGGCATTACATGTGGTTTCTAGACATTTCTAAGTGGTTTTTAGTAAATTACTATGAGGTAGTTGCTAGGTTGTTGATTCATGTCCATATATCTAATCAGGGTGAATGAGTTTAATTAATACACACTGTAGTTTTATAGTCTGAGCTGTAGTTCTAGTGTTGGTTGCCTTAATGATAATAATAACAGCAGTAAAAGCCTTAAACAATCCCACAGCTTGTGAACTGACATTTATGTAAAGCTGTTGTTTGGTTCATTAAACAAACTGACACAATCAACGTAGAAAAGTCTCTGTATGCTGCATGAAGCCAATGCTGTTCATATCCAACGTTGTCTTTTCCTGTCATTCAGAGAAAATTAGCCACTCGTGAGTTTATGAAACGTGCTCTTCGCTTGTTGATATAGGCTGTCAGTGTGTGAGTGTGTGTGTGTGTGTGTGTGTGTGTGTGTGTGTGTGTGTGTGTGTGTGTGTGTGTATGTGTGTGTGTGTGTGTGTGTGTGTGTGTGTGTCATGCTATAATTGTGACCGGGAGTTGAATCATCTGTGAATCTGCTCTTGTAACATAACTCATCTCAGCCCCTATCTGTGACCTTTTCTCGTTGACACTCTTAATATGATGGCCAGACACGGGAGCTCTTAACAGGTACAGATCCATGATTCACCGGCAGGCCCCCGTTTCTTCCTGTTCTGTCGAAAAGGCCAAGTCAAGTGTTGTCAAGGCCGGCAAACAATGGGGAACTGACACTAGTGGAGAAGGTTTCTGAGCACGGCCTCTGCAAATAGGGCTGCTGTTGATATTTTTACATGCAGGAGAACTCGATGATGGTAGCAGTGCTGTGTTGTGCTGGGATCGCATGGTGTACCAATTCTAATATTAATTATAATATGTAATATGTACTGTATATGTCATGTATTAATATAGTTTAATAATAATAATAATTATTATTATTATTATGAATAATTAACAATTCAATATTATTATTTATTATTGTTAACAAAAACAACAACAATAATAATAATAATCTATTGTTATTAATATTATTAATTAATATGAATATGATTGTTCATGTTTATTATTGGTGTTTATTGTAAGATTTATTATTTATACGTTATGTATTATTATAGTTTAATAATATTAGGAATAAAAAAGTAATAATAACTATTTATATTAGCTACATATCCATCCACCATCTGACCAACTGATTTTGATAGTTTGATCAAGTGAGTCAGGCATGATGTTACTACTATATCAGTTGTAGGCTGGTGTATTTAAAAAAAAAATTTTTTTACCTGGTTACTGAGGTAGCAGTGTTGATATCCTACCAAAGTCTACATGTTACTATATTTCCGGAACACAGGTTGTCGAGCTTGTGTAAGCTTGTGTAATAGCCATTTGCGGAGAAATTCGCTATTCAGACATTAACGATGTTGGCACAGAACTAACTCAGTAATCAGTTAGTAATCAGCAGGGAAAAGGCTTCAGCGCTCATTCATTAGGCCCAGCATTAATATAAAGCTTGTTATTAAACCGCTTTACTCATTACCGATGACTGTTTCCATTAGGCAGGGAGAGTGGGTTTGACCCCATGAGTGGATTGTCAAATGAGGTGCACGGAATGTTATGGATAATAAAATCCAATTGACCCCTCTGAGGGATCACAGGACGAGTATTCTCTCCATTCCTTGAAGTCACGCCAGCCATTCCAAGCCATTATATCTAAGCGCTGCCGTTTTCCAGCGCAGCTTCGCTCACTTATTGCGTTCTGTGTGAGTGGTTCTCATTGTCCTACGATTATACCTTAGAGACAACAAACCTGATGATAACCCCCTGTGTTACATCTTTTTTTTGTTTTTTTTTTGTTGATTTATTTAACTCCTGGGCCCTCTTTAAAAAAAGTAATTAAAATATGGTAATGACAGGAAGATGAATGAGAAAATTGTGTTTGACTAGGCTTCTCTGAGCTGTCACAAAACCTTGGCAGACACTGATAGAGCAAGAACCGAGAGCGAGAGATGGAGGCGCACTGTTAGAATGCCAAATCATTTCACGCTGCAAACACAACAAGCGGCTTGACGCATACGAAGAGAAACACACATATACAAGCGGCGACACACACACTCTCTCAAATGCATGGTTGCATCTGGAGAGAGGGAAAACTCATTAGCACACAGACGGGAAAAAAACGTGAGCCGCCACAAACAACAAGGAGTGAAAAGCAAAACAAAGACCAGATCACTGTAGCTCAGTGACTCTGCAAACAATCACCCCGGCCGTGGGGTTAGCATCTCAACGTTTCTTTCAACTGCCTCCGACCTTTTTTCTTAACCCCCCCTCCCCTCAAAAATAAAGATGGCAAATGGGCTCACTCTGTAGAAAATTTTTGTAGTCAATAACAATTTTAGCACCACAGCAAAGACTATAATGTTTTTAAATACAGTCATTTATGTGATGTCATTTTTCAATGTTAAAATAGTTGAATTTGCTTTTATGCGTTTATATGCTGTTTCCCCTGGTTGGATGAGAATACCAACAAGCCCATCGAGTTTGGGTCTGGAACTATCAGCTTTTCCGACCAATGGCAGATGACGGTCGGAAAAAAAGCTATTGCAAAAAAGCTATTGCAAATCCTTGTTATAATTTATTTTATTGATTGTTCAAACTCTTTTTAGATACGTTATGCTAAGAACTTTTGTTTAAAAGGCATGGCCAGTTCCATTAATCATAATTTTCTGGCTCTTAATGGAGATTACTGTAATTATTGTAATTGGCACACACAAATATTTATAAATTATCAACGCAATTATCAAAAGTTTACAATCGGTATGATTTTTTTATCGGTTTATGAAAGAGTTCTCTTATTCTCACCAAGGCTGCATTTACTTAATCAGGAATCAAGTAAAAACAGTAATATTGTGAAATATTACTACAATTTAAAATAACTGTTCTATTTTAATCTTTTTTTAAATGTAATTTATTCCTGTGATCAAAGCTGAACTTTCAGCATCATTACTCCAGTCTTCAGTGTCACATGATCTTTCAGAAATCATTCTAAAATGATGATTTTCTGCTCAAGAAAAAAATTACTTGTTATTACCAATGTTGAAAACAGTTGTGCTGCTTAATATTTTTTTGGAGAAATCGTGATCCCTTTTTTCAGGATAATTTGATAAATATAAAGTTTAAAAGTATTTACAAATGCTTGTATTTTAAAAATAAAACTGACTTCAAAAATGTACCTTGTTCCCGCCATAAAATTAACTGTGACAAAAGAGATTAATAGATTTCAGCTTATGTTTCTTTAAACGTTCTGATCCCGCCCCCAAATCTATCCCAGCATTCAGCAAGCTTCTTAAGGATAACTAGCTATCATAGAAAGTTTGGAGGATCGTGACAAATTCCGGAGGTAATCCCTGGATAAGGATTATGTTTGCAGTGTACTTTTGCATAATGCAATGTGATCATGTCTATCAAACTGAAAGGATTTAAATGATGTTCTAGAGTGGAGTTTGACGAGAACAGGCGACACGGGGCGAGGTGTGCAGGGCGGCGTTCGTTCGTGCCAGCATTCCTACATTTTGCTCAGCGGTGTTCATTTTGCATGCCACCTTTCCTTTGAAGTCTAGCAGTGGGTAAGTGCCACAGAACTGAAGGCCACGCTGTGCTGCCTGGGAAAACGTAATTGGAAAGAATGTAGATCCTCGGGTTAACACACCTCTTGGGCAAGGTCTCTTGTTATGGCCCTCGTCAAAAGAAAGAAAGCAGTCCAACAGATTTGGCTGCGAAACCTGGTTAGCAGATAAATCAGAAATATGGTGGACACCTAGACTGCGAATTGTATAAAAAAAACACAAAAAAAACATTAGATTCATCAGTTTCTTGTAAAAGAGAAGCGGGAAGTCTAGTTATGGTGGTGAAATAGAATTTTGGGATGAAAGAAATATAAAGGTGGTGAGTCTGTAAAAGTGTGGAATGAGGAAACAGTGGAGAGCGAGAGGAAGGAAGAGAGTAGGAGGAATGCAGAAAGCCTTCACACCTTCACCTGACTTTATTACTGTATCGACTGAAACCTTCATATCCCCCAGAATTCTCTGCCACTCGGCACTAAACCAGGACCCGTTTTTTTTGGCATGTTGATTGCTTTGCAATGCGGCATGTATTTTTCAGCGGCTGTAATTATTCTGCTGTTTAGTTTTAGGCAGAGAGTGGAGGAAGCTAAGGGTTGCTTGTCAGTGCACTTTTTTTAAAAGGAACGGCTGATAATATCAGCACTGAAAGAATGGTGTAGAAAAAGACAACGGTTCTCCACATAGAGAAGACGGTGTGTGTGCGTGAGAGTATTTCCCGGTGTGCATAAATCCTGTGGAGAACTAATCCTAGGTGGAGATCAAAGTGAGATTCGGAGAATCTTTATCTAGCAAGACCAAGAAAGCATTGATGGGAAAAAACAGAGGAGCGCTCCTTTTTTAAGTTTAGAAACAAATCAATGACGCATACGGCAACTACAAAACGTTTTCGTTTAATTCTGAGTATTTGTGCATTATGTAAGCTTGAGAATGAGTCACTTCTTAGTTTTTCTAACTGAATGTGTTTTTGGGTGCTGCATTGTCTGAAGCATGTTTTATATACTCACTATCACAACAATCATTTTACTAGGCTTTTCCCTGGCGCAAGCTTCTGGCTGTCCATTTAAAAATCAAGGGGAGAGAGGTGTGTAGATGAATCAGAGCCACTCCAGCGATTAAATCTATTATTAGCGCAACAACGGTTGAGGATTGATGCCACCCAATAGTTGTGTGTAAGCAGAAAAGCAGATGAGTTTGCAAAACGTGAACATCTCCTGGATTATAATAACCCTCATTAACATTTTCACACATGGTTAGCCAACAAACAAACATGGAGATCAACTCTTGTGTCAGATTTACGGCCCTCGGGAATCTCGAACCGAAGAGGTGGACGAAACAGAACGAAAGCATCCGGGTCTCTTTTACATTCTATCTATGCATCTTTGGAATTTGAATTGAAGTAGTAATCAGGATGCAGAATTGCAATTGAATGTTACAAAAAAATTGGAAGTCAAATAAATTCAACTGCAATTTTTTAAGTTTGTCAAGGCTAACTTTGAATGTTTTCTTAACAGCCTTGAAAGTAAAAGAAAAAAAAGAAAAAAGAAAGACTGATTCATTCCAGAATGAAATTGACTCTCTCTCTCAGAGTCACTGAATCATTTAGTCAAGTGATTTGTTCAAAAACTTGTGACTTTCTTTCTGATTGAGTCATTGAATCCTTTAGTCAATTGATTCATTTAAAACAACTGATTCATTCAAGAATTTCACTATTGTGTTTTGGATCTGCTTTTTGGATCTGTTTTCATTGGTGGTGCTCAAACAGACAAAGTAAAAAAATGTTTATTTATTTTACCTTTATTTTAAAAGGAAGAGATCAAATAATGGCCTGTGATGATGCAAGTTACTCAATATGAACTTTTAGTTTATTGAACTGTTGTATAAAAGCAATATCACATTCACAAGTGTGCTTTTGGTCTGAATGGCAGTATGGGTGTGATTTACTTGTGCCTATGGCCCAATCACAGCCAACTTGACATTCAGAACAACTGAACACCTGCTTGTTTAGTATTGATTAAATATTGAATAAATTAACTTTTGTCGTCCAGGCTAGAAAAGTTTGATTTAATTACTTGGATTTGAAATTCTTCAAATTCTTCAAACTCTTCAGTTCTGAATCTTGTCCGACCCTGGTCCTGCAGGCGTGCTTCGGCAGTGTGCCGTTTTCTTGCGTGAAGTTAATTAGTTTTTAGCATGTTTTGAAGCAGTTGTTGTTGGTAGTCATAAAAGCAGTACGACTGCACTGGCAGGACATTTTTCATCCTGCTTTGATGAAGTATCGAGAGTTTTGGGATTTCTCCTGTGAAGTTGCAAACAAATGCATTTTCCGTTTTCATGCATACGTGCGCATACATTGTAATGATTCTCTCTGAGGAGAAAGGGTGTCTGCAGAGCGGCTTCTCGCATCTCTGTCACCTTGAGAGATCAGACCAGAGGTGCTTTTCCCACCAAGCACTTCATTAGAGTGACAAACCGTGTTCCAAGCTTTGCGAGAAACATCAACGTCGCCCAAAATTAGCGACAATGAGGAAGGGAAAAGGAGAGCTGACTGACATCACCCGGGGGGCTGCGAGTACAGAGAACAGAAATACAGACTGTGGTCTGCTCGGGAAGAATCACACGTCTACCACAATCCATCTCCCAGGGTTCCTCTGTCAAGTCTGTTTCTTCAGCGAGCTCTTCTATCATCTTCCATGGCCCGTTCGGCTGTACATTAATCATCATGCCTCAGGGAAGAGATTCTGCTGTCCACACTGGTCATCATGCAAAGGATTATAGATGTTCTATAAAGTGAGGCATGGGAAGGGTGGCTCCTCTGAGATTCGTATGCTTTCTGTCCCTTTTTCTTTCAGTCTTGGGTCCTGTGCCAGTCCGTTCACCCGTGTTATTAATGGATGTTTCAGGCTGAGAGGAGGGGCTCGTTGGCTAGTGTCCTTAAGACAAAAGGGAGGATGCTCCTGCTTATTTGAGGAGCTGGAAATCCAATTTCCCTTCCTCTGTTTTAATTTTCAGACCTGATGGGGCAAAGAGATTGCCACTGTAATCGCTGGCAAACCTTTAAACTTGTGCCATGTGCCAACGCAGCAAAATGTTGGCGTTTACTCACTAACAGTCTACAGATAGCGATCAGCTATCCAGAGTTTCCCAACCAAAGGCCTAATGTGATAACAGCCTGATAAGTAATGAAAAGAAAAGGCCTTTAAATGTTTGCCAAGATTCCCACTGCGCCGTGGCTTCACTGTGGTTCGGAAAGGCACTTTGTGTTCAGTTAACTGAAAGAAACTCCACAGAGGTGCAGTTCATTCTGAAATAGATAACACAAGTTCTTCACATTGTCACTTGCTTGTTGATCATTAGCTAGCACTATTATTCTACCAAGATGTCCTTGATTAAACATTTTATTGCAGTTGCACTGATTGAAAGTCTGCCTGATACCAATAATTATTTTTTGATAACACTTTACAATAAATTGTAATTATTTAACAATAGCTAAAGCATTAGGCATCATGAACAACGAGAGTACACACAAAAAATATGAATTATAAAGAGTTACCTTCTTATTATGTTATTGATTATGACTGATAAATTACTGATAAATAAATCTGTACTTCTCTAAAAATATAAAACCTTAATAAAACATACTACACACTAGTAATCCATGTGCTCTTAAAGGGACAGTGTTCTTCAGTGATGGTGCTCCTAAAGGGTTAAATCGTTGTCATGATCTGATAGATCTGAAAATACAGTACAGATAAATGAAAATACTCAACAATATATATTGTGCATTCCAAATAAAATTCTGTCACGCAAGCCTGTTGAACGTTTGCTAGCAACATGACTTTTACTGAGACCACAGTAAATCTGAACTTTTTAGCCTTACATCACGTCGAAACCATATCGTATTGCATGTACTACACATGGATGCTACATCAGCAGCCATTATCGCGGTCTCATCCATTGTACCATAAAGCAGTGAGTGCAGTGGCTCATTACTCTGGTAGAGTACACAACAGTGGCATGTAATATATAATTTAACCATCCATGTCTCCCTGGCACTTTAATTTAAACAGCGCTCATGGTGATGCACGTCTGTGCGGAGAGAATGGGCTGAGTAGGTTCTCCATGGAATTCCAGACAAATTATCTCCATGTCAGGAATCTCCATTCTATTACGGTCTGCTTGTGATGTATAATTTACATTAGAGTAATGCACAGTATATGTGTCTGATTGAATGGACTGAGAGCAGTTTAAATAAGTGGACCTTTTAAGCAAGTGTGATTGGGAAGTGTTTGAAAATTTAACATTTTAAGTGAGGCACACACACACACACACACACACACACAAACACACACACACACACACACACAACATTCAGACCTCACCCTCACCATCATCGTGGCGGTAAACAGGAAATGCATTACTGCTCAAGAAAACCGACGTGTGATGTACTTGAGGAAACAGAGACTGAAAAACATGTTTTCATCCTAGAATGGAATGTCAGAGGAGATAAACATCATGAGCCGTTCCTTATATATTATTATGTGCAACAATTTGACGACCACAGAATTTAGATTAATAGCGTTCAGCCCTCGGGAAGTAATTTCCTTTTGAGAAAGTGATTTGCATGCAGCGGGGAAAGGAGAGACCCTTTTTTTGCTGCTCTTTTGTGGTGTCAGCTAAAACTATTGGCATTTAAAGCAACTCCCCAAGGTTAATGAGCCCCTCCATTAACCCTCCCCCTGGGGAACCACAGAAGGGCATTCTGGGAGATGTAGTTGTAAAGTCAATTCACATTGACTCAGCATTCCATATTAAGTAATTTAGGGGTGAATACAAGTCTTTCCTAACTAGTCTGCTCCCTGGTCAGAATTAAAGATGATTTGTTGTGTTAATGAATAGGCCATTAGTGGTTCTGCTACAATAATCTTGAATAAACACTAACAAGACCAGCGTAATGTAGTGGCTCCGCACAAACCCTCATGACGACCTCCAGATGTGATGCAGTTTTATATCACGCTGCCATCCTTTAAACAAGCAATTTTGTCAACCATTTGCATATTTGAAATTGTAAAGGTCCGCTCACACCAAAAACGATAACTAGCATCCACATCAAGGGACGACTATATTCTGTTTATTAAAAGCACGCACACAGTTATGTCGTCAACGGCATGCAAGATCTTTAAATAATTAATCAGTGATCAGCTGGAAAAAAATCGTTCTGCAATTGATTCCAACGATATTGTTATTTTGGGTTAAGTGCTATAGTTGTAGTGTGGACTTCTCATATAAATAAATTAATTATTAAAACTTTATAGTTGTCATCTTTGTCTTAAAGGTGCATTGTGTAATATTTAGGAGGATCTGTTGACAGAAATGCAATATCATATACATAATAGGGCTGGGTATTGACACAAATTTCACAATTCGTTTCGATTTCGATTCACAAGCTTGCAATTCGATTCGATTTCGATTCAATATTGATTATTTTGGATATCAGTTACAATAAATGGCAAATTTTCTCAAGGAAATCAAATCTCTTAACTAATTCTGTAAACTATGGGAGTCTAGTTGTAGCCTACTAGGCTTCATTAGCCTAATATGAAGGTAATAATGAACTGTTTTGTAGCTATACAAACACTACTTCACAGTTCAGTCTTTGTAATATGTTTTAGCAATACATTTCTAACATTTATAATGTGTTTAGATTTTTTTTTTAAAATTGCCTTTACAGGGACTTCAAATGACACTATTTTTATAATAAGAAGATTATATGAAATATAAACAATTGAAATGGTGGCTGTCATAAAAACTTGACAGATTTATTCAAATATGCATTAAATATTGAAGAACATTAAGATTATAATGCATATGTAATATGGTGCATATATTTAGCAAAATGCAGTCTCTAGAGTAAATTTTTCTGGCTGACTAACGAGTTTATGGTCACATGTTGTTTTTCAGAGGTAAATATGACGATACATGACATTACAAGCTGTTTAACTGACGTCTTTCCACGGTTGAAACACTGATGGACCGAATCAATGTGACATGATACGGATTTCGATAAGTTGTACTCTATCTTTTAACACACTTTCAGATGCTCATTCATGTTTATTTCGCGCTGTAACTGGTATTATTAAGGCGGAAGAGATCAAAGCGCCCTGCGCTGCTGCTTCTCTTGAGCTGCGCCAGAGCGATCTCACGCCACAGCGCCAAAACGGTATTTATGTTTTTGAATTTCGAAAGAAAATGGACGTAATTTGAAAATTTTGACTGTTTCATATCAATAGTGACAAAGGACAAAGATTATTGCGATGTTTTGGATGCGTGCTACAATGTTCCATTCATTCAAATGAAACAGGATGACTAATCGATTCTTGAGATTTAAGAATCGATATCGGTTCGTAAAAATGAGAATCGATTAATGTCGAGAAATCGATATTTATTACCCAGCCCTAATACATAACTATGTTTTCAGTGTTGTATAAAGACCTCACCTAATGAACCGTTAAGTTTTTATTACCTTAGAATGAGCCATTTCTATCTATAGGTACATACACCGCGGGTCCCCTTACATTGAAATGTGCCGACATGTTTCTACGGTGGCCCTAAATGGACAAATGCGTTTTGTTACTATGTTATTCTTCATGCAAGGAAGCAAGCTAAAGTCAGCGAGTAAAACACTGACACAATGATGAACAAGTAAGAATAATATTCGCAATAACATATCGTTTTATTGAATAATAAATTAAACATAATTTCTTAATTTATCTTTGTAAAGAAACCTCATTGCTAAACCGGCTACTCTCTGCTGTGTCAGATGATGACATCTTCCTGTCAGCCACCGCAACTTTTGTTTACTTTATGAATAACCTGTTAAAAAGTTGCATTTTTGGTTTGTCTACATTTTAAAACAGTTTGTGTTTGCTTTTGTGTGATACTGCATCAGTATAAAGTCCAAGACCAAGACTGTTGTATTTGGTCAGTGAAATAAAATGACTTGGTGCTCCTTTCTTTTTGAATTTGACTCAGATTGGGAGCAATATGTCTGGATGCATGAGGAATATAAGCTGTCAAACAGTATGATCATGTCAACGAAACTTCTCTTTCAACTAGAGGATCTCCTTGTCTCCCGCACAGATAAACCTGTTCTTATCACAATGATGATCAGCCTATAAATGATTAAAGCCACAGAAGGTGAGAGAAGGTCTTCATCTACTCTTAAGCCCAATTTATACTTCTGCGTCAAACTTACGCCATAGCTACGCCGTAGGCTGTGAGTAGCGCGCGCACCCTACAGCGTACCCTGACGTGCACCTCTCCAAAAATGTAACAACGCATCAATTCTACGTGGACGCAAGCGCTGTGATTGGTCTGCTAGAACCCCTCCCTCGGGTTTCACATGCTCCCTCTCCATGAGTAATTTCGCGTCAACGCGGACAACGACACAGAAGTATAAATGAAAACCAACGCGTAGTCTATAGCGTAGAGGCACCGGCGTAGGTCCGACGCAGAAGTATAAATCAGCCTTTAGGCCTTCTAGCAAAATAACATCAGCTCTTTACGCCCAGAGGATCTAGTTCTCACACCAGCCCAAACCGGTTCATTAGTAAATCACATTCTTCCTGACATATATCGATATTGTGCTGTATGTACAGAGCATCCTCAGTACCTGTCTTACGTCAGGATTATCACATTTCTACTTCTCTAAATAGACTAAAAAGTCTGGTCGATATCTTAGCAGTATGTTGTTGTTTTTTTTGTTTTTTTGTGGGGAGGTATTTTGTTATTTATTTATTTTTAATTATTTTTATTTTTAAATGACATGACATAAAGGTACATTTATTTATTTTTAATTTTACTTTATTTATTTTATAGATATAATATATGTATGTATTTATTTGTAATATATGTTTTAATTTATTTATCAATGAATCGTTCACAATATCCATCCATCCAGTTTAACTAGTAAAAATTCAAATGCTGCATATTGACTTTTGTGAATGTCATTGAATTAGATAACGAAATGTCAATCCAAGTGACGTTTATTTCGAATAAAGTTAGCCCAAGCACACTTTTCAAAAAACAAACAAAAAAAAAATCATTAAAAGTTTGTTCATAAGAATCTTGCATCATTTGTTTGCAGTTGCCTCTTGGTTTGATATTTTTCTATCTAGTGCAATGACATTCATAAATGTAGTATCATGCATAATTGAAGTTTTTTTTACAGATCTACTGTATGAAGACAGAATTGCATGTGAAACTCAAGGTAATCTGAAGAGAGATGCATAGAAGATATTCAACTGAAGGACAGGAAAGAATCAGCCTCGCTCTCACGATGGAGAAAATGTTGGAGTGGAGGTCAGAAAAGGAAAAGACAGCTAAGGGGTAGTAGAACTAGATAAGCAGAGCGTGTGTTTGGAGTAATAGAAGTCAGGGGAGTGGGCTGATGTCAGTGATGCATAGCCACCGGCTCATCAGCGACGGCCAGACTCGAGCTCCACCATTAGATTTTAATTCTCAATCAGGCCTGCGCTTCTCATTTTCCTGCAAATAATCACAGGGAAGAATGGCAACTCAAATGATTGTGTAGTAAAGTCTTAAGCTATTATTTAGCCGACACCATGGAGAAGACAGAAAGTCCTACGTGTTTTAAAGCAGAAGTTAAATTAATTTCAAATTACGCCGAGCGTAATGACTCCGACGCCCTGAGCCGTGACTACGAGGAGCTCGCAAATTTGATGCACAGTTCTGGCAGTCCAACAGCTTCGCTCTCGTGTTAACTGCATTTCTCAGCAGAGCGTCACCTGCAATGACAATGAGAATGATGAATAGCAGACTTAAGTCGGGCTCTTGGCTTTGATGTTGCTCTCTTCCATTCTTTCAGTTGTTGTTGTTTTGTTTTTTTTCTGAGATACTTAAAGGATGTTGTTGGCTGTTGCACTTCAGCTTTAAACTGCTGTAGAACTCAATGCATCTTGTACTTTTCCAAGCAGGTGCTGGGCTCCTGGATGAAATGAGCTCTTTTGTGTAAGGCTGGAGAAGTTTGCGATAGATATCATCAAAGCACCGCGGGAGATCTTCGAACACAAAACGCCCTGCACTTGTTGCACGCCTTGACGTCCGTGATTCATGAGTTCAAACGACTTGGTCTGCGGACGAGAGGCTCCGCTGCTCCGTTCTCCGCTAAGCCATTTGATGCTGGCGACTATGACAATGAGGTCAAGGAGCCTTCCCGGCAAGAAACAAAACTAATTACCTTAAGAACGCTTCTAAATGGCGCGTGACGCGGATGATCAGACAGCGCTGAAAAGCAATATTGGAAAATTAAATTTGACACAGCCTGCTGTATTTTCTTAAATCATTTCAAATCAATATAGCCAAGAGATTGAATCAAACCTCATCGCACTGACTCAGCTATAACATCCATCTTCTTTTACAGTGAGGAGATCTACCCATGGAGCTGCTCTCATAAGCTCTATTCAGTTAAGATTAGCTTTCTTGCCTTGCCTTTCTGTAAAGGAATTAGTGGATGTCTGTAATGTTTATTGACTTTTCGTACAGGATGAGAGAAACGTAGGAAATCGCAAACCTACTGCAGTTACACATTGCCGTCTCATTTAGCTGATATTGTTCAGCTAAGTAATTGAGCAGGAAATATTATGTTTGATCATATATCTGGAATTATTCGGGGGAAAAAGAATGATTCAAATTTCAGTCTGTCCACTCTGTACAATTTTATTTGTCTTTTTGACTATTTCTGCTCATGTAAAACATAATTTTTTAAATATTAATTCATATAAATATATGTATGTGTATAATCTTCAAAAGTTTTGGCTCAGTAAGATGTTTTTAAGAAATTAATACTTTTTTTTCCCCAAGGATGCATTAAATTGATCAAGTGACATTTATATGGTATAAAAGATATCTAAATATTTAAAATGCTCTTTTAAACATTCTATTCATCAAAGAATCCCACAAGTTTCCACAAAAATATTTAAATGAACTGTTTTGAACATTGATAAGAAATGTTTCTTGGGCAGCAGATCAGCATATTAGATTTCTGAAGGATCATGTGACACTGAAGACTTTTGAACAGATGTCTATAGATTAATTCAGTAAATTTATGTTGATGGTTGAGAGCAGATTCTCAAATTGCAAAAGGCTAGTATTACTTTTTCAGGGCATTTTATAAACGGTGAAAGTTACTGTAATCTTTCCTGGCACAGAAACAGGTACAATTAAAATAATAACAGTAGCCCAGCTCCTTATATCAAACTAATCCTGTCCAAATAGGGCTAGTCCCAGTTCGCACACCTCTTGTTGTGATATATTCTCCTGCCAGGTTTCTAGGGCTACCAGGCATGACACTGTGGCACAGCGTGGTCGTTCATCCTGGCTGATGTGTCTCGCTCGCCCTCTCTTCAGCTGGAGAGAGGAGCTAATCTCACCCCTCAATCTGGCCACCTGTCAATGGGGTCAACGCTTGTCAAACCCTCTGTCTTCACCTCCCTCCTCCCGCTGCCTCACACGGCTGATAAAAGGGCCCGCGGAGGCTCCAGTCCTCAATGGAGCGTAGAAGAGAAGAGGGGTCTTATCAGAGCAGGACCGGAGGGTCTCAGTCCATGACCGTACAGGTTAAAAGACTGAATGATCACAAAGCGACGAGCCACACCTAGCTCACATCCTGATGCGTGGTCATACTAGATCCTTTTTTGTGTGTATTACACATTTAGTAAATGCAAATGTCTTTTGCATTTTTGCATTTCATTTTTGAACGGTAGTGTATTTCATTTGAATATGAAGTATAGCTTCATAACTGTTGAATGAAGTGTGGCCTGATTGGTCTGTTGTTAGTGACGTCCATTGCAGATGCGATGTTACTGCAATAAAAGTGGGAGAGTCTCCTCTTTTTAGATGTACACTTTTGTTCATTATCCAAATGTCAGTCTGAGAGCGCTCAAACAATGTCCTTAAGGGGCAGCAGTTGGAAAGTGTTTTAAAGTTGCACTTTCAAGTGCTTTAAACACATTGGAAGGGCTAAAATTGCATGGGGTAAATAATAGATTTTCACAGACGGAGCCAGACTTGCTGTTTACCGTTTAATAGCTATTAAACTATTCTACTGCCTTTCTTTTAAATTCTTGTTAGGTCAAGAAAAGGCTGCAAGCCACTCTGTCAATACAGAACAGCCTTTAACATTCAGCGCTTTGTGAGTTAAACTGCTCTCTTTCACCAGGTGCTGTTGTGCAAAGTTTTGTCCAAACCAACCATGATTGTGACAAGCAACAATAAGTTTGCTGTATTTTTTGGTTCCTAACTTGGCGTCTCACACTGAATAGCCATGGAAACCCTGGAAATATTCGATAATTTTAAATCTGGTGAACAGACTAATAACAGACAATTATTTTTAGTTGCATTTACATTAGAGAAGTTAGGCTGGTTATGTTCTCATATGGATAATTGTTCTGAATTTTGTGTAAATTCGATTGTTGCTTGTAATGCGAGTTGTGTTAGTACTGAGGGTTTTGCTATTATACTAAGTGGATATGTATGGTAATTTTTAGTCTAGTTTGTGCAGTGTTCATTTACAGTGCAAATATTCTAGTGACTCAGTTATTGATTTTCATGTATGTTTGTTTTATTAAATCCAGACACTTTGCTTTGCTTTAATTGCTGATAATTTACTAGCATTACATGCAAAATCTTTAAATGCACGCCTGTGAACAGGACTGTATATGAAGCCACACATCTACTGCTTTATTTAGAGGGCTTTAAAATGTCATAAATCATGGGCGCTTGATCTATATCTGGCTTATTTTTATTAGTGGCTTGACAGTGCGTCTAATGTAGCGGATTACAAGTGCTGCAATTCTTAGCCTGCAAAATCCTCCCACCCAGACTTAATGCAATTCCATTTGTTTTCTTTCTTTATCATCCTTTAAAAAGAAACATTTTATCAGCCTCAAATTAAGCAACGGACACGTAGCAATTAAAAACAAATACATCTTGTGATCGTCCCTCACAAACCAGTCGCTTTGCTTTTATTGCGCACTTTGTCAAAGTAACATTTGGGCTAAATTATCACTGTAGTCATTCAAATGCTCTTGGGAACGGGCGGTATTGTGAGCTGAAAGTGAGAAAGGAACAGTAAAAAAAGAAAGTAAATATTCGTATTTCCAGGGTGTAGTTAAATCTGTTTTTTAAGTGCTTTATCTTGAGCAGTGTGTGCCGTTTCTTAGCACCGTGTCTCAGCACTTTATGTCTGACTGTCTTCTGCAGGATAACAATGTCCTTTACAACGTCTCATAATGAACACAGTCAGGCGCGTATGCAAACAGAAGCATGCTCAGTCGTACAGTCTCTGGGTATTTGCATGTTTTCAGTAAGAACAGAAGCAAGTGTTCTGGCACTTTTGGAATGAGCAAAAAAAGCTTGCTTATGATGTAATGTTGCGCCGCTCTTATAAAATCTGATTAGAGGAAAGATTTATGGTTTGAAAGCAACGCCAATGACACTGCTTTGCCAGAGCAGCTTAAAAAAAGACATTTTCAAACCACTAAATCTTTCATAAATGTGCACAGCGTGTTTAAATTTCTGCATTTTAGAGCAGACTTCAGGCGACTTTTGTAATGAGCTACTGTTGTCATTAAACACAACACATTTAGGTTGCTGTACATGTGTGTCCATATGTAAATATGAATATTTTAAAGGAGGACATGATTTTTTTGTAGGTTCTGGTTTCAACGGCTGTATTAGAGAAAAGTTATAATTATATAATGCAATACAATCTACTAAACAAAGAGGTGATTATGGTTCTTAACTCTTTTCCAGCCAGCGTTTTTTTTTTTTTTTTTTTAAGTTGCATATAGAAACCGCCAGCATTTTTATACATGTTTTGTCATGTTAAACTGCTACTTGTTGGAAAGAAGTAGTTTGTTATTGGTAAAGCTGCACTGTTGAGCATTATTTGCATGTTGTCATGAAGTTAGATATTTCTGAATGGAGCAGAGAGGAACTTTCTTCACTCAGGGTTTAAATGAGGAGCTGCTCATCAGTGTCAATATTGTTTGTCATTTGATTTTGGATGGCGGACAAAAAAGCTGATGTAATGTGTCGTGTTTGGACTGGATTACAAAGTGCTTTGTTTGCATTTGCTTGTTAGTTAATCCTATCGATTGGAGTGATCCCAGGGTCTGCGATTTCATGAATATACATGTAATGGTTTTCTGATGTATTTGTTTTACGTGCGTTGCAAGAGATTTGCAACACCGGCACGGCAATTACGTTTTGGCTGGACACGAGAGATTTGGTTTTTAAATGTGTTGGGCTAAAATTGACATGTTTGGTTATTTTAATTAGAGGCTTTTGGAAAGACTTCTAAAGTGGGAGGGGTTTGTGTGTTAGCACGTTTGCATGCTCTCACGCTACTCTCTCACGCTGCTGTCGGACACTTGCTGATGAATAGCTAGCGTGCCGGCGGCTGACAGAGATAGATGTGACGCGTCCTCATCTCAGTTTAACGGGCGAACGGAAGGATCCCTGCTGACCATGCTGAAGGTCAAACGGCACAAGTCCTCCTGTCCAATCACAGCACAGGGACGGGCTCGCTGGAGAGTGTGCGTGATCGCTGGAGATTATTGATTGGTCCGCTTTCACCTGGCGGGAAAAGGTGATGATTTGGTCACACACTGTTTCTCACCGGCTCTCTCATGCACACACAGCTAAATGACATGCACATCGGCATGAGCATGCTAACAATAACGTCATGCCATGCACTTAACCCCACGTCCTCTTTCTCCCACTTATAGCATCGGACACAAACAATGTGGGCGGCACATGACAGCGTCTGCTGCCTCGGCATATGCTTGCGTCAGCTTTATACAGCAGCCATGTTACCTGACCTCTAGCACCTCTAAACAAAGGAAAATCAGTTATTGTTTAACGCCCAGAGGCCTGACATGATTATCTGTCTTTTAATAAAACCTTTCCCGTGGCTTTCGTTAAAAGAGGTATTCACGGTATTATGTTTGCCATGAAATTTAATTAAAACTCTATGGGTGGGTTTCAATGACAGATTATGCCTATTCCTAGATTAAATAGTATTTCAATGAAGAGTCGCCCTTGACGGTGTAATTCAGCGCACAGGCTTAATCTGGGGATGGGAAACTGTCCTATATGGATGAAATTAGGTCATTTCCTGGTCACCATTCACAGTTACAGTTCAGCGGGAGGCATTGAACAGGAGAAGGAGTGGATACAGCTGTGAAATAATGAGAATAAGGCCCTGATTTTGTAAGATCCCCCACAAACAGTATATTGTAGTCATTTGCATTTGAAAATATTCTTTGTGCAAGAATTGTATACTTAACATTTGTAATTCTTTCATTTGTTTTTAACATTGATAAATAATATGAAATGTTTCTTAATCATAAAAACAGCATATTAGAATGATTTCTGTAGGATCATGTGAAGATTGGAGAAATTATGCTGAACATTCCTGTTTGCATCTCAGGAATAAATTTAAAATGTAAAACTGTTATTTTAAATTGTGATTATATTTTACAATATTACTGTATTTTAATCAAGTAAATGCAGCCTTGTTGAGCGGATGAGACTATGAGAAGCTCAGACTTTTGAATGCATAAAGAGTTTGAAATAAGTGGGATTTTGAAAATCAATTAGAATATTTTTTAAAACATGATCTGAGAGCAGTTATTAGATGTCATTGACCAAAGTTTGAGAGTTTTCATTTAAAATATAATTGATTTCTTTGTATTTTTCTCAGTTCACCGTTGACTCCTACCTAATGTGTTGTTTCATCAAGCACTGCTCAAGGTTTAATGCAGCTTATCAAAGTGTTTTTATTCCGCGTATTTCAAAGGTCTCGAACAGAGCAGATATGTAAAAGGCCCCAGAATAACCTTGTTCTCGTTTCCCCGTGTCTGGTCGAGCTGCTTCTCTCTGTGTGGGCTGTGAGGCTTGTCTTGTGAGGCCTCTGCTGTCGGTCGCTGCCAAAAACGGGATGTTGCAGATCGTGTGTAAACAAGAGACCCGAGTAAGAATGCAATTAAGAGGCTTTGCAACAGTTGGCATGCAAAAGGCATTAGTGTGCGTTTGCATTTCAAAGCCATTTGGATTTGGAATAATATTAGCTCTGTGAAGCGCTCCCGGGGCGCCGGGCATACGTCGCATAGATCTTAGCGACTAGGGCTGACTGTGGTCATGACAAAGAGATGATGTGGCTTCCTCCCGGGATTCCAGAGTTCTCTGTCTCACCGAGATGAAAGAGAGAATTAAAATGGATGCGTTGGTCCGTGTGTCTCACTGCCAGGTATCGGTCGTCGCTTCGCCTCGGTCTACTTTTGTCTCCAAGCCAGCCATAAACAGATATAGTGAGATTTATTGATAAAGAATCTCCTGGAGGAATCCGGCTGTCATCGCTAACGCCTTGCTTGCGCGGGTAATGTAGAGTATCGACCGTGGGCATGATTCTGCCACGGTTTTCATATGACGGCGCTCCCGGAGGAGATCCGCCCCCGATGAGACGCGTTCTGCAAGGTTTCCTCCGCACAGACATTCTCCAGGCACGCTGATGGCTCCGCGGTCCTCCTCAGATGCAAACACGAATCCCTAGAGAGGCCTGGGTTTGGGTAGAGGGCGATGTTGGAAATGGTGACGGGTAGTACATGGGAGGGGATTTTTAGGGGGTTTATGGGAATGAACGGACACGGAGAGACGTGTCTTATTTGCCACCTTCTCCCCCAGCTTTCACTGAAACCTAATATCGCGCATCACTACATGAATATTTCATGTTTCACTCACGAATAGCAAATGCTGCCGTTCTCAGACAAGGGCACAGACAGCCTGTGGTCATTCCCGTCTTACTTGAATCCGAGCAAATTTCATCCACGGTTAATGGTGCGCCTGAGCCGGAAGATCAAAAAGTACATTATGGCTCCGTCTGTTGTCACTGAGATTGGGAAAGCTGATTTGTCTTCTATAGGTCAGGTGACTTATTTAAATTCAGCTCTTTGCTGAATATGGAAAAGAAAGAGAATGAGACACAATTTAAATTCCATTTGTGAGATTTCAGAGATAAAATGGTCCAAAGACTACATTCAAAGGGAAAGTTCACGCAAAAATGAAAATTCCTTTATTATTTATTCACCCTCATGTTGTTCCAAACAGGAATGACATTCTTTCTTCTGCAGAACACACACACACAAAAAAAAGTTATTTTGAAGAATGTAGATTGTGAATAAATGATGATAGATTTTTCATTTGATTCCGTCAGTCAGATCAGAGTTCACTGATGGGTTTGAAATGCATTTAAAGGGTTAGTTCACCCAAAAATGAGAATTCTGTCAGTAATTACTCACCCTCATGTTGTTCCAACCCCGTAAGACTTTCGTTCATCTTCGGAACACGAATTAAGATATTTTTGATTAAATCTGAGAGCTGGATCACTCCTCCATAGGCTTCTGAGCGATTGGCTCAATCTTAAGTTTATCAAGCGACGAGAATACTTTTTGTGCGCAAAAAAAACTAAAATATCGACTTTATTCAACTAATCATTTCCATCTCGGTCGGCCTCGACCGTATGGCTTCCGTGGTGGATGTCACACGCATCACACACATGACCAGCGTCGACCAATAGGGACCCTATGTGTGACGCAGCCCTACTGACGAGGCCAACAGAGATGGAAATGAATAGTTGAAATAAAGTCGTTATTTTTGTTTGTTTTTGCGCACAAAAAGTATTCTCGTCGCTTGATAAACTTAAGATTGAGCCACTGTAGTCACTTGGACTATTTTAACGATGTCTTTAATAACTTTTCGGGAGAACAACTTTCAATCCCTCAGAAGCCTATGGAGGAGTGATCCAGCTCTCAGATTTAATCAAAAATATCTTAATTCGTGTTCCGAAGATGAACGAACGTCTTACGGGGTTGGAACAACATGAGGGTGGGTATTTACTGACAGAATTTTAATTTTTGGGGTGAACTAACCCTTTAATGTCAAAGACAGGGAGCTGGGAAACACACATACAGAAGTCCAGATGGTTGAATCATTGTTTGGTATCACAGGGTGAACGTCACACCAAGTATTCTGTGACAAAGGGGGTTTTGGGTAAAGCGCTTGCCTGGCTGCACTTGGCTGGAGAAGATGCAAGGCCGTTGAAATATGATTTCTGTTGCCGGTCGTGATATGGCTGAGAGGAGCGGTTGATTCCTCCGTGCAGTTTGTGCTGAGTGGAGCTGTTCCACACATACATTCAGCTTTATCTGTTCCCTGCACTGCACACTTTCCCTGTCAGAGTTAAACTGAAGGAAGTTGTACACCACCAGTCAATTGTTTGGACACGCCCACTCAATTTAATCTGTTTTTCATATTTTATAATAAAGGGAAAATGATCAAAACTGTGAAATAACACAAATGGAAGTTTTGTGACAAAATTCATACGATCATATTCATATGCTAAAGTATGAATCATAATCATGAGTATGTTATATTATTTTTGGATTGCATTGCTTACAATAATACTTCCAAATATTTAAGCATCGACCTTTAAATTCAATGATTTTTAAGATCACATGAAACAAGTCAGGTGTGTCCAAACTTTTCACAGATTCAAGATTTGTATTTGTCACGTGTACAGTTATATGCAGATACAACCAGCAGTGAAATGTAAATTGTGTTGTATGTTGTATGGTGTGTGTCATGATTTGCTGTGAATTATTTATTTTATCCTAGATTACTGTGCAGTTTGCATACATATCAATATGATCCTGTGGCAGTTTCAAATGATTGCTCTGTTTTTTTGGGTCTCAAACCGTCAGATTGGTACAAAATATTACATGTTTATGTCCATATGGCAGACTGGTAGGAGAGGTCAGCCATTGAAGCTACATATGGATTTGTGGAAATGCTTAGTCAAAGAGTCATGAGAAGCATTTCTGAAAGTTCACGTTTTCTTTTCTCTATTTTTCTTTTTTTAATAGTTGACTTATGGTGGTAGAAATTCCTTTTAGTGTAAACTTTTTATTTTCACCTCCAGTTGTGTCGGTTCTAGACTCCACGGTGTTTGTTAGTTCTTCTGTCTTCCATAATGACTTATTTTCATAAATGACAGCATCACAATGTTTGATTAATGGTGGGCTCTCCCATGATGACAACAACACATGTTTGTAAAATCGACATGAAATCAAAATTCACCCTATTTACTTGTTCCTAGTCTTAAGGTGCGTTCACACCAAGAACGATAACTATAACTATAAGCGTCCACACCAGCGGACAATATAAATATCGTTCTGTTTATTCTAAGCTCACGCTGCAGTTTTGTCATCTGCCGCTTTAAATGCTCAAGCTCTTTAAAGCAGGATGGATTTTGATTGGCTGTCGATGTTTTTTATCATTCATCAGCTGGAAAAATCGTCCTGAAAGAGATTCCAAAGATATCGTTTCTCTCTGCTATTATCGTTACAGTTGTGGTGTGGACTGGGAAGATTTTTAGAACTATATCTTTATCTTTATTTTTATCGTTATAGTTATAGCCCTTGGTGTGAACGGTCCTTAATTGTGAATTAATAATGATTTAATTGATTATAAAAAGTGACTATAAAAGAAGAGGCATGTTTTTCTGCTGATGTCACCAAATCAGTCTTATTTTTCATTATTTCACCTCAATCAAATTTTCACCATCTGATAATTTCCTGATGTGTGAAATTCAAAATTTTGTCTTGATCCACATATTGTCTGACTTGTAGAACAGCAGCGTTTGTTCACGTGCGTGTTCACTTCTGTGAGGTCCCAATGCAGACACATCTAAAGATGGAGCTTTAGTATGAAAGTATGAAAGTAAAAGGCCGATTGAAACATGCATGTCTTTCTGAAGGCTACTTTCCTACACCACCGCTGCTGTATTTGTTTCTGGTGGCGCAGAGGCAGATGGGTGAGGACACACTGGCTTTCTGCAGCTCACACTGACTAGTGAAGACTGAAACGCCTCAGGCCATGCCTGTAACCACAGGGAAACTGTCCGATGTGAACTTCTTTACTAATACAACTGCTCATATTGCCCAAACACATACACCACCTTACCGACAGTCTACTATGCTTGATATCAATGAGTTTGACAGTGTTTATTTTATGAAAATAGACTGCCCTGTTTTTGGTTTACAAATGCAATCCATGGGAGTATATCTAAACATAAATGTGTGAAAAGCATAATGAAAATGGCTTTCAGGACTCCATAAGGATAGTCAGAAGCCAGTTGTGTGATCTCACTGTGTCTTATGCCTCTTGATTATATACATGAGTTTGTATGCCTTGCAAGGGAAAACATTTGTTTTTCTTTTGTGAAATATTGAATGTTGTTGCAAATTCTGCTGATTTAAATATGTAATTTAGCTGGCTAACATGTCACATTTGTGAGAATGATTTGTGATAGTCTTGGAAACATCAGTTAGAATGGGAAAATCCTAAACAAATCACTGTATGCTATTATATGCTGCAAAATTTGGTTTATGAATTTATAGCTGTCATAGTTTCATTATAGCTGTATAGTTTCCAGCTGTATATTTGCATAACCTAATACATTTGGTGTTTAATGAAAAATGTAAGTGCTGTTTCATATGGCAGAAAGAAATATGTTTTTATCATACATCAAATTTACAAAAACAAGTACAATTTATTTATTACATTTAGTTATTTATTTTAAAAAAATATTTCTGAAAGAAAAATATCACCTTGTAATATATAAGGTTAAAAAATGATTAGGTGGTATTATTATTTTTTAAAGACAATATCACTTGAGTAATGTATATATATATATATATATATATATATATTGCATTTTATATGTTATGTTACATTTTTTAAAGCAATTTTTATATATCATTAGAAAAGAGAAAAGAAAACTATTGGTCTGATCCGACCACACTGTAAAAATTGATTTTGTGGTGAAGTAAATACTACTGAAAAAAAACAATGTAATTTACATGAAAAAGTTAGTTCAGGCAAGAATAAAAAAAACTAAGTAAATTCCATATCAGTACTTAATTCAAGCGAGTAGAAATGAAAGCGTAAATATCAACTTAATAAAATTAAGTAAAAATTACTCAAGTTTTCTGATACTGGGGTTCCCATCATGCACTGGACCTTGAATAATTAATGAGGTTGATTTTTCACTGGTTTCCAGCTGTATTTACACTGTTTTATCATTGCTTTTGTTGTTAGGATTATAGTAACTTGCCATTTTGTGACATTTCGAGTAAATTTTCTGCTCAAAAGGACACATTCAAACACAAAAACGATCCATCAAATGTTACCGTCATTGTGTATTTTCTACCAAGTATTGAGGTCTTTGCATTCACATGATGTTTAACATCTGACATGATGTAGTATAAATTACTTAGAAGTTCTAAGTAAAGCACATACTGGTATAATATAATATTATTGTTTGAGTGAAATGTAATGCAAAGGAAATTTCAACTAAATTGATATTACTCAACCTTTTACTAGCCAAGTTAAAATGTCTTATTTTCTTTGTTACTTTCACTTGACTCGGTTAAGTAAAGTTGACTTAATTCCAAATTCCAAGTAAATTTAACTTAAATATTTCTAATTAAAGCTACTGATAAATATGTTTAGCTTTTTACTTGGCAAATCGTTGTAAATTTACTAGCATTTTCTGAGTAAAAAAAGTTAGCTAGCTTTTTTCAATCAAATCCTACTAAAAAAAAAAAATCTATATATATTGTGCTCTGGTTTATTCAGCTTGTTTCTGAATGTTGCTGAATTGCACTTGCGATGGTTTTGTTATCTTTTTACTAGTAGAAGCCACAGAAACAAGATGCTTTACTTGCCATGAACGTTCTGACACGTGGTTTGCTCGTCACTTCTTCGCCTCCGCATTTACTAATGCACTTCTACCTTTCTCTTGCAGTGCATAAAACGGTTTAGTGCTCACCCATAACTTGGAAAGAGTTGCATGTTCATACAGGGTCTTGACAGCTATCCAAAAAGACGCGTGTAGATCGTTTTCTGTTGCTCTCGGCAAGAGGTCCAGGAAGAGAACAGACGGCTTTTAAATCAATAACACCCCAAGTCTGGACGAAATTGAAAGCGATTACATGTTCAAGCCAAGTGTTGATATATGAGATCTATTGACAGTGTCATGACAGCAGCACTGAAGTCGGCTTTGTTCCGGGCCCAAACGCACAATGCAGTTCCCGTTTACACCTCCTGCACGGCTGAAAGTGCTTTAATTAATTATTGGAAAGAGCCCGGTCTCTTTATTTCAACGTCCTTTGTTGCCCTTTCCCTTTAAAGTTATTTGTCTCCGGATGACCCTAGATTTCACAGCACATTGCCTTTGCCGTGTTTCTCTGAGAGGGACTCCTTTTTTGCTGACAGAGAAAGAAATGTGATCTGTTAAATAAGTCATTCCCAAACGCTCACTGAGGTTTCGCCACCAGCAAAAGCGTCAAATGTGCTGAAAAGGCACGCAAGTGAGGCTAAAATAGAGAAAAGTAAGTTCTGTCGCTCTTTCTCTCTCTCTGCCCTGAAGATTTTAACCTGATTATGAAGAACAGCATCATTTCAGAGGCTGAAGTCAATATTGTTTATCTCTCATCAGAGACAATGAAGCGTCCAGGGTTTGGAGCATCGTCATCACAGGAAAGTTTAGACTGTATAATGGAAGATATGTTAATGCAGTCAGGTTCGTGGAAAGCCAGCACCCGAGACACATGTAACGTGATTCTGACACACTCATGACACTTCATTACGATGATGGATCCATGTGGTCTGCAGAAAGGGAACATTATTGCTCCGTTCTGGAATATAGTGAGCTGCCTAGCTAGACAGTATGTTAAAACATCATAGGCAAACTGTAAGGAAGCATGAATCATGCTTCATTAAGTCAAAAGAATCAGATAACCAGTCAGTCTAAAAATAAGCACAAAATGTTGATTATAAATATACTCTTATTTCATTCAATTATACAAATGATGGATGAGCATCTTAATCAAATAAAATATTTAGCCAGAATTTATGCAATATTTGTGTGTATATTTAATATATTTATTTACCTAATAACTCTTTTCACAAATTCCTGTTTTTGTAGTTTGCACAGAGATGATAACGGTATTGTTTTCAATAAGGGCGCTCTGATCTGGGTTTTTGCGTCCGGTTACGATCACTGGAGGCAGTATTTGCCGATACCGATCAACAAAATAAATAATACTACATGATAAATAATACTCTCTTATAGTGGTATAAATGTGGTATGAAATAACCACATTTATTAAAGTGGTATGAAATAAATAATTATAAGAAAAACAGGAGTCTTTATCAACAGAAAGTAAAACCACTGCATAGTCACTGTATAAATGAAATATAGATTAATCCTACTTAATCTACTAACGAGCAGTGAGTGATTTTTTTCTTAGTCTTTTGATTAACATTGAAACAGAAGTCAGCAGGTTTATTAGGCAACTGTCACTTTAAGACTGAATGCACAGATCTAATATACTGTTACACATGCAACTTATTTCCCAATATTGTTTATGTTCACTTAAGATATATCCGATGAGCGACTCACCAAGCCAGTCGTTTTGAAATATTTCTGTGTGTATTTGACCGTTTAGGCGTAAACCTGAAACCCAAAGTTCACTTTGCTTGTCCATGTTCCACTCCGTCTCGGAGCGCGCGCACAGAAAGCTTGGGTAACAGTATCTCCTTCACGGCTTTATGCAGTTTTAATAACTTTTTATTATCGAGCACGTCCTGCAGTTTAGCAACAGTATTTTATGACAATCACTGATCTGATTTGATATTAAGTTTGGGCTTTTAGGGAGGAACGAAAGTGCACCGCTGTGAAGGAAAGAACTGCACTAACATCGCACAGCTCTAGTTACTTGCTGTCGTCTCTGTAGGTTTGCCATTGTTGTTGCAGTCTCTCCAAAAAGACGTTGCTAATTTATTATCCTTTTCACCTGGTAGAACTGCAAGTCCAGGCCTTCAAAACTCTGTCGTCGTATACATAAACAGCCAAAACACATAAAGAGTTTTCAGATTTTAGTTGAAAACGGTGTTGTGTAAACGGCCCCTAATGCTCCCTCCAAGGGTGTATCTGTATGATCAAATGTACAGTAACATCTGTAATGTTGTGAAAATATTATTGAAATGTGTCATTGTATATATATTTACAATGTAATGTATTCCTGTGATCAAAGCTGAATTTTCAGCATTATTACTCCAGTCTTCGGTGTCACATGATCCTTCAGAAATCATTCTAATATGATGATTTGATGCTCAGAAAACATTTCTTGTTATTATCAATGTGGAAAACATTTTTGCTGCTTATTTATTTAATTAATTTGTGTGTGCGCGTGTGTGTGTGCATGTGCGTGTGTGCTTGCGTGCGTGCGTGCGTGTGCGCGTGCGTGTGCGTGTGTGTGTGCGTATGCGTGTGTGTGTGCGCGTGTGTGTGTGTGTGTGTGTGTGTGTGTGTGTGCGTGTACGAAACCCCTAAAGGGAAATTGTGATGGTAAAAAAGTACATTAAAATGAGATGAGAAAAAAAAAATATTTCAATGCTTTTACATTCTCTTGCAAAACTTTTGCATGAGGCAGGTCACTGGGTTTCTGAACAGATCTGACTAAATCAGTCTTTTGTTGTCTTTCATTTGTTTATGACAATTGAATTCCTTGTTTAACTACAATAGTTTCTGTTGAATTCATTTATTTACTTGGTCTTGTGATGCATGGAAGCACTGAAACCCTGACCACGGCTGCTGCTAGATGACTGCTTATTACTACCTGGTCTATCTTGTAATCTCGCTCTATCTTGGCCAGTCTGTAGATGTTTTTGGGGTTTTTTTGTGCTTTGGGCTGGATTAATGTGGCACTTTTCAGAGCTCTTGTGTTTTTGTCTAGCGCTGTGGCAGCAGTCAGTAACCGTGATGCATGTTGGGGAATTAAATTACTACTTGGCTGCAGTTCTCTCTCAAATTCATCTTTTTACTCTACAAGTTTATTTATTTGCTACTTCCTTGCTGCACATTTACCAAAAGTAAAAATCGCTCATGGTTAAGTAATAATAGCCATAATAAATAGATTAGTCTTTCTTCAGGAGAGTGATGCAACTGTTATATCAGAGCAAAACATCTCAAAGCATTTCCAGAGAGGCAGAGCGCCCATGAAAGAAATCTGGGTACTCGTTTCCCAGCACTCCTCTTTAATTTAGATGAAAGAGGAGATTTCCTAATCACTTACAGCCCTCTTACTTATTTTTAACTCGTGTTTCAAAATTTAGAGTCTCTTCAGTGGTGTATCCATTTTGGCCACAAAAGCAGCTGAACTGGACCAGAAAACGAGCAGTAGATTTCATGATAATGTGTGTGGTTGATATGAGCTGCATCCTGGACAGCAAATAAAGTTATTTTTGTAATAATATTTATTAATATTTTATTCAGCAAGAATGCATGAAGAATGAATCAGTGACAGTAAATACATTTATATTTATACAGAAAATGTTTTAAATAAATGCTATTTATCCAAAAATGGATAAATATCAATTTATCAATATATATGATATTGAGCAGCAGAACTGATGATAAATGTTTTTCAGTGGAGTATTCACTGGAGTATTCAGTGTTCAGCCAATTTCTAAATATTAGTTTTATTAAATTTTTACAGTATTTTTCTGTATTTTCAAAAATAAAAGTAAGATTGGTGAGCATAAGAGACTCATTTTATAAACATTAAAATCTTATCGACCTCAAACTTTTGAACAATAGTGTATATCAACCAAACACTTGCATATTATATAAACAGGAGTAAGTTGGTGACCTTCACCGCCACATTGCTCCCTTTATTGCCACATCAGCACCGAGTTCCAGCCGTGCCAAACCGCCTGACAGCCGGGCTTCCTCGCCAAACAAAGAAGGCCGACCGCGGACGTTCTGACAGGGCAAACACACAACTTAATTAACGCCTGTCACGATCCTCTGATTAAGGGAAAGATGAATCTGTGCCGGGATTCATTGAGCAGGGTGGAGAAAGACAAACAAAAGTATTGGAATATTTCAGGTTTGCAAACAAAGTCGCAATCTGAGATGAAATTAATGCAACGTGTGGGGAAGGGTGAGGAATTTGAGTTTCTGACACTGAAAGCCAGTAGATTTTCCCACTGGTGAGTAGAATTAAGCCGTAACATCAAACCGTAACGGTCTTGTAGGGATGGGAATGGTGAGGGATGCCGATTCCACTCAACTTTATTAATGAATTTGTTCATGAGTTTTGAGGAAGAAGGAATGCACAGTGTTTGGGAAATAACTCATATAAAATATACTTCTTGGTTGCAACGTTTTTTTTTTTTTTAAGTTCAGCCTGATTTGCTATTGTTACTCACTCAGAAAGTGAGTGAGTGACAGAATATCCTTTACAGGACATCCTACATGATTGGACAGGAGATTTTTTTGATTTTTCTAGTAAAATGCTCAAAGCTGTTAAAAAAATTTTATTAAAAATTATTGTGTTTCATAGTACATTTCTAAAACTGCAATTGTAAGCTATCTAAACACAGAGATCCTCCATTGCCTTAAAATAGCAAAAGCTACCCTGAGAAAATGGCAGATGGCGACAGTTACCAAGGCAGGATTGGTTCGTGATTGGTTAGGCAGGCCTTATCAGAGGAACAATGAATCACGTGGGACGATTTGTCGATTCACATTCACAGACGAACACTGATCACGACAATGGCTCTGATGTTCATATTGCATATTTTACGTTCTAGAACCAAACATCATGGCAGTCATTTCAGTAATTGTTATTAAAATGAATCTGTTCTCGATTCCCAGTGCACCAACACTGTCTATCCCAGAGTATTTGTATTGGCTTTCTATGAGCAGAGTTCATCGGCACCTGTCTGCAGGTCTTCCATAACAATGTCTCATCTGTACCCGTCATCTGCACATGTCTGTTCATCTCTCTAGCCTTCAGCCATTGATTTCAATATTGCAACAATATATTATTTGTACTACCTGTGAAAGATGGACAGCTCCTGCGGAGATGGAGTTCAGTTCTTACAGCTCTCTCTCTGTGGAAGAGGAGGGCGGGAGGTTTTGATACGACTCAAATGGTTGGTTGGAGACTGAACTCTGACCTCAGGGAAAACAGCAGGGTTTCGGTACGTGAGATGATTCCTCCATCTCAAAGGAACTTCACGTTGTCCATCAACTTTTCTCATTTATCACCGTTAGGGAACTGGGAAACTGTTAGTGGGGTTAATTAGCCGCAGTGCTGAGCTATTATTGTGTGCTGTAGAGTATAAACCGGGGAGCTGCGTTAAAAGCCACCGCCTGCAAATCATTTGTGTTCCATAAACAAAATATGCTAAATGCTCAGCATGTGAACTTAGCATGTTTGATTTGGTATGTTGATGTAAGAAAAAAAACAACATCCCATAGATCAGGGCGCTTCAACGGGGGGTCCCTGACCCATAGGGGGGTCCATGGCGGGACTGTAGGGGGTCCACAAACTATTGTTGGATATTTTGTGAAAGAATGGAAATGTTCTGAATGTGTTTACTTCAACCAAAGATAAAGCTAAGATGTTAAAGTTCAGCTTAATGTTTCATTGATTTTAACTTTTTATATTAATATACAATTTATTTTAATATACAAGTTTATGAGCCTGTACTTCGAAAATGAGTAATATCAATGCCTTGTAGACATTATAACAAAGTAAACAGATTAATATGGTACCACACTCATGCCAATAAAGGCCAGGCTTAAAATGCAACATTTATTATTTATTTACAATATCAATTTTATATATGTATAACGAGGCTGTCTCTCTGTTCACCAAGGGGGCCTTGCCATGAAAAATAGATTTCTGTTGTAGATCATCCTTTTTTTTTATGCCAATGTATAATAATAATAATAATAGTAATAGCAGACAGAAACATCAGATTAGGGTTTTGCATCATTCAAAACTGAATTGAGAAAGCCTTTTAAATTCCTGAAGAAAGAAAATAGTGTGTAGAATTGTCATTTGAATTAGAATTTGAGGAAGTACAATTACAATAAATTATACTGGAACTAGAAAAGGAAAGTTTGTTAAGACACTTGAAAGTTTATAAATGTTCTCTTTTTTTTTAGGTTTAATTGGCATTATAGTTATACAGACTAGTGGATAAATAAATTAACTTTCATTTTATTTTCCTGGGTGGAAGAACACGTAATGTGTTATGAAATTATTATTAAATCAGGGATTGAACCAGAGCCAATTTTTAAATTCTGAATTTTGCCCAACCCTGGAACAAAGCCTAATGGATTCAGGAATAAAGGAGCATTTTTTGTCGTAACATCCTAAACCTAGAAGATGAAGTGCTGTAGACTTTTTTCATGTTTTTAATGCAGAATGGATAAGCGTGGTAAACCAGAGTTGAGAGTACTACACTCATATTGGCAGCTGAAATAATAATAGAATTTGTTAGTTGGCACTAAAATGACTATTCCAAGACAGATGTAGACCCCCCAAATCAAAGACTTCATAAGATCATAAGTATATTTTTAGCACTATTCCATTATTATTGCAGAACAATCTTGCACATGTTGAGAATTGTGTGCTTGTTTGTGTCTTGGATGCATTTTTAGTTTATCAGTGAGTTGTAGCGTCAACCTGGTGGCACCTCTGATCTGGCATCACCAGGTTTGGATCTCACACATCTCAGATCGCAGCCAGTCGAGGAAATGCAATATTCCATTGTGTCCCCAATCGAGCGCGAGCAGCAGCCTCGATCCCTGGCGAGGACGAGTGCCACTGCGTTTCTGGAGTAGATCCCGGGTGAGTCCAAGCGGAGGACGCGTCTCTCCTCCTTCCCGTCTCTGTCGGATCATGTATTCCGGATGGGGCCCACGTGTCGTGGAGGAAGCATGAAACGTTCCATCATTCCTTCCCCACCGGGGCCTCGCTGGCAGAGGAGGGGCGGCTCCTGGAAGCTCCTGCCTGGGATGTGACCTTCACTCCCTCTCGTAGTAACAAAAGGTGGAGCGCATGTGGCGCTTTCCTCCCTGGCTGTACTTTTTGTCTCATGATAAAATGAAGAAAAGCACTGCATTGTTCGTTGAAATTTGGCAGATGGCACAGGAAACATCTTGTTTCGAGCGATCTTTAGCTTTGTGGGTCCAGAGCTTTACTGTATGCGACTTGTTTTGCTTTTGTGGTTTTAATTAATCTGCAGAAGCAGCTATTAATTGCCGTCGCTGTCCGTCTCGCGCACGAGCTGTAATGTGAATGATCTGAGTGAACTATTTACTGCTTCGCTGTGCATGTGGGGAGTTAAACAAGTGGAGAAGTTCAAAACAAATTAAAAACTTTTAGGCTTTTCCAATTATGGGGAAAATTGCTTGGATGAAGAAATGCAATTTAAGTTTTTCCAACTGTAAATATCCCTGTTTTAGAGGAAGCTGTGGGCTAATTAGACGAATTAGCTTTTTATTGACAACAAAATTAACCAGAATGATTATTTTTAGTGGTGTTTTCGAAGGCCGTTTGCTATTGTCGCTGTTGTCGGTTATAAATAAACCACACATGTAACCTATCAATTACACAGCAGAGATTAATTTCATGATTGATATTTGATGAGTGTGTAGTATGTAGATGAGTATGTCACTCGTAGGCGACACTCCATCTCTTAAACTGAATAATTCTCGTGCACACAGTAATGGGAAAATCACAAATCACATCACCTATAATGATGTGGCCGCTATTTTCATTAATGGCTGACCCTCTTCTCTGTCTCTCTTTCTGGCTGTTTCTCTCTCTATCGCTCTTGACTATCTGATAACATCCTTGCAAATGATAGTTTCATTTTTATCATGGAAGTCAGCAGCCTTGGCACTTGGACAGGGAAAACAATCTTGCTAAGTGCCAGGTTTCAGCCCACCTCTCTCTCTCTCTCTCTCTCTCTCTCTCTCTCTGCCTCTCCAACACAATAACGCCCTCTCCTTATCATTGCCGGAGGTTTACAATTGACCAAAACAAACAAATAACCCAAGAGGGGCACAAGGCCACTGCAAAACAACAAAGAGAAAAGAGAAGATGAAGGGAGAGAACATGGGAATATAGACAAATGGAGAATAAAAGCCTTGGAAACAGACTACGGTTAAATGTGAGAAGTCTAAAGAAGGAATAAGGAGAAAGTGACAAGTCAAACTCTACACCACCTTTTTGCATTTTTCGGTTTATGCATTTGACTGACACGTTCATCCAGAGTGATTTACAGAGCGTTTGAACTGCAATTTACCCTTTGGTTACTTTGATAACAGAAGACGTTGAATTGCTTGCACCTTTTTAGTTATTCAACAAGAATTTTAAATATATATATTAATTTAGTTCATATGTTATTAGTAGACATTCATTCATTTACAGACACAGGTGCAGGAACTATACCTGAAACTTTGAAACTATAGTTTGCAAATCTACAAGACTACTAAAGTAGTTAAACAACTTATCTTAAAAAAATAACGTGTATTTTTGATTTTATTACTTCATTAGGTAATGGTGCTAGCAACCCCAAGTTATGGGTTCAATTCCCAGTGAATGCATGATCTGGTAAAATGCAGTGTATGTTGTTTTAGATAGAAAAAAAAAGAAAGAAAAGTGCATAAATATAAGTTAGTATATAGAACATATATAAAATCTCCAGAACCCTACTCATTTCTGCATTGCTCTCAAATTGATTCCTATATAATGCCCAACAGAGGATTTTTTTTAACACAAAGGTTAGGATTTATACATGCAGAAACCAATTTCCTTGGTCTCTGTGTTCTTTCATAATTCATAAAAGCCATGTGTCCTGAAACTTGTTGTCATATATTAATATTAATGACCCAAAACAAACATCATCACCCAGCGTGACTGATTGCACTCCACACAAATGTTTACATCTCTTTAAACAGCTGGAACTGCAGATTAACCTTAAACAGCTGCTGTGCCGCAAGGTCTGCTGGGATACACACCTGCAAAAATATAAAAACAACAGAAGTAACTTTAGCCCACTTGCCCCTCCACGTCTCTCAAACCGCATAGCGAGAGTTATTTTCTGTGCTGAGGTGACAGCTCTGCCTGCCAGCTCTCTGTATCAAACAGCTGGAGATCCGTGCGTGCATCTAATGCTAAAACAGCCTGAATGTTGTGGTCTGTGTGCTGATGTTGGGCTAAAGGTTACGAGATCGAGTTGAGCAGATGTTTGCTGTAATCCTCTGACAATCAGGGAACTTTAAACAATTGAAAGTAGACAAATACATAGATATTATAGCATTCACGTTTTTAAAAGCAGATAAAGACATCAATGTATTTCCTTCTCATTCATTCATTCATTCATTTATTATTTATTTAAGTGTCTTTTTAAATATATTTTGACCTGTGAAACAATTTAAGCATATTTATTTCCTTCTCATATCATTCCTTTAAAAAAAAATGTTTCTCTTGTTTCGTTGCTTGTTCTGTTTTCTCTTATTTTATTTTATTTTATTTTTATATTTTGTATTATTTACTATTTATTGCTGCATTTTATGTATGAAAGTTACCATAGAAATCATATTTATTATTATTATTATTACTTTTTGGTCTTAAAGCCAACATGAAATGGCATTTAACCCCATTTTAGTTACATAATTTTTTCAATTTTTTTTTTAAACATATATCTTTATTTTAATTTTATTTTGATCTGTGTACTGCTGTTGTCTACTGGAAGTTTTTTCTTCACCGAAACAAATTCCTCGTGTGTGAACATACTTGGCAATAAAGCTCTTTCTACTACTACTACTAAAATGAGTGGTTCCAGAAAAGACTCTTGAGAAATCATTCTGTCTTTGGGTGTTCTGCATTGTACTTTTAAGGTAAAATGTTGTTAAAGCACTTGTTCATACTTACTGTACTGCTCGTGTCCTATTCTTAGGACCCCTTAAATGTGTCCCAATGGTGTAGTAACACAACTGACACCACTATCACTTGATTAATTAAACCACTTGACTTAGTTCTTCGTCTATCCGAAAACACTAAGATGGTTCCTTGAGGACCAGACTCAGGACCTCTCTATGACCTGGATCCCCATTAATGGTCCTCTCACCTTCTCTGCCCTTCTCTGGCAGCATTTCTTATACTTCTTTTAAAGTATGCCACAGTACATTTCTCCAGTCCTCTGCCAAACTGAGAGAACATCAATCTTAGACCACTATGATGTCCTCTGCACCTTTGCCCAAGTCTTTCTCCTTGAGACGGCCCGACCACACACACATCCACTGATCAAACCGGGCTTTGGAGCGGCATCTCCACAAAGTGCAAGAGAGACATTGGTAAATGACAGTTAAAGGAAGCATTTATCTTTTCTCTGCAATAAGCTGCAGAGACTCCTGAGCATGGAGTCGGTCTTGGCTTGTGTGTGCGCGAGTGTGGACAATATGAGGACCGGTATGGCGGACACGAGCGTTATGATTAATGGCTCAATTTCCTTTTCCACTTTTTAAAGTGGATTGACAATTTGCTCTCTGTGATTTGGTGACGTCTCATCTACTGAGTGGGTGGAGAGACAATGTAAAAGATTGTGGGTGAGCAGTTTGATTATGATTATTGAGATGACAGCGAGACTCTACGGGGAACTTCATTGCTTTTTTCCTGCTGACTTTGGGAGGAAAGACAAAGACAATTTGAAGTGTGAAGATGTGGAAGCAGACCAGAGGACATCTCAGTGGCCTATAAGTGCATGTTTATGGTATCATAATTTGTCATGTCATCTTACACTGGTGAAAAGTTTGGAATAATTAAGTTGGTTTTTTAAAAGTTTTTGAAAGAAGTCTCTTATGCTCATCAATATGTAGTGTATCTCTCTTCACACCTTAGACTTTCTAGGCTGGTGGACCAGGCGGCCCTTAAGGAATCCTACGGTTAGACAGATTGGAAGTGATGGTGTGCTCAGAAGAGAGCTGACTGTACCACTTTGTATCGTCTGCCGCTTGATAATGTCTGAGTGTTGGTTTAAGCACATTCGGTGCAGTTCAGCGGGGTACACTCTGACTAATATTCATTTCGGAAACTGCCAGCCATCTATGTAACGCAGGTTTTAAGGGTACCTGTGGGGACCATGGCAGGAACCAAGTGTGATGGAGTCTTACGCTAATGAATCAGGGCACGTATTCAAAAATGATCTGTCGTGCAAAATTTTCTTCACCCTGCAGCAAATTGTGGAGGAGAGTATTTTCAGCAGAATGAGGACTCTCTCCGGTTTTCTTCACGGTGCCACAGGGAGCACTTTGGGTTTAAAGTGCATTCGAGCTTGGTCAAATGAGAGTCAGTTTTAGGATGACCCTCAGCAGAACTCCAAGGCCTCCATCTCAGCCTAAATTAGAAACTTAATATGAATTATGCAGAGATTCAGAGATGTAATATCACATTTTACAAGCAGTGTAATAGGGATGGGCATTGTTTGTCAGATTTTTCAAGATTGTTCAATTCAGCAAATGCTCAAAGTTATTCTGCTCTTCTGGCAATTTACCGTATCCATCTTAATAAGGTTGAATATTTATTTTATATTTTAAAGGTTTAATATGACATAGTTCTATAAAAAAAAAATAATAATAATTAAACCCATTAAAATCTTGCTGTTTTGGAGCACATGTGATTAATAAAACTGCAAAGTACTGCCAAAAATCATGCTGTAACAAATCTCACAATTGCAAACAAAGCCTTTCGTGATATTTTCATGATTGATCACTGATGTCACTTCTGATTCCCATCCCTAACATTTTTTATTTATTTCAGTCATTGGTATATTGCAGTACCACACCATAGATCCAGTAGGAGAAGACTTTTTTTTTTATGTAATTTCCATTTTTGCCTTAATTCTGGAGTGTTACCCATGGTCAAACAACAGAAGACACCCCTCAGCTCAAGCGGGCCGGCTTGATCATTTAAACAAAGTGCTTTATCAAAAAGCGACTGACACTTTGAAATAATAGCTGGAGTAATTGAACTCGATAGTCATTACGCCTTTTTCACAAGCACGACGGTGACGCTTCCCTTAAATAAACCTGTCAGCGAGTCATATTGTTCACGACTTCTCTTTCGTGTTGGGATATTGGGAACAACAGAAGGAGACGGATGGCAGGCCTGGCCTTTTGAAACAGGTAGCAGGATTTACTCATGTCTTCCTTTGGTGTTGAATTGTTAGAAGCGTTTCAAAGATCATTTTTTCACAGGAGGCCGATTTGCATTTAATAAAGTTTAGCAACAAGCATTCAAGACGTAAGCCAGAGAGAGAGAGAGGCATTGTCTGGAAGGAAAAAGACACTTCAGTTTGTCTGGAGCGCCGGATCTTTCTCACACACCTCTTGACTCCCGTTTACCCCTACTATAGTTTAAAAAGCGCTTTGAGGAGTTTCACATTTGTCGGCTCCTGAGTGGCAAACTTGGAGGCGCTCGTTGGCAGTCAGAGTGAGGCGTCGGCGCCGCCCTTCAGGTTAACTGCGGGTTAGGGAAAGAGCCGCCTGGAGCAGGTTCGCTAGAATCCGAACGAATGGCCCCCGGGGTTCGCGGGAAGTCAGAGGGAGGGGGAACGGGATAAACGAAGGAACGGGGAAGGGATGTTCTCTGGCACAACGCTGAAGCCCCGAGGCCTTCATCTTCATTTCAATGCAAAATGACTTTGTCAGATAATCTCTTTGGTGACTACAGCTCTGAGTTAGGAGCACGGAACAGAGGAATAATAAGGCAATGAGAGCAAAGAGGAGGGGAGGAGTGCCGGGAATGTATATGGAGCACAAAAAAGCAAGCTTATCGAAAAAATAGGAAAACGAGGCTGAGAAAGGACAGTAAAGATGAGCGAGCTGCTGAGAATTGACTCCTTAATAAACAGAATTTGACAAAGGCCCGGCTCCCCGATGCTCGGTATCTGTCTTGTTGCTTGTTTGCCAAATTACAGCGGGTCATTGTTTTTCATTCAGTCCATCAGCGGCAGTGCCAGGACACTCCCAGGGTTCCCAGCATAACAAACAATCCGACAGTGAGAATAGAGGCCCTCAGCCCAATGGTAAACAGGAGAACAAAGAAGTGTGTGTTGCGGTCACATAAGATGATGGAACTCTTTGAAAAAATATCACAGAAAACAATGAAGGCGGCCATTGGTGTGTGTGCCACACCATTTAGACATTTTAAACTTTCAGACAAAGCTTTTGTCAGACAACCAACATTCCAACACTTCCTTTCTAGTTAAAAAAATGTCATCTTCTGTCATCATTTACTTATTTCACATCATTCCAAACCTGTATGCGTCTCTACTTTTTCTGCATGAAAAAATGAAAGTCAATGGGGATTGTCGTTTAGAATTCTTCAAAATATCTTTGTGTTCCACCAAAGGAACAGCATGAGAGTGACTAAAGGATTATGGAATGTTCATTTTCACAATATGAATTTCAGGTTATTTTAATTAAACTTTCCTCAATTCAAATTGCAATTGAATTGAAATTCTATTCTACTTGAGAAATGAAATGGCTCACACTTTTTCTCTTTCATCTTGGCTCTTTTATCCGCTACTCATGTCTCCTCTGGTAGGCCCATCCCTTCCCTCTTTGCCTTCAATAATGAGGCCAGCAGGGTTAAATTGGCACTACACAAGTTGGCTTCTCTAAATTGAAACCGAGAGAGAACATTGCCAGTTGTGTTCCAATACACTTCCCTAGGCCTTCTGCCTGTTTTCAGAGCCGAGCCAAGAGAGCATATGGCCGCATGTAGATACACAGCGAATCTTTTGCGTTACTGTCAGCCGAACACTCTACCCTCCGCTCTGTTGTGAAGAGCGTCCTGATGTGTCTGTCCTGTAGACGTGGGGCACTTGTTACCCTCTTTAGCCACATTCTACTTAATATAAAGAGCAAACAACTGTGATAGAGCTGTTAACATATATGTGACGTGAGTCGTAAGCCCAGACACTCATTCTCATCACGCCTTGCTAAAATGAGCCCACTGGTGCATAAAATGAGATCGGTCTTTCAACTGATCTCAGAATTCAGGCACAAGTAACTCATGTGCACGTGAATGTTGTCTTAAGCGCTCCGGTGGTGGTTGCACAACGATACGATGCAGGATCTGGCTCTCGTCAGAGGAGTTGATAGTCGATGTGGCATGCTGATTGGCTGTAGGGCCCGAGATGCAGTTGGGCCCTTGTGGCTGTGTAATCTGCCTCCTGACAGCTGCACAGCGTCTGAACACTTTACCACACCCCGGAGCGACGGATGAACGATGGTCATCGTCAGGTCATCTAGAAACATCCGCAACTCTTGTATCCCGGCGTGGAGACGGACGGGTTACTCATACTAATGCTCCAAACCCGCTTTTCACAAGATCATGTTCTCGGACAACATTCACTAAGTTTATAAGACTGTGTTTTGTGGTGTTTAAATTGAGTACTCTAGTTTTATAAGGGCTGCTAGAGGAAAGCTGGTCAATTTTACAGCACCTGAGAGAGAGTAAAACTCAGTCGGATAGATTTGGTTTTAGTACTTTTAATAGGTCTGATGATATCAAGGGCAACATGTAACCTGTAATTGATCTATCCATCCATCCATCCATCCATCCATCCATCCATCTATCCATCTATAGTATCTCGTTCTATCATACATTGTTCTATCATTCTATCTATCGTTCTATCTTTCTAACTATGATTCTATCTTTCTTTCTATCTATCATTCTTTTATTCTATCGTTCTATCTATGTATCTATCTATCTATATACAGTATCTCATTCTATCTATCGTTCTATCTTTATATATATCGTTCTTTCATTCTATCTATCTATCTATCTCTCTATCTATCTGTCTATCTATCTATCGTTCTATCATTCTTTCTTTCTATCTATTTATCATCCTTTCATTCTATCTATCTATCTATCTCTCTATCTATCTGTCTATCTATCTATCGTTCTATCATTCTTTCTTTCTATCTATTTATCATCCTTTCGTTCTATCTATCTATCTATCTATCTATCTATCTATCTATCTATCTATCTATCTATCAATCATTCTTTATATCTATTTATCATTATTTTGTTCTATCTATCGTTCTAGGTCTATAAACCTTCAAACGTTTTAAACTTGAATTTAAGTTTATTTGAATTGCCCTCAACCCTGGTGTTTGCATGATGCCTCAACATTTTCTAAGAATGCCATTGTACATGGTACTTTTTGGTAGTGTTTTAATAGTGTGACCAGTGGAGAGAAGGCGGGAAATAACAGAACAAGGAAATGTGGAACGTTGTAAGAATGTGTGCTGATAGGATTTCTTTTTTAAAATAGAAAATAAAGCTTATCCTAACTGATATCTTAGTTGATAATGGAACAATAACAGTGCAATGTTATTGAACTAGACAATTAGAATTTTTAAGACGTGTTTTAGATGCACAATCCTGAATATTTGATTCTTCGATCTGTTGCAGGAGATTGCAGCCTACTTGATAACGTTTGAAAAACATGAAGAGTGGCTGACGACGTCCCCCAAAACCAGGTAAGATGACACGCGTGCCAGCGTCTCCTTGTTTTATATGTAGTGTTACCTGAAAAGCAGAAAGGTACTGTACATTTCAGTACAGCTGCCAGTTCCTGCACATTTCACGGGCATGTGTAGACAGATAATGGAATATTAATGACTATTTATAATGCAAGATGTGGCCAGGTCTATTAGCTTAATGCTGTCTTTGCTCACCAATGCCATTAATGTGGGTGGTAATGTGGTGAGATCGTAGAACATCACCCTACGGTGATAAGGGCTCAGCACGAAATTTACAGTGTTACTTGATTTACGGAGCAGCGATAATGAAAAAGCTTTTTACTTTTAATGCCAGTTTCTATATCTATCCAGAGAGATAACAGCTGCGATATGATGATGAATGCAAATTAAGATAATATGTGGTTATATATGTAGCACACGTCAAGATCTACCAAATGGCACGTAGATTCATTTTAAACTTTGACGTTCCAAATGTTTTCAGTGCAGTTTATTTCTATAGAAGGCCATGCAATTAAATTTAATCATGACATAAGGAACTTATGTAGTAGAGTAAAGACGAAAATATCCAACGGTACCAAAAAAGAGCAATTTTGCATGCTTATCTGCAGTGGTCCAGAAAGATAAGTTTGGATTTATTCATAAACAGAAAACCGTGGAAAGAGCAAGTGTTTGTATGGGAGGGAAATCAAGTGAAAGGGAAAATGTGGGCAGACAAATCACCACGGGGTTTCGGGTTCAAGAGCTGTTTACATGGCCAGAGGTTACCTGGCCAGCATCTGGACCTGTCACTCACCCAACGTGTACACACACATTTGTAAGTACAGCGAGCGGAAGAGGCAAATAAGAGGTGCTTTACTGAGCACACAGCCGATCGAGTCTTTTAGAAACAACCTTGTTTTCTTGCGTAACGGTGTTTAGTGATTCAGCTCTGACACCAAATGACTCATAAGATGCGTTTTGATTTGTTTGTGTTGTACGTAGGCACACAGACACATACACAGTGCCCCCAAAATATATTTTAGGAATTAAGCTGCACATCAAAATGTCTGAGTCTCATTGCATTAGATAACAAAATAGCAAGCGTGTTTATTTTGATGAAAGAAGCACATTGATATTTGATATTGATATTTTTCAAGCAGTAATCAAACAATTATACACTCACAAAACATGCATTTCATATCCAGAAATGTGGATATTTTTTGCCGGATTCCATTCCAATGATCGTCTACTGTGAGGTTTTGATTTGCATTCGATTTTTTTGAGCAATATTTGGCGAATTATCTTTGAAAACGAATAGCGTTCAAAAGTTTGAAGTCAGCACGTTTTTTTTTATGTTTTAAAAAAAAAATTCTCTCATGCTCAACAAGGCTGCATTTATTTGATCAAAAATACAGTAAAACAGTAATATTGTTAATAATTATTAAATATATTTTTAAATAATGTATTATTTGTTCCTGTGATCAAAGAATTTTCAGCATCATTACTCCAGTCTTCAGTGTCACATGATCCTTCAGAAATCATTCTAAAATTATGATTTGCTGCTCAAGAAACATTTCTGATTATGATCGATGTTAAAAACAGTTGTGCTGCTTCATATTTTTGTGAAAACATGACACTTTTTAAGGATTGATGAATAGAAAGTTCAAAAGAACAGCATTTATTTAAAACATTTATAAAAAAAAAATTGTCCTTGCTAAATAAAAATATCAATTTATTTCAAACATTACAAACCCCCAATTTTTTTTGAACAGTAATGTACCTTTTAAAAAACAGTTTGATTTGCTTTTAGGCAGAATCTGTGTGCCCCCATTATGTGGGTCACATGAGAAAAGTGCATCCAGATTAGAGCTTAACGATGAAGCGTTAATGATATGATCGCAGTGTGTGACAGCGGCAGGACACAGAGCAGCAGGGAAGAGACTGCCGGGCAACTGTCCTCTACACACACTCACACACACACAAACAAACATGTAAACACAAGTGTTCCCACTGAGTCTCACACACGTGCACACACACACACACAGCCCCTTGCCGCCCCCGGCCTGCCTTTACATAATGGCACTGATTTCAGTCTGCAATTTGCCATGGCTGTTTAGTGCAGCGAGTGCTTTCCTGCTCTTAATGAAGCCTGTGTGACTCCAGGCTGTCTTCAGGGGTCACAACCAGTGTGAGTTCACACTGCAAGCGACGACTGGAGATACACAGCCGACATCAGTCCTAAATGCACACACACACACACATTCATCTCGTAATATAATTAAAGCAATGAAAGCACTGCTATGATTGTGTCGTCGTATTAATTTGAAGTTAAAAGAGTGCTTGTATCTCAGTAGCGAGTCTTTATGAAACGAGCGGTTGGGTAATTCACTCATGATATCTCATCTCAGGATATTAATTTGTTTTTTATAGCACTGATAAGACTTTTAAGGCCAGCTTTGATGTATTTTGGTTGTTATTTGTCGATTTGCGCTAATAATCATGCAGTGCTGTTATTTGTTCACACGTATGTTGCTCTGCTGTGCATTGTGTGAGTTTATTGGCCAGGTGTTCCTGCTCTGTGTATTTGTATTCATAAATGTGTCCTGGCGTGTGCATATGTGCGCATGTTAACCTTTATCTCTGTCAGGTCTTGGCATTGCCACTAGTGTGTGTGTGTGTGTGTGTGTGTGTCAGCACTCCAGGGCCTTCAGTCAGTACAGTTTTCTCCAAACATTTCTGGCTATTAATTATAAGAAATATTTGTTATAAGAATTATTAATCATTGTAATAAATATAATAAAATACAATAATGTGTAATATAAATAATTATAAAATAAAAACAAATATAATTTAAAAATAATATATAATATAAAAATAAAAACAAAATATAATTTTAAACATTTAACATATTAACTTGACATGATTTATATTGTATTATGCAAATTATAATCGTATGCAAAAAAATATATAATATTAAACATAAAAAATATACTGCTGCTACTAAAACTACATAATACTAATTGTAATTAATATGATTTATCTAATTAGTATTATTTTAAATAATTTTAAATTATATAAAATGCTAATATTGATATTATTTATGTAAATAAATATAATTAGATGAATAATTCTTATATAATATTGATAAAAAAACATGTGTTATAACATGTTGTTGTTATTATTATTATTATTATTATTATTATTATAAGATGTGTATGTAGTTTTTGTGATCACATAAGTTTCGCCAAGATCAAGAAGAAAAAAGATTCGCCATTGGGATAAATAGGGGTATTTAATTCAAAAGGGAAAAGTTTATTTTTCTTATCCCATTGGAATTTTTTTTTTGTTGTCATATGTATGAATATTGTTGAAATTCTGTGCTTTCCCTCTCCCATATTCTGCGGTGCACTTCGCTCCCAGACTCCTCTAAAGAACAGAACATAAAGGGACCTTTCCCATCAAAACAATGACGTCTGAGGAATACCAATGCATGCCCGCTGCCGTTTTGTCAAAGTTTAATTTGGCTGATCTGCTTTGTGTCATGTGTCTCCTCTCTTCCACAAGGGGAGTGCATCTGAGGTCGTAATTAAACACCACACGCTCATTCATGTGCAAATCCACCCAGGGCTCTTTGAAACCAAAGCAATGGAGGATAGAACAAGGAGAAAATTGATAAACAGGGTGGACGCAGAGGAGAAAGTGTCCGCATGTCTCAAGGAGTTCATGTTTCCTGCTGGAGTTGTAGTGGACTTTGTAGGCCAGTGAACCGAGAAGACCCGTCT